>WNGS01161146.1:106371-138402 GCA_020271785.1 Procambarus virginalis
GACTGAGTGGTACGAGACCTGAGTGGTACATGACCTGAGTGGTACATGACCTGAGTGGTACATGACCTGAGTGGTACATGACCTGAGTGGTACATGACCTGAGTGGTACATGACCTGAGTGGTACATGACCTGAGTGGTACGAGACCTGAGTGGTACATGACCTGAGTGGTACGAGACCTGAGTGGTACATGACCTGAGTGGTACATGACCTGAGTGGTACGAGACCTGAGTGGTACGAGACCTGAGTGGTACGAGACTGAGTGGTACATGACCTGAGTGGTACATGACCTGAGTGGTACATGACCTGAGTGGTACATGGCCTGAGTGGTACATGGCCTGAGTGGTACGAGACCTGAGTGGTACATGACCTGAGTGGTACATGACCTGAGGGTACATGACTGAGTGGTACGAGACCTGAGTGGTACATGACCTGAGTGGTACATGGCCTGAGTGGTACGAGCTGAGTGGTACGGACCTGAGTGGTACATGACCTGAGTGGTACATGACCTGAGTGGTACATGACCTGAGTGGTACATGCCTGAGTGGTACATGACCTGAGTGGTACATGACCTGAGTGGTACGAGACCTGAGTGGTACATGCCTGAGTGGTACATGACCTGAGTGGTACATGACCTGAGTGGTACATGACCTGAGTGGTACATGACCAAGTGGTACATGACCTGAGGGTACGGACCTGAGTGGTACGAGACCTGAGTGGTACATGACCTGAGTGGTACATGACCTGAGTGGTACATGACCTGAGTGGTACATGACCTGAGTGGTACGAGACCTGAGTGGTACGAGACCTGAGTGGTACATGACCTGAGTGGTACGAGACCTGAGTGGTACTGACCTGAGTGGTACATGAACCTGAGTGGTACGTGACCTGAGTGGTACGAGACCTGAGTGGTACGAGACCTGAGTGGTACGAGACCTGAGTGGTACATGACTGAGTGGTACATGACCTGAGTGGTACATGACCTGAGTGGTACGAGACCTGAGTGGTACATGACCTGAGTGGTACGTGACCTGAGTGGTACATGACCTGAGTGGTACATGACCTGAGTGGTACGAGACCTGAGTGGTACGAGACCTGAGTGGTACGAGACCTGAGTGGTACTGACTGAGTGGTACGTGACCTGAGTGGTACATGACCTGAGTGGTACGAAACCTGAGTGGTACGTGACCTGAGTGGTACGAGACCTGAGTGGTACGAGACTGAGTGGTACGAGACCTGAGTGGTACTGACCTGAGTGGTACGAGACCTGAGTGGTACGTGACCTGAGTGGTACATGACCTGAGTGGTACATGACCTGAGGGGTAATGACCTGAGTGGTACAGACCTGAGTGGTACGAGACCTGAGTGGTACGAGACCTGAGTGGTACGAGACCTGAGTGGTACGTGACCTGAGTGGTACGAGACCTGAGTGGTACGAGACCTGAGTGGTACATGACCTGAGTGGTACATGACCTGAGTGGTACATGACCTGAGTGGTACATGACCTGAGTGGTACATGACCTGAGTGGTACGTGACCTGAGTGGTACATGACCTGAGTGGTACATGACCTGAGTGGTACATGACCTGAGTGGTACGAGACCTGAGTGGTACATGACCTGAGTGGTACATGACCTGAGTGGTACATGACCTGAGTGGTACATGACCTGAGTGGTACGAGACCTGAGTGGTACATGACCTGAGTGGTACGTGACCTGAGTGGTACGAGACCTGAGTGGTACGAGACCTGAGTGGTACATGACCTGAGTGGTACATGACCTGAGTGGTACATGACCTGAGTGGTACATGACCTGAGTGGTACGAGACCTGAGTGGTACATGACCTGAGTGGTACATGACCTGAGTGGTACGTGACCTGAGTGGTACGAGACCTGAGTGGTACGAGACCTGAGTGGTACATGACCTGAGTGGTACATGACCTGAGTGGTACATGACCTGAGTGGTACATGACCTGAGTGGTACATGACCTGAGTGGTACGAGACCTGAGTGGTACATGACCTGAGTGGTACATGACCTGAGTGGTACATGACCTGAGTGGTACATGACCTGAGTGGTACGAGACCTGAGTGGTACATGACCTGAGTGGTACATGACCTGAGTGGTACGAGACCTGAGTGGTACGAGACCTGAGTGGTACATGACCTGAGTGGTACATGACCTGAGTGGTACATGACCTGAGTGGTACATGACCTGAGTGGTACATGACCTGAGTGGTACATGACCTGAGTGGTACGAGACCTGAGTGGTACATGACCTGAGTGGTACATGACCTGAGTGGTACATGACCTGAGTGGTACGAGACCTGAGTGGTACGAGACCTGAGTGGTACATGACCTGAGTGGTACATGACCTGAGTGGTACGAGACCTGAGTGGTACGAGACCTGAGTGGTACATGACCTGAGTGGTACGAGACCTGAGTGGTACGAGACCTGAGTGGTACATGACCTGAGTGGTACGAGACCTGAGTGGTACGAGACCTGAGTGGTACGAGACCTGAGTGGTACATGACCTGAGTGGTACGAGACCTGAGTGGTACGAGACCTGAGTGGTACGAGACCTGAGTGGTACGAGACCTGAGTGGTACGAGACCTGAGTGGTACATGACCTGAGTGGTACGAGACCTGAGTGGTACATGACCTGAGTGGTACATGACCTGAGTGGTACGAGACCTGAGTGGTACATGACCTGAGTGGTACATGACCTGAGTGGTACATGACCTGAGTGGTACATGACCTGAGTGGTACATGACCTGAGTGGTACATGACCTGAGTGGTACGAGACCTGAGTGGTACATGACCTGAGTGGTACATGACCTGAGTGGTACATGACCTGAGTGGTACATGACCTGAGTGGTACGAGACCTGAGTGGTACGAGACCTGAGTGGTACATGACCTGAGTGGTACGAGACCTGAGTGGTACTAAACCTGAGTGGTACATGACCTGAGTGGTACGTGACCTGAGTGGTACGAGACCTGAGTGGTACGAGACCTGAGTGGTACGAGACCTGAGTGGTACGTGACCTGAGTGGTACATGACCTGAGTGGTACATGACCTGAGTGGTACGAGACCTGAGTGGTACATGACCTGAGTGGTACGTGACCTGAGTGGTACATGACCTGAGTGGTACATGACCTGAGTGGTACGAGACCTGAGTGGTACGAGACCTGAGTGGTACGAGACCTGAGTGGTACATGACCTGAGTGGTACGTGACCTGAGTGGTACATGACCTGAGTGGTACATGACCTGAGTGGTACGAGACCTGAGTGGTACGTGACCTGAGTGGTACGAGACCTGAGTGGTACGAGACCTGAGTGGTACGAGACCTGAGTGGTACATGACCTGAGTGGTACGAGACCTGAGTGGTACGTGACCTGAGTGGTACATGACCTGAGTGGTACATGACCTGAGTGGTACGTGACCTGAGTGGTACGAGACCTGAGTGGTACGAGACCTGAGTGGTACGAGACCTGAGTGGTACGAGACCTGAGTGGTACGTGACCTGAGTGGTACGAGACCTGAGTGGTACGAGACCTGAGTGGTACATGACCTGAGTGGTACATGACCTGAGTGGTACATGACCTGAGTGGTACATGACCTGAGTGGTACATGACCTGAGTGGTACGTGACCTGAGTGGTACATGACCTGAGTGGTACATGACCTGAGTGGTACATGACCTGAGTGGTACGAGACCTGAGTGGTACATGACCTGAGTGGTACATGACCTGAGTGGTACATGACCTGAGTGGTACATGACCTGAGTGGTACGAGACTGAGTGGGTGAGTGTACATGACTGAGTGGTACGTGACCTGAGTGGTACGAGACCTGAGTGGTACGAGACCTGAGTGGTACATGACCTGAGTGGTACATGACCTGAGTGGTACATGACCTGAGTGGTACATGACCTGAGTGGTACGAGACCTGAGTGGTACATGACCTGAGTGGTACATGACCTGAGTGGTACGTGACCTGAGTGGTACGAGACCTGAGTGGTACGAGACCTGAGTGGTACATGACCTGAGTGGTACATGACTGAGTGGTACATGACCTGAGTGGTACATGACCTGAGTGGTACAGACCTGAGTGGTACGAGACCTGAGTGGTACATGACCTGAGTGGTACATGACCTGAGTGGTACATGACCTGAGTGGTACATGACCTGAGTGGTACGAGACCTGAGTGGTACATGACCTGAGTGGTACATGACCTGAGTGGTACGAGACCTGAGTGGTACGAGACCTGAGTGGTACATGACCTGAGTGGTACATGACCTGAGTGGTACATGACCTGAGTGGTACATGACCTGAGTGGTACATGACCTGAGTGGTACATGACCTGAGTGGTACGAGACCTGAGTGGTACATGACCTGAGTGGTACATGACCTGAGTGGTACATGACCTGAGTGGTACGAGACCTGAGTGGTACATGACCTGAGTGGTACATGACCTGAGTGGTACATGACCTGAGTGGTACGAGACCTGAGTGGTACATGACCTGAGTGGTACGAGACCTGAGTGGTACGAGACCTGAGTGGTACATGACCTGAGTGGTACGAGACCTGAGTGGTACGAGACCTGAGTGGTACGAGACCTGAGTGGTACATGACCTGAGTGGTACATGACCTGAGTGGTACATGACCTGAGTGGTACATGACCTGAGTGGTACATGACCTGAGTGGTACGAGACCTGAGTGGTACATGACCTGAGTGGTACATGACCTGAGTGGTACATGACCTGAGTGGTACGAGACCTGAGTGGTACATGACCTGAGTGGTACATGACCTGAGTGGTACGAGACCTGAGTGGTACGAGACCTGAGTGGTACATGACCTGAGTGGTACATGACCTGAGTGGTACATGACCTGAGTGGTACATGACCTGAGTGGTACATGACCTGAGTGGTACATGACCTGAGTGGTACGAGACCTGAGTGGTACATGACCTGAGTGGTACATGACCTGAGTGGTACATGACCTGAGTGGTACATGACCTGAGTGGTACATGACCTGAGTGGTACATGACCTGAGTGGTACATGACCTGAGTGGTACGAGACCTGAGTGGTACATGACCTGAGTGGTACATGACCTGAGTGGTACATGACCTGAGTGGTACATGACCTGAGTGGTACGAGACCTGAGTGGTACGAGACCTGAGTGGTACATGACCTGAGTGGTACGAGACCTGAGTGGTACATGACCTGAGTGGTACGAGACCTGAGTGGTACGAGACCTGAGTGGTACGAGACCTGAGTGGTACATGACCTGAGTGGTACGTGACCTGAGTGGTACATGACCTGAGTGGTACGAGACCTGAGTGGTACGTGACCTGAGTGGTACGAGACCTGAGTGGTACGAGACCTGAGTGGTACGAGACCTGAGTGGTACATGACCTGAGTGGTACGAGACCTGAGTGGTACATGACCTGAGTGGTACATGACCTGAGTGGTACATGACCTGAGTGGTACTGACCTGAGTGGTACGAGACCTGAGTGGTACGAGACCTGAGTGGTACGAGACCTGAGTGGTACGAGACCTGAGTGGTACGTGACCTGAGTGGTACGAGACCTGAGTGGTACGAGACCTGAGTGGTACATGACCTGAGTGGTACATGACCTGAGTGGTACATGACCTGAGTGGTACATGACCTGAGTGGTACATGACCTGAGTGGTACGTGACCTGAGTGGTACATGACCTGAGTGGTACATGACCTGAGTGGTACATGACCTGAGTGGTACGAGACCTGAGTGGTACATGACCTGAGTGGTACATGACCTGAGTGGTACATGACCTGAGTGGTACATGACCTGAGTGGTACGAGACCTGAGTGGTACATGACCTGAGTGGTACATGACCTGAGTGGTACGAGACCTGAGTGGTACGAGACCTGAGTGGTACATGACCTGAGTGGTACATGACCTGAGTGGTACATGACCTGAGTGGTACATGACCTGAGTGGTACGAGACCTGAGTGGTACATGACCTGAGTGGTACATGACCTGAGTGGTACATGACCTGAGTGGTACGAGACCTGAGTGGTACGAGACCTGAGTGGTACATGACCTGAGTGGTACATGACCTGAGTGGTACATGACCTGAGTGGTACATGACCTGAGTGGTACATGACCTGAGTGGTACGAGACCTGAGTGGTACATGACCTGAGTGGTACATGACCTGAGTGGTACATGACCTGAGTGGTACATGACCTGAGTGGTACGAGACCTGAGTGGTACATGACCTGAGTGGTACATGACCTGAGTGGTACGAGACCTGAGTGGTACGAGACCTGAGTGGTACATGACCTGAGTGGTACATGACCTGAGTGGTACATGACCTGAGTGGTACATGACCTGAGTGGTACATGACCTGAGTGGTACATGACCTGAGTGGTACGAGACCTGAGTGGTACATGACCTGAGTGGTACATGACCTGAGTGGTACATGACCTGAGTGGTACGAGACCTGAGTGGTACATGACCTGAGTGGTACATGACCTGAGTGGTACGAGACCTGAGTGGTACGAGACCTGAGTGGTACATGACCTGAGTGGTACGAGACCTGAGTGGTACGAGACCTGAGTGGTACATGACCTGAGTGGTACGAGACCTGAGTGGTACGAGACCTGAGTGGTACGAGACCTGAGTGGTACATGACCTGAGTGGTACGAAACCTGAGTGGTACGAGACCTGAGTGGTACGAGACCTGAGTGGTACGAGACCTGAGTGGTACGAGACCTGAGTGGTACATGACCTGAGTGGTACGAGACCTGAGTGGTACATGACCTGAGTGGTACATGACCTGAGTGGTACGAGACCTGAGTGGTACATGACCTGAGTGGTACATGACCTGAGTGGTACATGACCTGAGTGGTACGAGACCTGAGTGGTACATGACCTGAGTGGTACATGACCTGAGTGGTACGAGACCTGAGTGGTACGAGACCTGAGTGGTACATGACCTGAGTGGTACATGACCTGAGTGGTACGAGACCTGAGTGGTACATGACCTGAGTGGTACATGACCTGAGTGGTACGAGACCTGAGTGGTACGAGACCTGAGTGGTACATGACCTGAGTGGTACGAGACCTGAGTGGTACATGACCTGAGTGGTACGAGACCTGAGTGGTACGAGACCTGAGTGGTACATGACCTGAGTGGTACGAGACCTGAGTGGTACATGACCTGAGTGGTACGAGACCTGAGTGGTACGAGACCTGAGTGGTACATGACCTGAGTGGTACATGACCTGAGTGGTACATGACCTGAGTGGTACATGACCTGAGTGGTACATGACCTGAGTGGTACATGACCTGAGTGGTACAGACCTGAGTGGTACATGACCTGAGTGGTACGAGACCTGAGTGGTACATGACCTGAGTGGTACATGACCTGAGTGGTACATGACCTGAGTGGTACATGACCTGAGTGGTACATGACCTGAGTGGTACATGACCTGAGTGGTACGAGACCTGAGTGGTACATGACCTGAGTGGTACATGACCTGAGTGGTACGAGACCTGAGTGGTACATGACCTGAGTGGTACATGACCTGAGTGGTACATGACCTGAGTGGTACAGACCTGAGTGGTACATGACCTGAGTGGTACATGACCTGAGTGGTACGAGACCTGAGTGGTACGAGACCTGAGTGGTACATGACCTGAGTGGTACATGACCTGAGTGGTACGAGACCTGAGTGGTACGAGACCTGAGTGGTACATGACCTGAGTGGTACATGACCTGAGTGGTACGAGACCTGAGTGGTACGAGACCTGAGTGGTACATGACCTGAGTGGTACATGACCTGAGTGGTACGAGACCTGAGTGGTACATGACCTGAGTGGTACATGGCCTGAGTGGTACGAGACCTGAGTGGTACGAGACCTGAGTGGTACGAGACCTGAGTGGTACATGACCTGAGTGGTACGAGACCTGAGTGGTACGAGACCTGAGTGGTACGAGACCTGAGTGGTACGTGACCTGAGTGGTACATGACCTGAGTGGTACGAGACCTGAGTGGTACATGACCTGAGTGGTACGAGACCTGAGTGGTACGAGACCTGAGTGGTACATGACCTGAGTGGTACGAGACCTGAGTGGTACATGACCTGAGTGGTACATGACCTGAGTGGTACGAGACCTGAGTGGTACATGACCTGAGTGGTACATGACCTGAGTGGTACGAGACCTGAGTGGTACGAGACCTGAGTGGTACATGACCTGAGTGGTACATGACCTGAGTGGTACGAGACCTGAGTGGTACATGACCTGAGTGGTACATGACCTGAGTGGTACGAGACCTGAGTGGTACGAGACCTGAGTGGTACATGACCTGAGTGGTACGAGACCTGAGTGGTACATGACCTGAGTGGTACGAGACCTGAGTGGTACGAGACCTGAGTGGTACATGACCTGAGTGGTACGAGACCTGAGTGGTACATGACCTGAGTGGTACATGACCTGAGTGGTACGAGACCTGAGTGGTACATGACCTGAGTGGTACGAGACCTGAGTGGTACGAGACCTGAGTGGTACGAGACCTGAGTGGTACATGACCTGAGTGGTACATGACCTGAGTGGTACATGACCTGAGTGGTACATGACCTGAGTGGTACATGACCTGAGTGGTACAAGACCTGAGTGGTACATGACCTGAGTGGTACGAGACCTGAGTGGTACATGACCTGAGTGGTACATGACCTGAGTGGTACATGACCTGAGTGGTACATGACCTGAGTGGTACATGACCTGAGTGGTACATGACCTGAGTGGTACGAGACCTGAGTGGTACATGACCTGAGTGGTACATGACCTGAGTGGTACGAGACCTGAGTGGTACATGACCTGAGTGGTACATGACCTGAGTGGTACATGACCTGAGTGGTACAGACCTGAGTGGTACATGACCTGAGTGGTACATGACCTGAGTGGTACGAGACCTGAGTGGTACGAGACCTGAGTGGTACATGACCTGAGTGGTACATGACCTGAGTGGTACGAGACCTGAGTGGTACGAGACCTGAGTGGTACATGACCTGAGTGGTACATGACCTGAGTGGTACGAGACCTGAGTGGTACGAGACCTGAGTGGTACATGACCTGAGTGGTACATGACCTGAGTGGTACGAGACCTGAGTGGTACGAGACCTGAGTGGTACGAGACCTGAGTGGTACATGACCTGAGTGGTACGAGACCTGAGTGGTACGAGACCTGAGTGGTACGAGACCTGAGTGGTACGTGACCTGAGTGGTACATGACCTGAGTGGTACGAGACCTGAGTGGTACATGACCTGAGTGGTACGAGACCTGAGTGGTACGAGACCTGAGTGGTACATGACCTGAGTGGTACATGACCTGAGTGGTACGAGACCTGAGTGGTACATGACCTGAGTGGTACGAGACCTGAGTGGTACATGACCTGAGTGGTACGAGACCTGAGTGGTACATGACCTGAGTGGTACGAGACCTGAGTGGTACGAGACCTGAGTGGTACATGACCTGAGTGGTACATGCCTGAGTGGTACGAGACCTGAGTGGTACATGGCCTGAGTGGTACGAGACCTGAGTGGTACGAGACCTGAGTGGTACGAGACCTGAGTGGTACATGACCTGAGTGGTACGAGACCTGAGTGGTACATGACCTGAGTGGTACGAGACCTGAGTGGTACGAGACCTGAGTGGTACGAGACCTGAGTGGTACGAGACCTGAGTGGTACATGACCTGAGTGGTACGAGACCTGAGTGGTACGAGACCTGAGTGGTACATGACCTGAGTGGTACGAGACCTGAGTGGTACGAGACCTGAGTGGTACGAGACCTGAGTGGTACATGACCTGAGTGGTACGAGACCTGAGTGGTACGAGACCTGAGTGGTACGAGACCTGAGTGGTACGAGACCTGAGTGGTACGAGACCTGAGTGGTACGAGACCTGAGTGGTACGTGACCTGAGTGGTACGAGACCTGAGTGGTACGAGACCTGAGTGGTACGAGACCTGAGTGGTACGAGACCTGAGTGGTACGAGACCTGAGTGGTACGAGACCTGACAGGTCATTATGACAGGGACGAAACCAGGTTTAAAATGCAAATGGTAATATATAATAATCAAATATAATATAAAATAATAAAAAAAAATCCTTGTTTCGCGATATATGAAGGAGAATGTCCACAGTTGCAGTGATGAGAATTCGAATCCATGTCGTGGCGCTAGTCGTGTAGAGCGTGTGTCTGGGAATACCCAAGCGCACAGGTTCGAATCCTCATCACGGCCCCAGTGAATTTTTTCATATAATACAATTATAATCAATTATCGAAGGACGTCTTTACAAGAGAGAGAATCTGTCTTATTCTTATGAGATGTGTGAAGGAATTTTAGTGTTCTTACACATATGAAAACTTATATTCTTACACATACATACATACATATAATTCTTACACACACATATAGACTAGCTAACGTGTGCGGCCATTTATCATGCCACGCGGCTCAACCTGCCTGAATACGGCAGGCATGTGTGACAGGAGTGTTCCAGGCATACATCATGTGCAATTGCAGGAGTTTTAATTATTGAAATAACAAAGTATTTTTTGGGTTTACTTTCTATTGTCAGGTGAAAATGAGGCGCCTAACATCTCCGGCCGTCAGTAAGCAGCGACACTGACACGTCTGGACAGTGAGCCGACTGTGCTGATGGCTGTGTGTTACGCTATCACCACCACCGTCGGTGTGTGGAGTGGCAAGTCCAGCGCCATCTATGAGTCGGCACTCAAACCCCCCATGATATTGGACACTACGTAGACAACGCCATCTATTGGTGGTGGCGTGACAGCCGCAAATGGCCCTGGTGTCCTGCCTTGATCAGACAGAGAGGTCGTTGTAGATGACCTCTGGTGGTGGGTGTATCAAGATCAGCGTCATCTGTTGTGCTACGAGCATAATGTCATCTCCCCCCCCCCCAGTGAGTGTCTCCTCCTGGTTCCCCCAGTGTACAGTCCTGTTAACTGATGACGTTTCATGTCCACAGAGGTGAAGTGTGGAGGCAGACGTACTGAGGAGGGCAGTTTACCTTGGGCAGTCCACGTTCTCTCTGATTGCTGTGCAACACAACACTTAAGGTCTGCAACACCCAAGGTTGCAAGGGAAACAGCAGATATAATATACACGTGAAGACTGGACGCTGGTTGTGGCACAGTCAAGGGTATTATAGCTTTAACCGTTTATAAGTCCACTTTAATCTTGTCGGATTAATGTTGCAATGATATATTTTTAATTTGCTTGGCAATCAAGAGCAAAATGAATATTTACATACAATATCAAACTTATTATTATTAATATTTTTATTACAATAATACAAGTATTATTTGTATCTATAAAGTAAAGTATTATATGCAAATAGGTTCCAAGGGGTTGTCATAGCCAGGGGTGGTAATGGGGGATGAGCTCCCATGACCTATAAAATGCTCCTATACGGCATGCGTCCCCAATAGCCTCTGACAACCAAGTCCAACTCCTGGCCTGCACGGGTGGCTTAGTCTTTAAGTCCGGCAGAACTGCTTTTACTGACAGGAGAAGGGGCGAGGGCGTGCCTCTGGCGCCTTAAAACCAGCTGCTCCAGGTAGATGGGACTCGTTAGCCTGGTAAGGCAGCTCATCTAGGGGAAGGAAAAGCCTTGATTCTAAACATCCGCTGCCTTGCGGCCATACCCATCTTTTGGGAAAGGTTTCAGGAGTCAACCTCGAGGAAAAATCCAGAGTTGGAGCCCCTAAGGCATTTTGTTGTTGACTTCGACCTTGTTCTGGCAGCTCCTGTGACGGTGCTGGAACCATGTGTATTGGCGTCGCCTTTCTCTTGCATTATTTCAGCAATGTGGAGATGGGGAACCTGCCGCATGGGTAACAGCTTCTCCATATCGACCTACCCTGGTTTTGTGCCCTGGAGAGCATCCAGAGCGCAACTCCATAGTCTCCCTAGATTGAAGGATGACTAATACTATATACAAATATATAGTAAAGTACAAGGTTAGGTTCCAAGGGGTTGTCATAGCCTGGGGGGTGGTAATGGAGGACGAGCTTCCATGACCTATAAAAAGCTCCTTTACGGCATGTGTCTCAAATAGCCACTGACAACCAAGTCCAACTCCTGGCCTGCACGGGTGCCTTAGTCTTTAAGTCTTGTAGAACTGCTTTTACCGACAGGAGAAGGGGCGAGGGCGTGCCTCTGGCGCCTTAAAAGCAGCTGCTCCCGGTAGATGGGACTCGATAGCCTGGGAAGGCAGCCCATCTAGGGGAAGGAAAACCCTGATTTTAAACCTCCGCTGCCTTGCGGCCATACCCCTTTTTTGGGGAAAGGCTTCAGGAGTCAATCTCGAGGAAATATCCAGAGTTGGAGCCCCGAAGGCAGTTCGTTGTTGACTTCGACCTCGTTCTGGCAGCTCTTGTAACAGTGCTGGAACCTTGTGTATTGGCATTTGCCTTTCCATTGGATAATTTCAGCAACGTGGAGATGGGGGACCTGCTACATGAGTAACAGCTTCTCCTCCATACTTACCTACCCTGGCTTTGCGCCCTGGAGAGGACACTCCAGCTTCGCCTCACAGCGTCAAACCAACACAGGAAGCGACAGTCTACCGGTTTTAGGTCTTCTGCTCGATTGGCGAAGAGTGCGATGCCAGGGGTTGTTTCTGACGGTGGGAGGGGTCATCGCGCCCCATTGGGCCAACCCGTCCTCGCAAATTCGTATAGTCAATATTGACTTATTTAATAAGTGCATAGGTGACATACTGAACATAATAGTTTCCCTTGAAAGCTTCATAGAAAACACCGACCTTACCTAACCTACTTAGTATGTTAAGATAAGCATCTTCTTGCTTCGTAATTACAATTATTACCTAACCTATACCTATAATAGGTTAAGACCTGAGTGACCTGAGACCTGATCACCTCTTTTTTTTGGGGCAACACGTGAGGAACACAAATGCAAACAAGCCTGAATGGTCCCCAGGACTAGAACAACTGAAAACTCACACCCCAGAAGTGACTCTGTTAGCTAGTGACTAAATGCTATGCCCAAGATAACCATCCAGGTGCCGGCGGGGAAGTGGTTCATATAGCTCAGGCTATCACTTCCTTATGTCCGGTCGTGATGGTCAAGTGGTTTAAGGCATCCCTGTACATACCAGTTGCGTTGCTCCTGGAGTATGGGTTCGAGTCACTTCTGGGGTGTGAGTTTTCAGTTGTATCTAGTCCTGGGGACCATTCAGGCTTGTTTGCATTTGTGTTCCTCACGTGTTGCCCCAAAAAATGAGGTGATTTGATAAAATGCTATGCCCAAGATAACCATCCAGGTGCCGGCGGGGAAGTGGTTCATATAGCTCAGGCTATCACTTCCTTATGTCCGGTCGTGATGGTCAAGTGGTTTAAGGCATCCCTGTACATACCAGTTGCGTTGCTCCTGGGAGTATGGGTTCGAGTCACTTCTGGGGTGTGAGTTTTCAGTTGTATCTAGTCCTGGGGACCATTCAGGCTTGTTTGCATTTGTGTTCCTCACGTGTTGCCCCAAAAAATGAGGTGATTTGATAAAATGCTATGCCCAAGATAACCATCCAGGTGCCGGCGGGAAGTGGTTCATATAGCTCAGGCTATCACTTCCTTATGTCCGGTCGTGATGGTCAAGTGGTTTAAGGCATCCCTGTACATACCAGTTGCGTTGCTCCTGGGAGTATGGGTTCGAGTCACTTCTGGGGTGTGAGTTTTCAGTTGTATCTAGTCCTGGGCCACCATTCAGGCTTGTTTGCATTTGTTTCCTATATATGNAGTGGTACATGACCTGAGTGGTACGAGACCTGAGTGGTACATGGCCTGAGTGGTACATGACCTGAGTGGTACATGACCTGAGTGGTACATGACCTGAGTGGTACATGACCTAAGTGGTACATGACCTAAGTGGTACATGACCTGAGTGGTACGAGACCTGAGTGGTACATGACCTGAGTGGTACATGACCTGAGTGGTACATGACCTGAGTGGTACATGACCTGAGTGGTACGAGACCTGAGTGGTACGAGACCTGAGTGGTACATGACCTGAGTGGTACGAGACCTGAGTGGTACTAAACCTGAGTGGTACATGACCTGAGTGGTACGTGACCTGAGTGGTACGAGACCTGAGTGGTACGAGACCTGAGTGGTACGAGACCTGAGAGGTACGTGACCTGAGTGGTACATGACCTGAGTGGTACATGACCTGAGCGGTACGAGACCTGAGCGGTACATGACCTGAGCGGTACGTGACCTGAGTGGTACATGACCTGAGTGGTACATGACCTGAGTGGTACGAGACCTGAGTGGTACGAGACCTGAGTGGTACGAGACCTGAGTGGTACATGACCTGAGTGGTACGTGACCTGAGTGGTACATGACCTGAGTGGTACGTGACCTGAGTGGTACGAGACCTGAGTGGTACGTGACCTGAGTGGTACATGACCTGAGTGGTACATGACCTGAGTGGTACGAACCTGAGTGGTACGTGACCTGAGTGGTACGAGACCTGAGTGGTACGAGACCTGAGTGGTACGAGACCTGAGTGGTACATGACCTGAGTGGTACGAGACCTGAGTGGTACGTGACCTGAGTGGTACATGACCTGAGTGGTACATGACCTGAGTGGTACGTGACCTGAGTGGTACATGACCTGAGTGGTACATGACCTGAGTGGTACGAGACCTGAGTGGTACGAGACCTGAGTGGTACATGACCTGAGTGGTACATGACCTGAGTGGTACATGACCTGAGTGGTACATGACCTGAGTGGTACATGACCTGAGTGGTACATGACCTGAGTGGTACGAGACCTGAGTGGTACATGACCTGAGTGGTACATGACCTGAGTGGTACATGACCTGAGTGGTACATGACCTGAGTGGTACATGACCTGAGTGGTACATGACCTGAGTGGTACATGACCTGAGTGGTACGAGACCTGAGTGGTACATGACCTGAGTGGTACATGACCTGAGTGGTACATGACCTGAGTGGTACATGACCTGAGTGGTACGAGACCTGAGTGGTACGAGACCTGAGTGGTACATGACCTGAGTGGTACGAGACCTGAGTGGTACTGAACCTGAGTGGTACATGACCTGAGTGGTACGTGACCTGAGTGGTACGAGACCTGAGTGGTACGAGACCTGAGTGGTACGAGACCTGAGTGGTACGTGACCTGAGTGGTACATGACCTGAGTGGTACATGACCTGAGTGGTACGAGACCTGAGTGGTACATGACCTGAGTGGTACGTGACCTGAGTGGTACATGACCTGAGTGGTACATGACCTGAGTGGTACGAGACCTGAGTGGTACGAGACCTGAGTGGTACGAGACCTGAGTGGTACATGACCTGAGTGGTACGTGACCTGAGTGGTACATGACCTGAGTGGTACATGACCTGAGTGGTACGAACCTGAGTGGTACGTGACCTGAGTGGTACATGACCTGAGTGGTACATGACCTGAGTGGTACGAGACCTGAGTGGTACGTGACCTGAGTGGTACGAGACCTGAGTGGTACGAGACCTGAGTGGTACGAGACCTGAGTGGTACATGACCTGAGTGGTACGAGACCTGAGTGGTACGTGACCTGAGTGGTACATGACCTGAGTGGTACATGACCTGAGTGGTACGTGACCTGAGTGGTACATGACCTGAGTGGTACATGACCTGAGTGGTACGAGACCTGAGTGGTACGTGACCTGAGTGGTACATGACCTGAGTGGTACATGACCTGAGTGGTACGAAACCTGAGTGGTACGTGACCTGAGTGGTACGAGACCTGAGTGGTACGAGACCTGAGTGGTACGAGACCTGAGTGGTACATGACCTGAGTGGTACGAGACCTGAGTGGTACGTGACCTGAGTGGTACATGACCTGAGTGGTACGAGACCTGAGTGGTACGAGACCTGAGTGGTACATGACCTGAGTGGTACATGACCTGAGTGGTACATGACCTGAGTGGTACATGACCTGAGTGGTACATGACCTGAGTGGTACATGACCTGAGTGGTACATGACCTGAGTGGTACGAGACCTGAGTGGTACATGACCTGAGTGGTACGAGACCTGAGTGGTACATGACCTGAGTGGTACATGACCTGAGTGGTACAGACCTGAGTGGTACATGACCTGAGTGGTACATGACCTGAGTGGTACGAGACCTGAGTGGTACGTGACCTGAGTGGTACGAGACTGAGTGGTACATGACCTGAGTGGTACATGACCTGAGTGGTACATGACCTGAGTGGTACGAGACCTGAGTGGTACATGACCTGAGTGGTACGTGACCTGAGTGGTACATGACCTGAGTGGTACGAGACCTGAGTGGTACGTGACCTGAGTGGTACGAGACCTGAGTGGTACATGACCTGAGTGGTACATGACCTGAGTGGTACAGACCTGAGTGGTACATGACCTGAGTGGTACATGACCTGAGTGGTACGAGACCTGAGTGGTACATGACCTGAGTGGTACATGACCTGAGTGGTACATGACCTGAGTGGTACATGACCTGAGTGGTACATGACCTGAGTGGTACATGACCTGAGTGGTACATGACCTGAGTGGTACGAGACCTGAGTGGTACATGACCTGAGTGGTACATGACCTGAGTGGTACATGACCTGAGTGGTACATGACCTGAGTGGTACGAGACCTGAGTGGTACGAGACCTGAGTGGTACATGACCTGAGTGGTACGAGACCTGAGTGGTACTAAACCTGAGTGGTACATGACCTGAGTGGTACGTGACCTGAGTGGTACGAGACCTGAGTGGTACGAGACCTGAGTGGTACGAGACCTGAGTGGTACGTGACCTGAGTGGTACATGACCTGAGTGGTACATGACCTGAGTGGTACGAGACCTGAGTGGTACATGACCTGAGTGGTACGTGACCTGAGTGGTACATGACCTGAGTGGTACATGACCTGAGTGGTACGAGACCTGAGTGGTACGAGACCTGAGTGGTACGAGACCTGAGTGGTACATGACCTGAGTGGTACGTGACCTGAGTGGTACATGACCTGAGTGGTACGTGACCTGAGTGGTACGAAACCTGAGTGGTACGTGACCTGAGTGGTACATGACCTGAGTGGTACATGACCTGAGTGGTACGAAACCTGAGTGGTACGTGACCTGAGTGGTACGAGACCTGAGTGGTACGAGACCTGAGTGGTACGAGACCTGAGTGGTACATGACCTGAGTGGTACGAGACCTGAGTGGTACGTGACCTGAGTGGTACATGACCTGAGTGGTACATGACCTGAGTGGTACGTGACCTGAGTGGTACATGACCTGAGTGGTACATGACCTGAGTGGTACGAGACCTGAGTGGTACGTGACCTGAGTGGTACATGACCTGAGTGGTACATGACCTGAGTGGTACGAGACCTGAGTGGTACGTGACCTGAGTGGTACGAGACCTGAGTGGTACGAGACCTGAGTGGTACGAGACCTGAGTGGTACATGACCTGAGTGGTACGAGACCTGAGTGGTACGTGACCTGAGTGGTACATGACCTGAGTGGTACGAGACCTGAGTGGTACGAGACCTGAGTGGTACATGACCTGAGTGGTACATGACCTGAGTGGTACATGACCTGAGTGGTACATGACCTGAGTGGTACATGACCTGAGTGGTACATGACCTGAGTGGTACATGACCTGAGTGGTACGAGACCTGAGTGGTACATGACCTGAGTGGTACGAGACCTGAGTGGTACATGACCTGAGTGGTACGTGACCTGAGTGGTACAGACCTGAGTGGTACATGACCTGAGTGGTACATGACCTGAGTGGTACGAGACCTGAGTGGTACGTGACCTGAGTGGTACTGACCTGAGTGGTACATGACCTGAGTGGTACATGACCTGAGTGGTACGTGACCTGAGTGGTACGAGACCTGAGTGGTACATGACCTGAGTGGTACATGACCTGAGTGGTACGTGACCTGAGTGGTACGAGACCTGAGTGGTACGTGACCTGAGTGGTACGAGACCTGAGTGGTACATGACCTGAGTGGTACATGACCTGAGTGGTAAGACCTGAGTGGTACATGACCTGAGTGGTACGTGACCTGAGTAGTACGAGACCTGAGTGGTACATGACCTGAGTGGTACATGACCTGAGTGGTACATGACCTGAGTGGTACGTGACCTGAGTGGTACATGACCTGAGTGGTACATGACCTGAGTGGTACGAGACCTGAGTGGTACGTGACCTGAGTGGTACATGACCTGAGTGGTACGAGACCTGAGTGGTACGAGACCTGAGTGGTACATGACCTGAGTGGTACGAGACCTGAGTGGTACATGACCTGAGTGGTACATGACCTGAGTGGTACATGACCTGAGTGGTACATGACCTGAGTGGTACATGACCTGAGTGGTACATGACCTGAGTGGTACATGACCTGAGTGGTACGAGACCTGAGTGGTACATGACCTGAGTGGTACGAGACCTGAGTGGTACATGACCTGAGTGGTACATGACCTGAGTGGTACGAGACCTGAGTGGTACATGACCTGAGTGGTACATGACCTGAGTGGTACATGACCTGAGTGGTACATGACCTGAGTGGTACGAGACCTGAGTGGTACGAGACCTGAGTGGTACGAGACCTGAGTGGTACATGACCTGAGTGGTACGTGACCTGAGTGGTACATGACCTGAGTGGTACGTGACCTGAGTGGTACGAACCTGAGTGGTACGTGACCTGAGTGGTACATGACCTGAGTGGTACATGACCTGAGTGGTACGAACCTGAGTGGTACGTGACCTGAGTGGTACGAGACCTGAGTGGTACGAGACCTGAGTGGTACGAGACCTGAGTGGTACTGACCTGAGTGGTACGAGACCTGAGTGGTACGTGACCTGAGTGGTACATGACCTGAGTGGTACATGACCTGAGTGGTACATGACCTGAGTGGTACATGACCTGAGTGGTACGAGACCTGAGTGGTACGAGACCTGAGTGGTACATGACCTGAGTGGTACATGACCTGAGTGGTACATGACCTGAGTGGTACATGACCTGAGTGGTACATGACCTGAGTGGTACATGACCTGAGTGGTACGAGACCTGAGTGGTACATGACCTGAGTGGTACATGACCTGAGTGGTACATGACCTGAGTGGTACATGACCTGAGTGGTACATGACCTGAGTGGTACATGACCTAAGTGGTACATGACCTGAGTGGTACGAGACCTGAGTGGTACATGACCTGAGTGGTACATGACCTGAGTGGTACATGACCTGAGTGGTACATGACCTGAGTGGTACGAGACCTGAGTGGTACGAGACCTGAGTGGTACATGACCTGAGTAGTACGAGACCTGAGTGGTACTAAACCTGAGTGGTACATGACCTGAGTGGTACGTGACCTGAGTGGTACGAGACCTGAGTGGTACGAGACCTGAGTGGTACGAGACCTGAGCGGTACGTGACCTGAGTGGTACATGACCTGAGTGGTACATGACCTGAGCGGTACGAGACCTGAGCGGTACATGACCTGAGCGGTACGTGACCTGAGTGGTACATGACCTGAGTGGTACATGACCTGAGTGGTACGAGACCTGAGTGGTACGAGACCTGAGCGGTACGAGACCTGAGCGGTACATGACCTGAGTGGTACGTGACCTGAGTGGTACATGACCTGAGTGGTACGTGACCTGAGTGGTACGAAACCTGAGTGGTACGTCACCTGAGTGGTACATGACCTGAGTGGTACATGACCTGAGTGGTACGAAACCTGAGTGGTACGTCACCTGAGTGGTACGAGACCTGAGTGGTACGAGACCTGAGTGGTACGAGACCTGAGTGGTACCTGACCTGAGTGGTACGAGACCTGAGTGGTACGTGACCTGAGTGGTACATGACCTGAGTGGTACATGACCTGAGTGGTACGTGACCTGAGTGGTACATGACCTGAGTGGTACATGACCTGAGTGGTACGAAACCTGAGTGGTACGTCACCTGAGTGGTACATGACCTGAGTGGTACATGACCTGAGTGGTACGAAACCTGAGTGGTACGTCACCTGAGTGGTACGAGACCTGAGTGGTACGAGACCTGAGTGGTACGAGACCTGAGTGGTACCTGACCTGAGTGGTACGAGACCTGAGTGGTACGTGACCTGAGTGGTACATGACCTGAGTGGTACGAGACCTGAGTGGTACGAGACCTGAGTGGTACATGACCTGAGTGGTACATGACCTGAGTGGTACATGACCTGAGTGGTACATGACCTGAGTGGTACATGACCTGAGTGGTACATGACCTGAGTGGTACATGACCTGAGTAGTACGAGACCTGAGTGGTACATGACCTGAGTGGTACGAGACCTGAGTAGTACATGACCTGAGTGGTACGTGACCTGAGTGGTACAGACCTGAGTGGTACATGACCTGAGTGGTACATGACCTGAGTGGTACGAGACCTGAGTGGTACGTGACCTGAGTGGTACGAACCTGAGTGGTACATGACCTGAGTGGTACGTGACCTGAGTGGTACGTGACCTGAGTGGTACGAGACCTGAGTGGTACATGACCTGAGTGGTACGTGACCTGAGTGGTACGTGACCTGAGTGGTACGAGACCTGAGTGGTACGTGACCTGAGTGGTACGAGACCTGAGTGGTACATGACCTGAGAGGTACATGACCTGAGTGGTAAGACCTGAGTGGTACATGACCTGAGTGGTACGTGACCTGAGTGGTACGAGACCTGAGTGGTACATGACCTGAGTGGTACATGACCTGAGTGGTACATGACCTGAGTGGTACGTGACCTGAGTGGTACATGACCTGAGTGGTACATGACCTGAGTGGTACGAGACCTGAGTGGTACATGACCTGAGTGGTACATGACCTGAGTGGTACAGACCTGAGTGGTACGAGACCTGAGTGGTACATGACCTGAGTGGTACGAGACCTGAGTGGTACATGACCTGAGTGGTACATGACCTGAGTGGTACATGACCTGAGTGGTACATGACCTGAGTGGTACATGACCTGAGTGGTACATGACCTGAGTGGTACATGACCTGAGTGGTACGAGACCTGAGTGGTACATGACCTGAGTGGTACGAGACCTGAGTGGTACATGACCTGAGTGGTACGTGACCTGAGTGGTACGAGACTGAGTGGTACATGACCTGAGTGGTACATGACCTGAGTGGTACATGACCTGAGTGGTACGAGACCTGAGTGGTACGAGACCTGAGTGGTACGAGACCTGAGTGGTACATGACCTGAGTGGTACGTGACCTGAGTGGTACGAGACCTGAGTGGTACGAGACCTGAGTGGTACATGACCTGAGTGGTACATGACCTGAGTGGTACGAGACCTGAGTGGTACAGACCTGAGTGGTACATGACCTGAGTGGTACATGACCTGAGTGGTACATGACCTGAGTGGTACATGACCTGAGTGGTACGAGACCTGAGTGGTACGAGACCTGAGTGGTACGAGACCTGAGTGGTACGAGACCTGAGTGGTACGTGACCTGAGTGGTACGAGACCTGAGTGGTACATGACCTGAGTGGTACATGACCTGAGTGGTATGACCTGAGTGGTACATGACCTGAGTGGTACATGACCTGAGTGGTACATGACCTGAGTGGTACGAGACCTGAGTGGTACATGACCTGAGTGGTACTGACCTGAGTGGTACAGACCTGAGTGGTACATGACCTGAGTGGTACGAGACCTGAGTGGTACGTGACCTGAGTGGTACATGACCTGAGTGGTACATGACCTGAGTGGTACATGACCTGAGTGGTACATGACCTGAGTGGTACATGACCTGAGTGGTACGAGACCTGAGTGGTACATGACCTGAGTGGTACGAGACCTGAGTGGTACAGACCTGAGTGGTACGAGACCTGAGTGGTACGTCCTGAGTGGTACATGACCTGAGTACATGACCTGAGTGGTACATGACCTGAGTGTTACATGACCTGAGTGGTACATGACCTGAGTGGTACATGACCTGAGTGGTACGAGACCTGAGTGGTACATGACCTGAGTGGTACATGACCTGAGGGTACTGACCTGAGTGGTACGACCCTGAGTGGTACATGACCTGAGTGTACATGACCTGAGTGGTACGTGACCTGTGGTACGAGACCTGAGTGGTACGAGACCTGAGTGGTACATGACCTGAGTGGTACATGACCTGAGTGTACATGACCTGAGTGGTACATGACCTGAGTGGTACATGCCTGAGTGGTACGAGACCTGAGTGGTACATGACCTGAGTGGTACATGACCTGAGTGGTACATGCCTGAGTGGTACGAGACCTGAGTGGTACATGACCTGAGTGGTACATGACCTGAGTGGTACAGACCTGAGTGGTACTAGACCTGAGTGGTACATGACCTGAGTGGTACATGACCTGAGTGGTACGAGACCTGAGTGGTACGAGACCTGAGTGGTACGAGACCTGAGTGTACATGACCTGAGTGGTACATGACCTGAGTGGTACATGACCTGAGTGGTACGAGACCTGAGTGGTACATGACCTGAGTGGTACATGACCTGAGTGGTACATGACCTGAGTGGTACATGACCTGAGTGGTACGAGACCTGAGTGGTACGAGACCTGAGTGTACGAGACCTGAGTGGTACATGACCTGAGTGGTACGAGACCTGAGTGGTACATGACCTGAGTGGTACATGACCTGAGTGGTACGAAACCTGAGTGGTACTGACCTGAGTGTACATGACCTGAGTGGTACATGACCTGAGTGGTACGAACCTGAGTGGTACTGACCTGAGTGGTACGAGACCTGAGTGGTACGAGACCTGAGTGGTACGAGACCTGAGTGGTACATGACCTGAGTGGTACAGACCTGAGTGGTACATGACCTGAGTGGTACATGACCTGAGTGGTACATGACCTGAGTGGTACATGACCTGAGTGGTACATGACCTGAGTGGTACATGACCTGAGTGGTACGAAACCTGAGTGGTACGTGACCTGAGTGGTACATGACCTGAGTGGTACATGACCTGAGTGGTACGAAACCTGAGTGGTACTGACCTGAGTGGTACGAGACCTGAGTGGTACGAGACCTGAGTGGTACAGACCTGAGTGGTACATGACCTGAGTGGTACAGACCTGAGTGGTACGTGACCTGAGTGGTACATGACCTGAGTGGTACATGACCTGAGTGGTACGTGACCTGAGTGGTACAGACCTGAGTGGTACATGACCTGAGTGGTACATGACCTGAGTGGTACATGACCTGAGTGGTACATGACCTGAGTGGTACGACCTGAGTGGTACATGACCTGAGTGGTACATGACCTGAGTGGTACATGACCTGAGTGGTACGACCCTGAGTGGTACGTGACCTGAGTGTACGAGACCTGAGTGGTACGACCTGAGTGGTACGAGACCTGAGTGGTACATGACCTGAGTGTACATGAGACCTGAGTGGTACATGACCTGAGTGGTACATGACCTGAGTGGTACATGACCTGAGTGGTACATGACCTGAGTGGTACATGCCTGAGTGGTACGAGACCTGAGTGGTACATGACCTGAGTGGTACATGACCTGAGTGGTACGACCTGAGTGGTACGAGACCTGAGTGGTACATGACCTGAGTGGTACATGACCTGAGTGGTACGTGACCTGAGTGGTACAGACCTGAGTGGTACGAGACCTGATGGTACATGACCTGAGTGGTACATGACCTGAGTGTTACATGACCTGAGTGGTACATGACCTGAGTGGTACATGACCTGAGTGGTACGAGACCTGAGTGGTACATGACCTGAGTGGTACATGACCTGAGTGGTACATGACCTGAGTGGTACGAGACATGAGTGGTACATGACCTGAGTGGTACTGGCCTGAGTGGTACGAGACCTGAGTGGTACGACCTGAGTGGTACATGACCTGAGTGGTACATGACCTGAGTGGTACATGACCTGAGTGGTACATGACCTGAGTGGTACATGACCTAGTGGTACATGACCTGAGTGGTACGAGACCTGAGTGGTACATGACCTGAGTGGTACAGACCTGAGTGGTACTGACCTGAGTGGTACATGACCTGNGGTACGAGACCTGAGTGGTACATGACCTGAGTGGTACATGACCTGAGTGGTACATGACCTGAGTGGTACATGACCTGAGTGGTACATGACCTGAGTGGTACATGACTGAGTGGTACGAGACCTGAGTGGTACATGACCTGAGTGGTACATGACCTGAGTGGTACATGACCTGAGTGGTACGTGACCTGAGTGGTACGAGACCTGAGTGGTACGTGACCTGAGCGGTACATGACCTGAGTGGTACATGACCTGAGTGGTACATGACCTGAGTGGTACATGACCTGAGTGGTACATGACCTGAGTGGTACAGACCTGAGTGGTACATGACCTGAGTGGTACAGACCTGAGTGGTACGAGACCTGAGTGGTACGAGACCTGAGTGGTACGTGACCTGAGTGGTACGAGACCTGAGTGGTACATGACCTGAGTGGTACATGACCTGAGTGGTACATGACCTGAGTGGTACATGACCTGAGTGGTACATGACCTGAGTGGTACGAGACCTGAGTGGTACATGACCTGAGTGGTACATGACCTGAGTGGTACGACCTGAGTGGTACGAGACCTGAGTGGGTACATGACCTGAGTGGTACATGACCTGAGTGGTACGTGACCTGAGTGGTACGAGACCTGAGTGGTACGAGACCTGAGTGGTACATGACCTGAGTGGTACTGACCTGAGTGGTACATGACCTGAGTGGTACATGACCTGAGTGGTACATGACCTGAGTGGTACGAGACCTGAGTGGTACATGACCTGAGTGGTACATGACCTGAGTGGTACATGTCCTGAGTGGTACGAGACCTGAGTGGTACATGACCTGAGTGGTACATGGCCTGAGTGGTACGAGACCTGAGTGGTACGAAACCTGAGTGGTACATGACCTGAGTGGTACGTGACCTGAGTGGTACGAGACCTGAGTGGTACGAGACCTGAGTGGTACGAGACCTGAGTGGTACGTGACCTGAGTGGTACATGACCTGAGTGGTACATGACCTGAGTGGTACGAGACCTGAGTGTACATGACCTGAGTGTACGTGACCTGAGTGGTACATGACCTGAGTGGTACATGACCTGAGTGGTACGAGACCTGAGTGGTACGAGACCTGAGTGGTACGAGACCTGAGTGGTACATGACCTGAGTGGTACGTGACCTGAGTGGTACATGACCTGAGTGGTACGAGACCTGAGTGGTACGAGACCTGAGTGGTACAACCTGAGGTACTGACCTGAGTCAAACCTGAGTGGTACATGACCTGAGTGGTACATGACCTGTGGTACGAGACCTGAGTGGTATGACAGTGACCTGAGTGGTACGAGACCTGAGTGGTACAGACCTGAGTGGTACGAGACCTGAGTGGTACATGACCTGAGTGGTACGAGACCTGAGTGGTACATGACCTGAGTGGTACATGACCTGAGTGGTACATGACCTGAGTGGTACGTGACCTGAGTGGTACATGACCTGAGTGGTACATGACCTGAGTGGTACGAACCTGAGTGGTACGTGACCTGAGTGGTACATGACCTGAGTGGTACATGACCTGAGTGGTACGAAACCTGAGTGGTACGTCACCTGAGTGGTACGAGACCTGAGTGGTACGAGACCTGAGTGGTACGAGACCTGAGTGGTACCTGACCTGAGTGGTACGAGACCTGAGTGGTACGTGACCTGAGTGGTACATGACCTGAGTGGTACATGACCTGAGTGGTACGTGACCTGAGTGGTACGAGACCTGAGTGGTACATGACCTGAGTGGTACATGACCTGAGTGGTACATGACCTGAGTGGTACATGACCTGAGTGGTACGAGACCTGAGTGGTACATGACCTGAGTGGTACATGACCTGAGTGGTACATGACCTGAGTGGTACGAGACCTGAGTGGTACGTGACCTGAGTGGTACGAGACCTGAGTGGTACGAGACCTGAGTGGTACGAGACCTGAGTGGTACGTGACCTGAGTGGTACGAGACCTGAGTGGTACATGACCTGAGTGGTACATGACCTGAGTGGTACATGACCTGAGTGGTACATGACCTGAGTGGTACATGACCTGAGTGGTACGAGACCTGAGTGGTACATGACCTGAGTGGTACATGACCTGAGTGGTACATGACCTGAGTGGTACGAGACCTGAGTGGTACATGACCTGAGTGGTACATGACCTGAGTGGTACGTGACCTGAGTGGTACGAGACCTGAGTGGTACGAGACCTGAGTGGTACATGACCTGAGTGGTACATGACCTGAGTGGTACATGACCTGAGTGGTACATGACCTGAGTGGTACATGACCTGAGTGGTACGAGACCTGAGTGGTACATGACCTGAGTGGTACATGACCTGAGTGGTACATGACCTGAGTGGTACGAGACCTGAGTGGTACATGACCTGAGTGGTACATGACCTGAGTGGTACGAGACCTGAGTGGTACGAGACCTGAGTGGTACATGACCTGAGTGGTACATGACCTGAGTGGTACATGACCTGAGTGGTACATGACCTGAGTGGTACATGACCTGAGTGGTACATGACCTGAGTGGTACGAGACCTGAGTGGTACATGACCTGAGTGGTACATGACCTGAGTGGTACATGACCTGAGTGGTACATGACCTGAGTGGTACATGACCTGAGTGGTACATGACCTGAGTGGTACATGACCTGAGTGGTACGAGACCTGAGTGGTACATGACCTGAGTGGTACATGACCTGAGTGGTACATGACCTGAGTGGTACATGACCTGAGTGGTACGAGACCTGAGTGGTACGAGACCTGAGTGGTACATGACCTGAGTAGTACGAGACCTGAGTGGTACTAAACCTGAGTGGTACATGACCTGAGTGGTACGTGACCTGAGTGGTACGAGACCTGAGTGGTACGAGACCTGAGTGGTACGAGACCTGAGTGGTACGTGACCTGAGTGGTACATGACCTGAGTGGTACATGACCTGAGTGGTACGAGACCTGAGTGGTACATGACCTGAGTGGTACGTGACCTGAGTGGTACATGACCTGAGTGGTACATGACCTGAGTGGTACGAGACCTGAGTGGTACGAGACCTGAGTGGTACGAGACCTGAGTGGTACATGACCTGAGTGGTACGTGACCTGAGTGGTACATGACCTGAGTGGTACATGACCTGAGTGGTACGAGACCTGAGTGGTACGTGACCTGAGTGGTACGAGACCTGAGTGGTACGAGACCTGAGTGGTACGAGACCTGAGTGGTACATGACCTGAGTGGTACGAGACCTGAGTGGTACGTGACCTGAGTGGTACATGACCTGAGTGGTACATGACCTGAGTGGTACGTGACCTGAGTGGTACGAGACCTGAGTGGTACGAGACCTGAGTGGTACGAGACCTGAGTGGTACGAGACCTGAGTGGTACGTGACCTGAGTGGTACGAGACATGAGTGGTACGAGACCTGAGTGGTACATGACCTGAGTGGTACATGACCTGAGTGGTACATGACCTGAGTGGTACATGACCTGAGTGGTACATGACCTGAGTGGTACGTGACCTGAGTGGTACATGACCTGAGTGGTACATGACCTGAGTGGTACATGACCTGAGTGGTACGAGACCTGAGTGGTACATGACCTGAGTGGTACATGACCTGAGTGGTACATGACCTGAGTGGTACATGACCTGAGTGGTACGAGACCTGAGTGGTACATGACCTGAGTGGTACGTGACCTGAGTGGTACGAGACCTGAGTGGTACGAGACCTGAGTGGTACATGACCTGAGTGGTACATGACCTGAGTGGTACATGACCTGAGTGGTACATGGCCTGAGTGGTACGAGACCTGAGTGGTACATGACCTGATTGGTACATGACCTGAGTGGTACGTGACCTGAGTGGTACGAGACCTGAGTGGTACGAGACCTGAGTGGTACATGACCTGAGTGGTACATGACCTGAGTGGTACATGACCTGAGTGGTACATGGCCTGAGTGGTACATGGCCTGAGTGGTACGAGACCTGAGTGGTACATGACCTGAGTGGTACATGACCTGAGTGGTACATGACCTGAGTGGTACATGACCTGAGTGGTACGAGACCTGAGTGGTACATGACCTGAGTGGTACATGACCTGAGTGGTACGAGACCTGAGTGGTACGAGACCTGAGTGGTACATGACCTGAGTGGTACATGACCTGAGTGGTACATGACCTGAGTGGTACATGGCCTGAGTGGTACATGACCTGAGTGGTACATGACCTGAGTGGTACGAGACCTGAGTGGTACATGGCCTGAGTGGTACATGACCTGAGTGGTACATGACCTGAGTGGTACGAGGCCTGAGTGGTACATGACCTAAGTGGTACATGGCCTGAGTGGTACAAGACCTGAGTGGTACGAGACCTGAGTGGTACATGACCTGAGTGGTACGAGACCTGAGTGGTACGAGACCTGAGTGGTACATGACCTGAGTGGTACGAGACCTGAGTGGTACGAGACCTGAGTGGTACGAGACCTGAGTGGTACATGACCTGAGTGGTACATGACCTGAGTGGTACATGACCTGAGTGGTACATGACCTGAGTGGTACATGACCTGAGTGGTACGAGACCTGAGTGGTACATGACCTGAGTGGTACATGACCTGAGTGGTACATGACCTGAGTGGTACGAGACCTGAGTGGTACATGACCTGAGTGGTACATGGCCTGAGTGGTACGAGACCTGAGTGGTACGAGACCTGAGTGGTACATGACCTGAGTGGTACATGACCTGAGTGGTACATGACCTGAGTGGTACATGGCCTGAGTGGTACATGACCTGAGTGGTACATGACCTGAGTGGTACGAGACCTGAGTGGTACATGACCTGAGTGGTACATGACCTGAGTGGTACATGACCTGAGTGGTACATGACCTGAGTGGTACATGACCTGAGTGGTACATGACCTGAGTGGTACATGACCTGAGTGGTACGAGACCTGAGTGGTACATGACCTGAGTGGTACATGACCTGAGTGGTACATGACCTGAGTGGTACATGACCTGAGTGGTACGAGACCTGAGTGGTACGAGACCTGAGTGGTACATGACCTGAGTGGTACGAGACCTGAGTGGTACTAACCTGAGTGGTACATGACCTGAGTGGTACGTGACCTGAGTGGTACGAGACCTGAGTGGTACGAGACCTGAGTGGTACGAGACCTGAGCGGTACGTGACCTGAGTGGTACATGACCTGAGTGGTACATGACCTGAGTGGTACGAGACCTGAGTGGTACATGACCTGAGTGGTACGTGACCTGAGTGGTACATGACCTGAGTGGTACATGACCTGAGTGGTACGAGACCTGAGTGGTACGAGACCTGAGTGGTACGAGACCTGAGTGGTACATGACCTGAGTGGTACGTGACCTGAGTGGTACATGACCTGAGTGGTACGAGACCTGAGTGGTACGTGACCTGAGTGGTACGAGACCTGAGTGGTACGAGACCTGAGTGGTACGAGACCTGAGTGGTACATGACCTGAGTGGTACGAGACCTGAGTGGTACGTGACCTGAGTGGTACATGACCTGAGTGGTACATGACCTGAGTGGTACGTGACCTGAGTGGTACGAGACCTGAGTGGTACGAGACCTGAGTGGTACGAGACCTGAGTGGTACGAGACCTGAGTGGTACGTGACCTGAGTGGTACGAGACCTGAGTGGTACGAGACCTGAGTGGTACATGACCTGAGTGGTACATGACCTGAGTGGTACATGACCTGAGTGGTACATGACCTGAGTGGTACATGACCTGAGTGGTACGTGACCTGAGTGGTACATGACCTGAGTGGTACATGACCTGAGTGGTACATGACCTGAGTGGTACGAGACCTGAGTGGTACATGACCTGAGTGGTACATGACCTGAGTGGTACATGACCTGAGTGGTACATGACCTGAGTGGTACGAGACCTGAGTGGTACATGACCTGAGTGGTACGTGACCTGAGTGGTACGAGACCTGAGTGGTACGAGACCTGAGTGGTACATGACCTGAGTGGTACATGACCTGAGTGGTACATGACCTGAGTGGTACATGGCCTGAGTGGTACGAGACCTGAGTGGTACATGACCTGAGTGGTACATGACCTGAGTGGTACGTGACCTGAGTGGTACGAGACCTGAGTGGTACGAGACCTGAGTGGTACATGACCTGAGTGGTACATGACCTGAGTGGTACATGACCTGAGTGGTACATGACCTGAGTGGTACATGGCCTGAGTGGTACGAGACCTGAGTGGTACATGACCTGAGTGGTACATGACCTGAGTGGTACATGACCTGAGTGGTACATGTCCTGAGTGGTACGAGACCTGAGTGGTACATGACCTGAGTGGTACATGGCCTGAGTGGTACGAGACCTGAGTGGTACGAGACCTGAGTGGTACATGACCTGAGTGGTACATGACCTAAGTGGTACATGACCTGAGTGGTACATGACCTGAGTGGTACATGACCTGAGTGGTACATGACCTGAGTGGTACGAGACCTGAGTGGTACATGACCTGAGTGGTACATGACCTGAGTGGTACATGACCTGAGTGGTACGAGACCTGAGTGGTACGAGACCTGAGTGGTACATGACCTGAGTGGTACATGACCTGAGTGGTACGAGACCTGAGTGGTACGAGACCTGAGTGGTACATGACCTGAGTGGTACGAGACCTGAGTGGTACGAGACCTGAGTGGTACATGACCTGAGTGGTACGAGACCTGAGTGGTACGAGACCTGAGTGGTACGAGACCTGAGTGGTACATGACCTGAGTGGTACGAGACCTGAGTGGTACAGACCTGAGTGGTACGAGACCTGAGTGGTACGAGACCTGAGTGGTACGAGACCTGAGTGGTACATGACCTGAGTGGTACGAGACCTGAGTGGTACATGACCTGAGTGGTACATGACCTGAGTGGTACGAGACCTGAGTGGTACATGACCTGAGTGGTACATGACCTGAGTGGTACATGACCTGAGTGGTACATGACCTGAGTGGTACATGACCTGAGTGGTACATGACCTGAGTGGTACGAGACCTGAGTGGTACATGACCTGAGTGGTACATGACCTGAGTGGTACATGACCTGAGTGGTACATGACCTGAGTGGTACGAGACCTGAGTGGTACGAGACCTGAGTGGTACATGACCTGAGTGGTACGAGACCTGAGTGGTACAAACCTGAGTGGTACATGACCTGAGTGGTACGTGACCTGAGTGGTACGAGACCTGAGTGGTACAGACCTGAGTGGTACGAGACCTGAGTGGTACGAGACCTGAGTGGTACATGACCTGAGTGGTACATGACCTGAGTGGTACATGACCTGAGTGGTACAGACCTGAGTGGTACATGACCTGAGTGGTACATGACCTGAGTGGTACATGACCTGAGTGGTACGAGACCTGAGTGGTACGAGACCTGAGTGGTACGAGACCTGAGTGGTACGAGACCTGAGTGGTACATGACCTGAGTGGTACATGACCTGAGTGGTACGATGACTGAGTGGTACGAGACCTGAGTGGTACATGACCTGAGTGGTACGAGACCTGAGTGGTACGAGACCTGAGTGGTACATGACCTGAGTGGTACGAGACCTGAGTGGTACATGACCTGAGTGGTACAGACCTGAGTGGTACATGACCTGAGTGGTACATACCTGAGTGGTACATGACCTGAGTGGTACGAGACCTGAGTGTACAGACCTGAGTGGTACAGACCTGAGTGGTACATGACCTGAGTGGTACAGGCCTGAGTGGTACATGAACCGAGTGGTACTGACTGAGTGGTACAGACCTGAGTGGTACATGACCTGAGTGGTACATGACCTGAGTGGTACATGACCTAGTGGTACGAGACCTGAGTGGTACATGACCTGAGTGGTACATG
>WNGS01161147.1:8798-26298 GCA_020271785.1 Procambarus virginalis
ACACACACACTACACACACACTATACACACACACACACACACACACACACACACACACACACCACACACACACACACACACACACACACACACACACACACACTACACACACACACACACACACACTCACACACACACACACACACACTACACACACACACTACACACACACACACACACACACTACACACACACACACACACACACACACACACACACACACACACACACACACACACACACACACACACACACAACACACACACACACACACACACACTACACACACACACACACACACCTCACCCCTACTCTCCCCCCACCAGCAGGCCCATCATGGCGATCACCAAGACAGCTCTTTGGGCGGGATTATTGAGCGGGTCGATAATCATTTGCATCATGGTAGACAATATTCTCCTTAAAAGAAGTATTTACCATCAACAGGAAGACCAGCGCATACGGATTAACCAGAGGTCAGTCTCCCATTCAACGTGTCTCATGGTATTATTAATTATCATTAAACCCACAAAGGCCTTAAGTAGGTTTCGAACTTACGAGTTGGATGTTCCCAGACGCCCTCTATAGTCAACTAGTCAGCACATAGGTTCGAGCCGACATTAGGGCACCTGTGGGATTTGTTCATTTGATATAACACGTTATTGGAGGCCTTACGGGCTCACCATAGCCCGTGCTACATGGACATTTTGTTCTGAATAGCTAAATCTGAAACGTTATTTGGGTTTTCTGTGTGTTATTAGTGTTGCTAAATCTCTTAAACTTGTCAACATTGCAGAGCTGTCAACATGAGCGTGTGTCTGGAGATGATTCAGAAAGAGAGGCAGGTGAAAGGAGTTTTGAAAAACCGGATATTGAATGTGAGTCAGTGTCTAATGTTGTATGCACTTCATTCACTACTTCTTTCATCACTTTCCTCGGCACTTTCTTCATTACTTTTGTCATCACTTCCCCTCAATACTTCCTTCTTCACTTATTTCATCCCTTCAACACTTCTTTCACTTGTTTCAACGCTTATTTTAATGCTTCCTTCACTACTTCTTTCATCACCTCCCTAAACACTTCCATCACCGCTTCCTTCAACCGGTTGCACCATCACCACCCCATCACAACTTCCTTCACCGCATCTATCACCACTTCCATCACCAGCTTCCTTCACTGCTTTCATCACCACCTTCTCAACGCCCCCCTCTCTCTCTCTCCCCTCAGACGGAACGAAACAAGGGGGGGTTATACCTTGAGCTCGAACGCCAGAAGAACGCCTTAAGTCAGGTTCAAAACTCCGCAGCCATTAAAGAAGTAAGAAAAACTCCTTGCTGTTGTTTGTCGTGTTCCTTGTAGCTTGTCTGTATGTGTGTGGTGGTTAGGTTAGGTTAGGTTAGGTTAGGTTAAGTTAGGTTAGGTTAGGTTAGGTTAGGTTAGGTTATGTGTGTGGTAGGTTAGGTTAGGTTAGGTTAGGTTATGTATGTGGTGGGTTAGGTTAGGTTAGGTTAGGTTAGGTTATGTATGTGGTGGGTTAGGTTAGGTTAGGTTATGTGTGTGGTAGGTTAGGTTAGGTTAGGTTAGGTTAAGTTAGGTTAGGTTAGGTTAGGTTATGTGTGTGGTGGGTTAGGTTAGGTTAGGTTATGTGTGTGGTGGGTTAGGTTAGGTTAGGTTAGGTTAGGTTAGGTTAGGTTATGTGTGTGGTGGGTTAATTGGTTGTGTGTTCCTTGTTAATTAATTATTTAATTATCCTTGTTAGTAGTTACCATTGGATAATAATTAAAATTTCAAACGTTAAGAGGGAAGGGAACTATCAGGGAGAAAGCGCCAAGCCATTACGACTATATAGCATACTAAGAAGGGGTCAGGATAAGGATTTGGGATGGGACGAGGTAGGAGAAAGGAATAGTGCCCAACCACTTGGACAAAACTATGAAGCTCGTACGGATTTTATCATCGATAAACATCACATTAGCGCGAGTGCTCTCTGAATAATTGTATTATTATTAATACCTGAATATTCTTCAGGAAAAGATGAAGGAAGTAGAAGTCTTGACCAAGTCCAAGGAGGACGTCAAGAAACAACTGGACGAGGCCTTGAAGCGTGCCACGGAAGCTGACAAGGTCAAGGCCGACCTGCAGGCCAAGTTGACGGAGGCGCTGGCCAAGCAGAAGGAAGCAGAGACAGCAGCCGCTAAAGCCAAGGACGAAGCCGCTAAAGCTAAGGACAGCAAGAACTGATATGTCCACTTTAATCCATATTTCAGTTCAAATTGTATAGTAATATTGTATAATTGTAAAATCATCTTCAAGATATTTAATCGAATTTTGACAGGTCGTTATTCTAACATAAACTTTCAATGGCAATAACCAGAAATAACATGAAAAAATAACAGCATCGTCAAAAAAATGTCACATCGTCTGTTATATATAAAATATTATAAGTTATTACCAAACACGTTCAGGCGTCAGGCTAGAAATAAAAATGAATTTTGGAGAATTGATTTTTCAATTACCATCGACAGTGAAAAGAAACATAAGAAATAGTGAGAAAAATCGTGTTAGAATTATTAATCTTACTTTTTCGGTCATATTCAACAATTTTTCCAACAGTGTAAATTCTGAAAAAATTATTTTCATGGAACTCATTGATCAAGTAAGTCCATTCTATTAAATTTAATAAAGAGATTGATAAAATGTAATTATTTCAAATTTCTTAACATTCTAATTCGCATGAAAAAATTAAATATTTTTTTTATTATTTGATTGATATGTAGAATAATATATGTGACCTTTCAACTGTTATCTTAATTATGTGTACATATACTGTCTCTTATTATAGTGCCTAAGCTGTTTTAAGATACGAAAGCGCTTAAGTTCTGTTTCATTTTCCTCATTATTCAGTGTTGCATGGATCAAAATATAACACACACACACACATACATATATATATATATATATATATATATATATATATATATATATATATATATATATATATATAATATATATATATATATATATATATATATTTGGGTTATGCACATAACACGAGCTAGAAATAGTCTAGCATACCCCCAAAACGTTCGGCGCCGTGGAGAGGAATACCTGCTGCTGGTAACACCCATGCAGCAGGTGTACCCCAAAACTTTCGGCGCCGTGGAGAGGAGAGGGGGGACCTGCTGCATGGGTAACAGCTTATCACCTTACCTCCCCCTTATCAACCTACCGTGGCTTTGCGCCCTGGAGAGGCCACTCCAGACCGACAACAGAGCGCATATAGTCTCCTGAGACTGATGGTTGCCTGCTACCACCCCGAAGTCTACCATAGCCTCGATACCTGGAAAATGTTAATAAAATAATAATAATATATATTAATAATATAATGATTATAATAATAATAATGATGATAATACTACTAATGATAATAATTATACTGATGATATAATAGCATATGGGATGGGACATAATTAGGACACAACCAACCTCTGTATTCACCTAGTTGTACTTAACTAATGTCCTTGCGGGGAGATGAGCTCTAGCTCTTTGGTCCCGCCTCTCAACTGCCAATCAACTCCCAATATGTATATAAACCACCCGAGCTCTATTCTCGTTTTCACAATCTCACGGAATTTTTTTTGAAAGTGGTCGGCCCATGGCTCCGCTCCGGACATTGAGCCCAGTTAGCCGTGAGGTGACCATCAGCCGGACCTTCAGGGGAAGCCGGATACAAGTATCCACGGTCTACTATGTGTCTTAAGACCATTTTTATAACGGTCCAGACAACCATTATTATACAGCTGAAGGAATTATAATACAATGGGGACTAGACTAGGTGGCAACACCCTGGAAGGCGTAGATGAAGGATGCTGAGAGGATAGTGAAGATGAAGGATGCTGAGGGGATAGGGAAGATGAGGATGCTAAGAGGATAGGGAAGATGAAGGGTGCTGAGGGGATAGGGAAGATGAGGATGCTAAGAGGATAGGGAAGATGAAGGGTGCTGAGGGGATAGGGAAGATGAAGATGCTGAGGGGATAGTGAAGATGAAGGATGCTGAGCAGATAGGGAAGATGAAGATGCTCAAGGGATAGGGAAGATGAGGCAGACTGACTGACTAGTTAGCCGGCTAGTACCCTATCTGGCTAGTACCCTAACTAGCTAGTACCCTAGCTGGCTGCTAGAATGTTTGGCTGGCTCGCAGACTTGACCTTCATCACCCATTATATAACCGTCTTCAGAAAACTGAATAATTCCTGCAATAGCTTTATTCTCCCATGTTTATTCGCTGCAACATTCAATTGCAAGAACAAATTTGCATTGTCAGCAAGTCGGCGACGTCCCTTTGTTGCTGCATTTGACTCGTTGCAATTATTTTTCCCTCTTATCTTTTCCATGTGAAGAAATGAGTTAGTATGTTGCAATGAATAATTTGTATGTTGCATGAATAATTAGTATTAGTTGGTAATCCATGCATTTATGTTGCAATTATTATTATCATTGTTAATGTTACAAGCTTTAAAATCATTTATTTTTCATGTCATATTTTTATTATGCACCCCATACCCACCCTGTGGGCGGTAGTGGAAAGGGTGAAAGAGGCAGATAATGGGTTCAGGAACTGAACCTTCTAGTTTGTTTAGTTCAGCTAGTTACTCAATTGTTATTATTACATACATGTACATGTATATGTATATATACATGTATACAAATACACATACATATCGATAATCTTTTATATCACAAGTGGTTCAACAGAGGCTCACAACAGTCACTATACAAGGCACTTTACATCTATGGTCAGTCACACAGTTACTAGTCTTGCTCCACACCCCCAACTGGGCGGCAGCTTTACAGTCATGTGCTCCACACCACCCAACTGGGCGGCAGCTTTACAGTCATGTGCTCCACACCCACCCAACTGGGCGGCAGCTTTACAGTCATGGGCTCCACACCCACCCAACTGGGCGGCAGCTTTACAGTCATGTGCTCCACACCCACCCAACTGGGCGGCAGCTTTACAGTCATGTGCTCCACACCAACCCAACTGGGCGGCAGCTTTACAGTCATGGGCTCCACACCCACCCAACTGGGCGGCAGCTTTACAGTCATGGGCTCCACACCCACCCAACTGGGCGGAGCTTTACAGTCATGTGCTCCACACCCACCCAACTGGGCGGCAGCTTTACAGTCATGGCTCCACACCCACCAACTGGGCGGCAGCTTTACANGTCAGCCTCTAGAAGGTGTTGTCAGCCTCTAGCAGGGGTAGTCTGCCTCTAGAAGGTGTGTCAGCCTCTAGCAGGGGTAGTCTGCCTCTAGAAGGTGTTGTCAGCCTCTAGCAGGTGTTGTCAGCCTCTAGAAGGTGTTGTCAGCCTCTAGAAGGTGTTGTCAGCCTCTAGCAGGTGTTGTCAGCCTCTAGCAGGTGTTCTCAGCCTCCAGCAGGGGTAGCCTGCCTCCAGCAGGGGTAGCCTGCCTCCAGCAGGGGTAGCCTGCCTCCAGCAGGGTAGCCTGCCTCCACAGGGGTAACCTGCCTCCAGCAGGGTAGCCTGCCTCCAGCAGGGGTAGCCTGCCTCCAGCAGGGGTAGCCTGCCTCCAGCAGGGGTAGCCTGCCTCCAGCAGGGGGTAACCTGCCTCCAGCAGGGGTAGCCTGCCTCCAGCAGGGGTAGCCTGCCTCCAGCAGGGGTAGCCTGCCTCCAGCAGGGGTAGCCTGCCTCCAGCAGGGGTAGCCTGCCTCCAGCAGGGGTAGCCTGCCTCCAGCAGGGGTAGCCTGCCTCCAGCAGGGGTAGCCTGCCTCCAGCAGGGGTAGCCTGCCTCCAGCAGGGGTAGCCTGCCTCCAGCAGGGGTAGCCTGCCTCCAGCAGGGGTAGCCTGCCTCCAGCAGGGGTAACCTGCCTCCAGCAGGGGTAGCCTGCCTCCAGCAGGGGGTAGCCTGCCTGTAGCAGGGGGTAGCCTGCCTCCAGCAGGGGTAGCCTGCCTCTAGCAGGGTAGCCTGCCTCCAGCAGGGGTAGCCTGCCTCTAGCAGGGGTAGCCTGCCTCCAGCAGGGGTAGCCTGCCTCCAGCAGGGGTAGCCTGCCTCCAGCAGGGGTAGCCTGCCTCCAGCAGGGGGTAGCCTGCCTCCAGCAGGGGTAGCCTGCCTCCAGCAGGGGTAGCCTGCCTCCAGCAGGGGGTAACCTGCCTCCAGCAGGGGGTAGCCTGCCTCCAGCAGGGGGTAGCCTGCCTCCAGCAGGGGTAGCCTGCCTCTAGCAGGGTAGCCTGCCTCCAGCAGGGGTAGCCTGCCTCCAGCAGGGGGTAGCCTGCCTCCAGCAGGGGTAGCCTGCCTCCAGCAGGGGTAGCCTGCCTCCAGCAGGTGTTCCAACGCTTCTCACCCCTACTCTTGCCGTGTCAACAGAGGCGAGATGACACTATCGTCGACGGTGCTGACAGCGGGGCTGCTGGCGGTGACAGCGGTGGTGCTGCTCTTCAGTAACCGGAGCCTCAATACCACCTTGAAGCAGGACAAGGAGCGGTCCTTGGTCGGCTTCAAGAAGAGGCGAGTCTACTCTCTCATAAGTTTACCTAAAGTTTAAACTTCTCTCTTACATTACAGACAGAAATCACAATAGCGTGATGCATCAAATGAGCAAATCCAGGAAATTAATCGACTGTATCGTAGCTCAGTCGATTAAGGCAGTGTCTGGGATGCTCTCGGACGTAGGTTCGAATCCTCATCACGGCCCCTTTGTGGATTTGTTTATTTGATATATCACACTATTGTGATTACTGTGTGTACTAAGATCCTATCATCTCATTGCAGAGATGAGGAAATACTTGATTGCAAGGACTTGCTTCAACGGGAGAATAATCTTCGAACTGGCTACGAACAGAAGATTAAAAAGGTGAGTATTGCTTGAGTTTCTATTCATATTTACGGGCTCACCATAGACCGTGCTACTTGGAACATTTGTTCCAAGTAGCGAATCTTAATCATTTATTGGATGAATGAAAGGAATTCATTTATGAGCTTGTCCTCTGTTGTTCATTGTTTACAGGGCGTCTCTTCTCATTTTCTCTCCTTTCACCTCATTCTCTCCTCTACAGACGGAGGAGGAGAAGGTAGGGTTGACAGCTGAGGTTACCGCAAGAAAGATGAGGTGGCTAAGCTACAGAAGTCTACAGCAGAGGCAGAGGTGAGGAACACGTGTTGGTCTTGCTTGTATGTGTGTGGTGTGTGTGTGTGTGTGTGTGTGTGGTGTGTGTGGGTGTGTGTGTGTGTGTGTGTGTGTGTGTGTGTGGTGTGTGTCTGTGTATTCCTTTCCCTATATGTTCCTTGTCTGTGGGTTGTTCCCTACACGTTTCCTGATTGTACGACCTTTCTATGCTCCATGATTGTGTTCTCTATGCCTTCATGATGTTTCCTGCGTACTAATTGTCGATCTGTCATTTGTCCCTGTGATTGTCAATCACCTCATTGCCCCAAAATGATTTATCTCATTAATATATCACTCCACTGTGATTTCTTTGTGGTCTGACTAACACCCAGGTACCTATTTTACCGCTAGGTAACAGGGGCATAGGGTGAAAGAAACTCTGCCCATTGTTTCTCGCCGGCGCTGGGATCGAACCCAGGACCACAGGATCACAAGTCCCGCGTGCTGTCCGCGGGACCTCAATCGCAAAAATCCTTTTTGGGCACGGGTCAGGCCTCCAGAATACCCCAATGCATTCAGTATAATTCTGCGTTGATTGGCTTTTATCTTATCGTGGTTGAGTGGTTAAGGCAGGTGTCTTTAGGAACCATCAGAACCTCGTTACCCCCAAATGATTTTCTAATGTATATTAATAACACGTCATAATTATTCAGGCGAAGAAGAAGGAAGTCGAAGCTTTGACCAAGTCCAAGGATGACCTCAAGAAACAACTGGACGAGGCCTTGAAGCGTGCCACGGAAGCTGACAAGGTCAAGGCCGACCTGCAGGCCAAGTTGACGGAGGCGCTGGCCAAGAAGAGTCAAGCAGAGACAGCAGCCGCGGCAGCCAAGGAGCAAGCCGCTAAAGCCAAGGCCGCCAAAGGTTAATGCCATAGAGGCATATTTAATGCCATAATACCTTGTCCCCTCCCTAATATTAACCCCTCAAATGAGCCTTTAACCGTACGAATACACAGGCATCAAGACTAACAATCAATGGAACACACTCTCCACGGCTAGTACATTGTCAGATGCAGCTCCGATCCACGCCTGTCTGTGTGCTCAATCACATGCACTCGAAAATCATCTGAGTGTTTCCGTATCACCCCCCCCTCCCCACCCCTTGTATGGGGTTCCAAAGGAAGGGGGGGGGGTTAATATCAATGTTAATGGCCATTTCATTTGTTAAACTAGCACAGTTAAAGAGTGCGCACTTAACGCCTTTAAAAGCACCTTTGTGTGGTGTGATACATGATAGTTGTCTCATACATACATGTATACTTCTGATACAGTGATGCATGTATATTCTCATACATTGATATGTGTATATTCGTCTCATATAGTGTATTTTATATTCCTCTGGTTTGTATTTACACTTAACTCGGTATTTATTACACTAAGCTCAGTGTGTGTTTACACTAAGCTCAATGTGTGTTAACACTAAGCTCAGTGTGTGTTTACACTAAGCTCAGTGTGTGTGTTGACACTAAGCTCAGTGTTTTCACTAAGCTCAGTATTTACACTAAGCTCAGTGTTTACACTAAGCTCAGTGTTTACACTAAGCTCAGTGTGTGTTTACACTAAGCTCAGTGTGTGTTTACACTAAGCTCAGTGTGTGTTACACTAAGCTCAGTGTGTGTTTACACTAAGCTCAGTGTCTACACTAAGCTCAGTCTCTGATCACAGTAAACAATCCCCGTGTACACCACAAAAGCCACAAAACTGCATAAATACGCTCTCTATAAGTAGTTCGATTCACTTTCATGTTGTAAATGTTATTTAAGAGCAATACAAATACACCGTGAGGGATCGAGGCGGTCAGCGTTCGCCTGCACCAACTTAAGTCGGATTTGAGACCGTTCTTGAAGCCATAGAAAACGGCTGTCATGACGGTCTGTCCATCGAGGCGGTGACTGTCTTAAAATATCGCTGTTAAACCGTTCTTGTTTCTTGCAATATGTTTGTAAATTGTGTCTGTGTTTTAACAAATAAAGAATTTTTTGACAAAAGTATAACTCTATAGTTAATAAGGAAATATCCACTGGCATGAGATTTGTAAACATGATAATATTATTTTAGTTCTCTGGGGCAGGTCTCAGCGCCTCTTTACCTGGAGTTAAACAACTGTTGTGGTTGGCCTTGGGAGAACTGGATAAGTCTTACCTGAATCGACCTGAGGGGGCCACTACCTCGACGAGGAACAGAAAGCTGGCGGATTGTCAAATGCCCCCCCCCTCCCCCTGTTGATCTTTCCCAGTTGTATTAAAAAAAAAAATGAGTTTTTGGCATTTGCGGCTTTGGCGGGTAGGCGGTTCCATCGGTTTACAACCCTATGGGATGAGAAAGCGTCTCCAAGCTAACAGCTTCGTGCAGGTCGGCGTTCAATCCCCGACCGTCCAAGTGGTTGGTCACCATTCCTTCCCCTCCGTTCCATCCCAAATCCTTATCCTGACCCCTTCCAAGTGCTATATAGTCGTAATGGCTTGGTACTTTCCCTTGATAATTCCTTCCTTCCATGATTTAACTGGCAGTGACCTGAGGCATGGGTAAGGTGCTGAAGGGCAGGACAGAGGAGAAAGGTACCTTACCTTGAGGTGCTTCCGGGGCTTAGCGTCCCCGCGGCCCGGTCGTCGACCAGGCCAGGTCGTCGACCAGGGTAACTAACAATCGCAACAGAGAAAAAGACGATAAGGGGAGAATTAAACGAGAATTAAACGAAAATTAAACGAGAATTAAACGGAAATTAAACGAGAATTAAACGAAAATTAAACGAGAATTAAACGAAAATTAAACGAGAATTAAACGAAATTAAACGAGAATTAAACGAGAAACAGAATTAATACAAAATGACATAACCCCCGGCCCCAAACGCCCAGTATATGAAGCTACTCCGTCATGTAAAGATAGAAACTGTCTGAGAATTATGACTAAATTAGAAAAAGGTGCCAAGCGGGAGATAAAGAAATATATCAGATACTAAAACTACAGCTTCCAGGAGGTGCTAACAGTAGAGAACAGCACTGCGATGAGTAGAAGACTTAAGAGCTTACATGGTTCAGCAGATGAGGTGAGGGAGCAGCTTCAGATGTACTGATCGACTTGAGAATGGTCCAGGACGGACCGAAACGTCGTCGTCCCTTCACCTTCTAGTGTGTGGTCTGGTCAACATACTTCAGCCACGTTATTGTCACTCCTCGCCTGCATGTACTGAAGACATGTTGATCCAGACAAAGTCCCTCCGTTGATGCTCACGCTCTAACCTAACCAAACCTAACCTAACCTAACCTAACCTAACCTTCCACCAATTTACACTGACTAGAGAAGAGAGAGAGAGACCTACCAGACAGCTAGAAAACTACTAATGTCATGTCAATACATAAGAGCAGAGATTGACAATAAGTTCCTAGATTAATTAATCAGAAAGGGTGTTATGAGCTGACTACCGTTTTATGCAAATAATTATAAATTATTTGCACTAGAATTCCTACTTTTCAGATATATTGCAATAACATGACTGGCAATGGAGGTTCCTGCATGGCAATATTTGCCGGATGATGCTAAACTAATGAGCCGGGGCAGAACATGAGAGGCACCACTAATGTCAACACAAGACCGAAAACGGGGCACCAAATGACGGAAGAAAAAGAAAACGTTCCTGAATATCTATCAGAGAAAACGGCCTCGGGGGCTCATACCCTCGAAGCCCAGACTAAGCTAATATATACGAAGATTAGTGCGGGCTTCGCCGGTCCATAGGTGCATATAAAGGTGTTGACACATGAGAGATGTGTCTACAACCGCTTCACTATGTGTCGCCGGATACATGTAGCAGCGGATACATAGTAGTTAACCAACGGATTTTGAATCCTTATCCAACCTCACCCAACCCAAACCATCTTAATCTATCCCAACCCAACCTAACCCAAACCAACCTGACTTATCCCAACCAAACCTAACAGCCTAACCTAAGGTAAACCCTCCTTATCCTAACGGTATATAAGGTTCTGATAATGAGAAAACGACCTGTGTTTACGTCTTATGAACGATATAATCACACCCAGGCGCACCAACATTAACGGTACTGAAGTTCCTGAAAGAAAACGTTCCTGAATATCTAACAGAGAAAACGGCCTCGGGGCTCCTACCCTCAAAGCCTAGACTAAGCTAATATATATAAAGCTTAGTGCGGGCTTCGCGAGCTTCGCGGGGTTCGCGGGCTTCTTCCTTCAACACAACACGAAGCCTTAGGTACGCCACCAGACCACTAACACAGCTTGAGAGGTAAAAATTACGAAAACTAAGCTATAGTAATTAAACCACAATCGACAGAAATTCAATCAAAGGAGACATGACCACGACATATTCAAGGCTATAGATAGGGCAGCCGAGAAACATTATTTCGTGTGAGCGGTATGCGAAAGGTCGCAGATGGAGGCTAATTACCAAAATGATCCATATATTAGAATAATTTCAATGTTAGTGTACAAATAGAATACATTCTATTTAAATTCTTTTATAGTAGAGGTTAGAGCTGTCATGAAGCGTGCCTCATCACATGAGCCCGGGTTCGAGGCCTGGCCATGGATGGACTATTGTGCACTGACCCTTACCTCTGGTTCCAGTTCACCAAGCCATAATGGGGTAATTAAGTATACCCTGCGACCTGCCTCTAACGCTTTTCGTGGCTTCTTAATTAACTATGATAACGTCGTGAGATTTGCACGATGGTTATCTTGAGATGATTCGGGACTTTTTAGTGTCCCCGCGGCCCGGTCCTCGACCAGGCCTCCACCCCCCAGGAAGCAGCCCGTGACAGCTGATTAACTCCCAGGTACCTATTTTACTGCTAGGTAACAGGGGCATAGGGTGAAAGAAACTCTTCCCATTGTTTCTCGCCGGCGCCCGGGATCGAACCCAGGACCAAAGGATCACAAGTCCAGCGTGCTGTCCGCTCGGCCGACCGGCTCCCTTGGTTCCGTTAATAACATACAACGCTTTTGTTTTAAGGTAAAGATGAGAGTAGATACTGAACGCGATAAAACAGTAATTAGTAGGAACAGCAGTCAAAAAACGCTAACCAAACACTTGGAAGAATCAAGCGGTTTCTCCCAAGCGAACACTTGGAAGAATCAAGCGGTTTCTTCCAAGCGAACACTTGGAAGAATCAAGCGGTTTCTTCCAAGCGAACACTTGGAAGAATCAAGCGGTTTCTCCCAAGCGAACACTTGGAAGAATCAAGCGGTTTCTCCAAGCAAACACTAAGAAGAATCACTTGGAAGAAAACAAAGAATTTGACTTTAAGGAAAAGAAGGTAGTCAGTCGAATACATCTCTGGTGCCTCCACATTGGATTACTGTATCCAAGCATGGAGACCTCATCTTCAGAAGCTGCTCTGGAGAAAGTGCACCACCGGGCGACAAAAGTCATTCCAAAGCTAAGTCAACTCACGTATCAGGAACTGTTGAGAGCCACAGAGCTAACACCACAACTAGGCATGACAGGGCGGATCTCACTGAAACTTTAAAATACTAAACAATTTGAAGGATGTTGATGCTGATAATTTCTTCAAAAGGTCAGATGTAACACAAACAAGGAGCAACGGATTCAAGCTATTGCGGGCTCACCATAGCCCGTGCTACTTGCCCTGCTCCTGTGCCAGGTAAGTCCACTATGGGCTCACCATAGCCCGTGCTACTTGCCCCGCTCTGTGCCAGGTAAGTCCACTACGGGCTCACCATAGCCCGTGCTACTTGCCCCGCTCCTGTGCCTGGTAAGTCCACTACGGGCTCACCATAGCCCGTGCTACTTGCCCCGCTCCTGTGCCAGGTAAGTCCACTACGGGTTCACCATAGCCCGTGCTACTTGCCCCGCTCCTGTGCCAGGTAAGTCCACTACGGGCTCACCATAGCCCGTGCTACTTGGAACTTTTTGTTCCAGGTAGTGAATCTTAAAGAACAACAACAACGGTTTCAAGCTCAACAAGCCACACTGTAGGACTGAGAACAGGTGATCTTTTTACCCATAGGGTATAAAACCCATGGAACCGCCTACCCGCCGAAACCGTAAATGCCAAAACTCTGCTAAATTTTAAAGTACAAATGGAAACGATCAAGGCAAATGATGGGGGATCTTTGACAAGCCGCGGGCTTCATGTCCTCGCTGAGGCCACTAGTGTTAGTGGCCTCAAAGTAGATTTCAGTGGTGTCTACCTTTTAATCTACCTCTCAGCTTTCTCTCATCTACAGCTCACTTCAAGGGGGAGGGGGTAAGAATATTTTCCTACTATGTATCCCAAGATACATAAGATACATTTTAAGACTAATACTGTGAAGTTCTTAGTTAGTTCATTTATTATGCACCCCATACCCATCTAGCAGGCGGTAGTGGAAAGGCCCATTACATAATGGGCTCAGGGGACTGAACCAAATTCACACAACACGAATTTGTTTAGACTCGCCATAGTCCTTTATCGTTCCTCCGTCTTGTAGCGAACGTGTACATCATTGGAGGCCATGAACAGGTGTTCAATACCTTGTTTGTATTGAACATATGCACAGGTCCCTTGCTCATGTGGGGGGGGGGAGGGCTGCGTATCTGTTGACGCGTATTGGAAAATTGATCTATATATTAATTCGTTTTGTCCGGGGGGCCAGGAAGGCTGTGTATATATATATATATGCTCTTTAGCGGTCCCTCCCGAAGGTTTAAACTATATTCTCCGGATTAGGGCAGCGTCTGGGATGCTCTCGACATAGGTTCGAATCCTCGTCACGGCCCTTGTGGCTTTTGTTTATACTCTCCCTTTCCCAGGATGCAGCTGTTCAGCAGANTGTTTTTGAATATTTTTGTATTGTCCTCAATTCTCGTAAGTATATTATGCTTCGATTTGTATTTTAATTACACTGTTGATATGTACAAATTTGCACTTTTGATTAACTTAATCAAAGTAAACCAAATAAAAATTATTCTAAGTAAATATATCTAACTAGACCTAATCTAAACTAGCGTAGCCTAATGTAACATAACTCTACATAATCTAACCTAATTCAACCTATCTTAGCCTAGCCTAACCTACCTTATATTCAAGGTTAGACAATTTCGAAAAAACACATAATATTTTCTCAAGTAAAACTTTGCATGCACACACACACACACCACACCACACACACACACAAACACAAACACACAACACACACACACACACACACACACACACACACACCTTGAGGTTATCTTGAGATGATTTCGGGGCTTTAGTGTCCCCGCGGCCCGGTCCTCGACCAGGCCTCCACCCCCAGGAAGCAGCCCGTGACAGCTGACTAACACCCAGGTACCTATTTACTGCTAGGTAACAGGGGCATAGGGTGAAAGAAACTCTGCCATTGTTTCTCGCCGGCGCCTGGGATCGAACCCAGGACCACAGGATCACAGTCCAGCGTGTTGTCCGCTCGGCCGACCGGCTCCCTTACACACACACACACACACACACACACACACACACACACACACACACACACACACACATACATATATAATAGATATATATATATATATATATATATATATATATATAAGTAAAACTCTGTTTAGTGTTTTCAGGTTACAGTTGTGTGTGTGTGTATACTAAAGTCTTTGAAAATGTAATAAGTTATTACGAAACGCGTTCAAGTGTCGCGTCAGACTAGAAATAAAAATGATTTTGGAGAATTGATTTTTCAATTACCATCGACAGTAAAAAGAAACATAAGAAATATTGAGAAAATTCGTGTTAGAATTATTAATCTTACTTTTTCGGTCTTATTAAAAGCCTACTGACCAAGCATCAATATGATTTAGTCATGAACATGATCCAAACTCTACAGTAACTCATAAGTGATGGTGAAAACCAGTCCAGTCACCTTCCTATCGTAGTCACCATCAATATACCTCACTGACAAGTTGGCGCTGCCAGCGACAACAGAAGTCTCCCTCAGAACTCATCAAAACTGACATGAGACCGCTGTTGTAGGCTGAGAAGTTTATGTCTGCTTAATGAACATCGTAATGATACTCAAATTGCAACTGATGCACTAATCTATAATATAATTTGCAGCAGAACAGTCTCAGTATCTTTTTAACTCAGTATTTAGATTTAGGAAAGACTTGGGTAAATACTGGTTCGGTAACAGGGTTGTTGATTTGTGGAACCAATTACCGCGTAACGTGGTGGAGGTGGGATCCCTCGATTGTTTCAAACGTGGGTTGGACATGTATATGAGTGGGATTGGGTGGTTATAGATAGGAGCTGCCTCGTATGGGCCAATAGGCCTTCTGCAGTTACCTTTGTTCTTATGTTCTTCTTATGACGAGGCTTGGGGTCCCAATGTAGTATTACAAGACAGAGATATTGCAGAGAAGTAAGCATCCTGAACAGCATCTGAGAGTTGTTGTTTAAGATTTATTACTTGGAACAAAAAGTTCCAAGTAGCACGGGCTATGGTGAGCTCGTAGTTCACGCATCTGAGAAACATATCTTCAAATGGCCCACTTGCCTAGTTCTCTGATGCTTTTAAAGACCTAAAGACCAGAACAGATGTCATTATGAGCGGTTATCTTGATATCTGGCTCAATGAGATAACAATGGCTCAGTTTGCTTGGATGGGAGCTATATCCCACCAAACACACCGAAACTACGACGTTGCTACAACGTTCGAACAATATTTAACACCTCCTAACCAGTTATAACAACCAATATAACAAGTTGTAACAACGTTCTAATACGTCACGTTAAGCCAAGATATAACTACTTTATTACAAGTTGTAACAAGCGGAAAATAGAGACAGTTACGGTTTGTGTTCCCACGAATGGGACTTTCAAAATGCTGATCTTGGCCAAGTTTAATTGTGAATTGGTGAAATGTTCTAGATGTGTCCATCTTGGGTGTCCATCTTGGGTGTCCATCTTGGGTGTCCATCTTGGGTGTCCATCTTGGGTGTCCATCTTTGCAATAATTGCAATCTCCTACCTGAGTCGTAAAGACAGAGTTGATTACCATCTTGGATTTTCTTTGTTTGAAGACAGCAATATTCAGGGAACAGCAACAAAATATTTCAAGACTTTAGGCAAAGTGAAATTCACACCAGTTACTCCTTCTATCGTCATTCTATTATGCAGGAAGAACCGCACGTCTATGGGTCATCCAATAGGCATAGACATGTTACCACTGGTAGGCTTAGGCTCGGCTACAAATACCTCTGGGAGATTGTAACATCTGCTGATGTAGACCTAACTAAATGTAAACTCTACTATTCACATACTTTGTGTCATTATGTAAATGAATGCGATAACAAATCGCTGAATTCTGAGATTTGAGATTTGATTAATGATGACGTGAAGACCCAATCAATAAATGTGGAAGTGTATTTAAAACTCATTTTCTTACGCAACATACAGCTTTCTCAAGGTGCTGTATATAATGTTCTGGAATCGGATGTTCGTTCAGAACTTGTGATATAAAAATAATATGTATATGTATGTGTGTATATATATATATATATATATATATATATATATATATATATATATATATATATATATATATATATATATATATATATGTATTCAAAATTGCTTGGGGTCTAGTTCCTGAACCCATTTTATGCCTCTTTTGTGAGCATGGGTCCACCACCGCCCACGGGATGGGTATGGGGTCCACCACCGCCCACGGGATGGGTATGGGGTCCACCACCGCCCACGGGATGGGTATGGGGTCCACCACCGCCCACGGGATGGGTATGGGGTCCACCACCGCCCACGGATGGGTATGGGGGTCCACCACCACCACGGGATGGGTATGGGGTCCACCACCACCACCCACGGGATGGGTATGGGGTCCACCACCGCCTTCAGGATGGGCATGCGGTTGCATACTAAATGACTGAAATAATTACCTGGCTTGATATCCACACCCACACCTGAAATATCACCTACGTGTGGGTTCTGTTGGAAGTTAGGTATATATTTGCAACCCCTGAATGAAGCATTCAGTGCGATTCGAACACAAGAACGGAGCGAAGTGCCTTGCGAAAAGAGGGATTGTAACCGGTGATGGGTCGAGTGTAATACTTTTATTTATTCATAAACATAGGGTTCTGGCGGCTGGTTAACGAGCTGTTCATGCTTGTTAACCCTGCGGACAGCTGTGTTCAAATACCTGAGGAGTGGAAGAGAATCAGAAATGGATTACTTGCTGTTATAACTACTTTTTAAATGGTTGCTGTGGTTGCAAATTGTATCCACTACACACAGCACTACAAGAGTTGTTTATGACTACAACCTTGGATTGTGATGATGCCAA
>WNGS01161147.1:28798-41350 GCA_020271785.1 Procambarus virginalis
GCTTCCCATTAATCCTAGCTTATGTTCTAAAGCTTCCCATTAATCCTAGCTTATGTTCNTTTCAGGGCCGACAGACTGGCGCCTCTCAGATCTTGTCTGGCTTGACTTATGTACTATATATATTTTAAACAAAACAAAACACCTTTACGGTGTTACAAACACAATAGACGTCGTGGAACACAATAGACCTCGTGGAACACAATAGACCTCGTGGAACACAATAGACCTCGTGGAACACAATAGACGTCGTGGAACATAATAGACGTCGTGGAACACAATAGACGTCGTGGAACACAATAGACGTCGTGGAACACAATAGACGTGGAACACAATAGACGTGGAACACAATAGACGACGTGGAACACAATAGACGTGGAACACAATAGACGACGTGGAACACAATAGACGTCGTGGAACACAATAGACGTCGTGGAGCACAATAGACGTCATGGAGCACAATAGACGTCGTGGAGCACAATAGACGTGGAACACAATAGACGTGGAACACAATAGACGTCGTGGAACACAATAGACGTGGAACACAATAGACCTCGTCGAGCACAATAGACGTCATGGAGCACAATAGACGTCGTGGAACACAATAGACGTGGAACACAATAGACGTCGTGGAACACAATAGACGTCGTGGAACACAATAGACGTCGTGGAACACAATAGACGTCGTGGAGCACAATAGACGTGGAACACAATAGACCTCGTGGAGCACAATAGACGTCATGGAGCACAATAGACGTCGTGGAACACAATAGACGTGGAACACAATAGACGTCGTGGAACACAATAGACGTCGTGGAACACAATAGACGTCGTGGAACACAATAGACGTCGTGGAACACAATAGACCTCGTGGAACACAATAGACCTCGTGGAACACAATAGACCTCGTGGAACACAATAGACGTCGTGGAACACAATAGACGTGAAACACAATAGACCTCGTGGAACACAATAGACGTGAAACACAATAGACGTCGTGGAACACAATAGACGTGGAACACAATAGACGTGGAATACAATAGACCTCGTGGAGCACAATAGACGTCGTGGAACACAATAGACGTCGTGGAACACAATAGAAGTCGTGGAACACAATAGACGTCGTGGAACACAATAGACGTGAAACACAATAGACCTCGTGGAACACAATAGACGTCGTGGAACACAATAGACGTGAAACACAATAGACCTCGTGGAACACAATAGACGTCGTGGAACACAATAGACGTGAAACACAATAGACCTCGTGGAACACAATAGACGTCGTGGAACACAATAGACGTGAAACACAATAGACCTCGTGGAACACAATAGACGTCGTGGAACACAATAGACGTCGTGGAACACAATAGACGTCGTGGAACACAATAGAAGTCGTGGAACACAATAGACGTCGTGGAACACAATAGACCTCGTGGAACACAATAGACCTCGTGGAACACAATAGACGTCGTGGAACACAATAGACCTCGTGGAACACAATAGACGTGAAACACAATAGACCTCGTGGAACACAATAGACCTCGTGGAACACAATAGACGTCGTGGAACACAATAGACGTGAAACACAATAGACCTCGTGGAACACAATAGACGTCGTGGAACACAATAGACGTCGTGGAACAAGCATGAAACAGATTCATCATGAATGATGAACCAAGGTTGCCTGACACCTGGGTAATCATTGATAACAACAAAACACACACCTGCTCTAACACGTGGCTTTTGCAGGTGTTTGTGTGTACGAGAGGGGGGGGGGTCATGCAATGATGCCAATATCATCATTTTAGATTTACAACCCATAACGACTCAGCATCAGAATGATGATATCGTTAGTATAAGTGTTATTGGGGGAATGATAACGAATCGCAGTATTAATTAATCAGGCGCAAGATGAGCTGAGATCATTAATTAGTGAGATAAGATGGCTTGAGTTGAGATCAAATGCAACACGTGGCAACAGCGCAGGTTCAGGGGGGGGGGGGGACACGACACCACTGCCAGATGTACGATGTTTGTGATCCTTCTCACCTGCGCTGTATACGTAAGGCCATAATAGCGAGGTTGTAGTGAGGAGTGAGTTATGCATGAGGTGGACACTCATGAGAGGAGGAGGAGGAGGACTAGTGGATCACATGAGGAGTGTTGCAAATGATCAACATGATCAACAGAAAACGGATTCAAAACTCGTTTAATTAAGATGGGTGAAGAGGTGAATTGAGGTGGAGGACAGATATAATAACCAGGGGAGAGAAGAATGAAGGTCCACTACGGGCTCACCATAGCCCGTGCTACTTGCCCCGCTCCTGTGCCAGGTAAGTTACGGGCTCACCATAGCCCGTGCTACTTGCCCCGCTCCTGTGCCAGGTAAGTCCACTACGGGCTCACCATAGCCCGTGCTACTTGCCCCGCTCCTGTGCCAGGTAAGTCCACTACGGGCTCACCATAGCCCGTGCTTCTTGCCCCGCTCCTGTGCCAGGTAAGTTACGGGCTCACCATAGCCCGTGCTACTTGCCCCGCTCCTGTGCCAGGTAAGTTACGGGCTCACCATAGCCCGTGCTTCTTGGAACTTGTTCCGAGTAGCTGAATCTATAACAACAACAACAACAACAACAACAACAGAAAAATGAATATGGGAATTCTTTTAACCATGTCATGATGCAGTTGACTAGAGCCCGTCCTCGACTCAAGTCCATTCCATCCAGCGGTCGACCCCACAGACGCATTCACACATTTTAACATGCTGTTCATTCAAAACAGCATGTTAAAATGTGTGAATGCGTCTGTGGGGTCGACCGCTGGATGGAATGGACTTGAGTCGAGGACGGGCTCTAGTCAACTGCATCATGACATGGTTAAAAGAATTCCCATATTCATTTTTCTGTTGTTGTTGTTGTTGTTGTTGTTGTTATAGATTCAGCTACTCGGAACAAGTTCCAAGAAGCACGGGCTATGGTGAGCCCGTAACTTACCTGGCACAGGAGCGGGGCAAGTAGCACGGGCTATGGTGAGCCCGTAACTTACCTGGCACAGGAGCGGGGCAAGAAGCACGGGCTATGGTGAGCCCGTAGTGGACTTACCTGGCACAGGAGCGGGGCAAGTAGCACGGGCTATGGTGAGCCCGTAGTGGACTTACCTGGCACAGGAGCGGGGCAAGTAGCACGGGCTATGGTGAGCCCGTAACTTACCTGGCACAGGAGCGGGGCAAGTAGCACGGGCTATGGTGAGCCCGTAGTGGACCTTCATTCTTCTCTCCCCTGGTTATTATATCTGTCCTCCACCTCAATTCACCTCTTCACCCATCTTAATTAAACGAGTTTTGAATCCGTTTTCTGTTGATCATGTTGATCATTTGCAACACTCCTCATGTGATCCACTAGTCCTCCTCCTCCTCCTCTCATGAGTGTCCACCTCATGCATAACTCACTCCTCACTACAACCTCGCTATTATGGCCTTACGTATACAGCGCAGGTGAGAAGGATCACAAACATCGTACATCTGGCAGTGGTGTCGTGTCCCCCCCCCCCCCCTGAACCTGCGCTGTTGCCACGTGTTGCATTTGATCTCAACTCAAGCCATCTTATCTCACTAATTAATGATCTCAGCTCATCTTGCGCCTGATTAATTAATACTGCGATTCGTTATCATTCCCCCAATAACACTTATACTAACGATATCATCATTCTGATGCTGAGTCGTTATGGGTTGTAAATCTAAAATGATGATATTGGCATCATTGCATGACCCCCCCCCCTCTCGTACACACAAACACCTGCAAAAGCCACGTGTTAGAGCAGGTGTGTGTTTTGTTGTTATCAATGATTACCCAGGTGTCAGGCAACCTTGGTTCATCATTCATGATGAATCTGTTTCATGCTTGTTCCACGACGTCTATTGTGTTCCACGACGTCTATTGTGTTCCACGAGGTCTATTGTGTTTCACGTCTATTGTGTTCCACGACGTCTATTGTGTTCCACGAGGTCTATTGTGTTCCACGAGGTCTATTGTGTTTCACGTCTATTGTGTTCCACGAGGTCTATTGTGTTCCACGACGTCTATTGTGTTCCACGAGGTCTATTGTGTTCCACGAGGTCTATTGTGTTCCACGACGTCTATTGTGTTCCACGACTTCTATTGTGTTCCACGACGTCTATTGTGTTCCACGACGTCTATTGTGTTCCACGACGTCTATTGTGTTCCACGAGGTCTATTGTGTTTCACGTCTATTGTGTTCCACGACGTCTATTGTGTTCCACGAGGTCTATTGTGTTTCACGTCTATTGTGTTCCACGACGTCTATTGTGTTCCACGAGGTCTATTGTGTTTCACGTCTATTGTGTTCCACGACGTCTATTGTGTTCCACGAGGTCTATTGTGTTTCACGTCTATTGTGTTCCACGACGTCTATTGTGTTCCACGACTTCTATTGTGTTCCACGACGTCTATTGTGTTCCACGACGTCTATTGTGCTCCACGAGGTCTATTGTATTCCACGTCTATTGTGTTCCACGTCTATTGTGTTCCACGACGTCTATTGTGTTTCACGTCTATTGTGTTCCACGAGGTCTATGTGTTTCACGTCTATTGTGTTCCACGACGTCTATTGTGTTCCACGAGGTCTATTGTGTTCCACGAGGTCTATTGTGTTCCACGAGGTCTATTGTGTTCCACGACGTCTATTGTGTTCCACGACGTCTATTGTGTTCCACGACGTCTATTGTGTTCCACGACGTCTATTGTGTTCCACGTCTATTGTGTTCCACGACGTCTATTGTGCTCCATGACGTCTATTGTGCTCCACGAGGTCTATTGTGTTCCACGTCTATTGTGCTCCACGACGTCTATTGTGTTCCACGACGTCTATTGTGTTCCACGACGTCTATTGTGTTCCACGACGTCTATTGTGTTCCACGTCTATTGTGTTCCACGACGTCTATTGTGCTCCATGACGTCTATTGTGCTCGACGAGGTCTATTGTGTTCCACGTCTATTGTGTTCCACGACGTCTATTGTGTTCCACGTCTATTGTGTTCCACGTCTATTGTGCTCCACGACGTCTATTGTGCTCCATGACGTCTATTGTGCTCCACGACGTCTATTGTGTTCCACGACGTCTATTGTGTTCCACGTCGTCTATTGTGTTCCACGTCTATTGTGTTCCACGTCGTCTATTGTGTTCCACGTCTATTGTGTTCCACGTCTATTGTGTTCCACGACGTCTATTGTGTTCCACGACGTCTATTGTGTTCCACGACGTCTATTATGTTCCACGACGTCTATTGTGTTCCACGAGGTCTATTGTGTTCCACGAGGTCTATTGTGTTCCACGAGGTCTATTGTGTTCCACGACGTCTATTGTGTTTGTAACACCGTAAAGGTGTTTTGTTTTGTTTAAAATATATATAGTACATAAGTCAAGCCAGACAAGATCTGAGAGGCGCCAGTCTGTCGGCCTGAAACTCACACCTCTAAGCGTTAATGACCTGAAGTTGACCTTAGGTCAGCTCGTGAGAATTTATTGTGCTCCACGACGTCTATTGTGTTCCACGACGTCTATGTGTTCCACGTCGTCTATTGTGTTCCACGTCTATTGTGTTCCACGTCGTCTATTGTGTTCCACGTCTATTGTGTTCCACGTCTATTGTGTTCCACGACGTCTATTGTGTTCCACGACGTCTATTGTTCGATCCCAGGCGCCGGCGAGAAACAATGGGCAGAGTTTCTTTCACCCTATGCCCCTGTTAGTCAGCTGTCACGGGCTGCTTCCTGGGGTGGAGGCCTGGTCGAGGACGGGCCGTGGGACACTAAAAGCCTCGAAATCATCTCAAGATAACCTCAAGATAACACTGATTTACCTGTCAATGTTTACATAATAGCCCTTACCTAGCAGTCCTTGCCTGACAGGGGTTATCTAACGGTGTTTACCCAACAATGACTACGGTGGGGTCGGGTCTAGCTCACCATCCCCGGCTCACTAGACCTGTTCTGCTTCTTACGTTGTTTTAATCTTTATTTGCATTCGATTTTATTTTTGCTTGGCGCTTTTTTGTGATATTAGCTCGTGTACAATACTTTTTTATTTTTTTGCGACAAAAATATGTTTTATAATTTAGTGTATTTGGGATAATATGAGGATCGAAACGGTTATGTTCGGATAATACGAGCAACGAAACTGTTATGTTCGGATAATGCGGGGATCGAAACTTGTTATGTTCGGATAATGCGAGGATCGAAACTTGTTATGTTCGGATAATGCGGGGATCGAAACGGTTATGTTCAAATAATACGAGCAACGAAATTGTTATGTTTGGATAATACAAAGATCGAAACTGCTGTTATGTTCGGATAATACGAGCAACAAAACTGTTATGTTCGGATAATGCGAGAATCGAAACTGTTGTGTTCGGATAACATGCGGACCGTACACAGGGAACTAGTGCCTTCTTGAGGTTATGAGATGATTTCGGGGCTTTAGTGTCCCCACGGCCCGGTCCTCGACCAGGCCTCCACCCCCAGGAAGCAGCCCGTGACAGTTGACTAACACCCAGGTATCTATTTTACTGCTAGGTAACAGGGGCATAGGGTGAAAGAAACTCTACCCATTGTTTCTCGCCGGCGCCTGGGATCGAACCCGGGACCACAGGACCACAAGTCCAGCATGCTGTCCGCTCAGCCTCCCGGCTCCCTTGGTAGTTAGGTCTCGTGTCGCCTTGTCTGGTAATTAATTACTAAAACACCCTGTCCTCACACTTAATACACAGCAACGCGATGCTATCAAACCTTTAAACGTCAAAATTGCGATGTTTTTTTTTTTGCAAAAACTTAAAACACCATCATACTATAGTGCTTCGCCGAGAATACTTACCTACGGGCTCACCATAGCCCGTGCTACCTGGAATTTTTTGTTCCAGGTAGCGAATCTTAAACAACAACAGAATACTTACCAACTGCTTTGTTAGCTTAGGTTCATTGAGAACTTCCTTTAATGGTGGGGATTTTTTATTATTTTTTTTTATTTTTTTTAAGCGGATTGGTGTAATTTTGCAATTTATGGATTGGTCATTGATTGGTGACATCTCTTCTATAATGAAGAGTTTATAGCTCTACGAATCCTCCTCCTCCTGTACGAATCCTCGAATCCTCCTCCTAATCATAGTTTAGTAGACAATATGTTATATATGTTGAAACAGATTTCTAACCCGTTTTCTTGGGTTTGATAACATCCTGTAGGGATTGGTAGTTAGTGATTCCGGCATATAGTTTGACGAGCCGTGATTGGCCACGTTGGGACATACAATCCCAGTGTCCCGTGGCTAGCTTGTTTTGGTAAGGACCCAAAATAGTGCACCGAACAATTGGGCACTGCGCTTTCTGCATTCAGGGCCACGGGGTGCTGCGCTATTTGGGACCCGTCACATGGGGTACTGCGCAATTTGGGTCCAGTCACATGGGGTACTGCGCAATTTGGGTCCAGTCACATGGGGTACTGCGCAATTTGGGTCCCGTCAAATGGGGTACTGCGCAATTTGGATGGGAATACATGGGACCGCTGTTCATTTATTTTTTTATTAAGACACATTAGGAGTCTAATTGTGCCAAGAGATCCTCAGATGATTGTTAACTATGCAGAACAATCTTCAGTCTTTGTCGCCTCTTGAATGGTCTTTAATGCGAATGCATTTGCAAGAGAAAATCCCCCTTTTTAACCCACTACCATTTTCTCTACATTAGATTACATTTGGGTACCGTTTGGGTTATGTAGCTCTTGGGTTCTCTTGGGTATTAGGATATTATTTCATTATAATTATTATAAACTTGCAATAAATTGGATCCAAGACGATCTGACGATCATTGTGGTTTCAGACACGTGTTCATGAATACTTGAATTGCCAACAGAGATACGAAAATAGATGACTGTCAGGCGCAACTGCAGAAGGAGAAGACTTCTCGTGGTGGCTTAGAACAACGGGCGTTGAAGGTGAGTATTGGTGGTGAGTGTGTGTGGTGGAGGTGAGTACTGGTAACTTGTGAGGAAGGTGAGTATTTGTAGCGTGTGCACAAGGTGAGTACTCATAACATGTGCTCAGAAAATGAGTATTTCTAGGGTAATTTTGTTTTCCGTGGTGGAAAAGTATGCTGTATGAAAAGTATGGAGGAAGGTAGTGGTGCTTCATTTAGCTCCGTCTCATCTCTTCCTCTTCCATCTTTGGCTCTTCTTTCACCTTTTCCAAATATTCTTTCATCTCTCATTTTATCTCTTCCTTCCGCTCATTCATCAAAACGTTAGCATACGCACACACATTCAAAAACTGCCATTGCAATGTTGCAACAAGACCATTCACATGACAACATCCATCTGACCACAAATGTCACATCATTAATGCAAAAACTCAAAAGCCAAGGGCCGTCGGATACTTATCAACTAAGGAGCAAAGTCATGTAGGAATACTAGGGAATGACAGTGAAGACAGAGCTTGCAAAACTTGCCACTACGAGAAGGTTAAATTACCTATCAAATTATAAACAACGAAAGCCTGGACCCCAGACCAAGCTAGGAAAGAAGTTGAACTCGGGTAACCTACTACAAGTAAATCTTTTCCCTCACTACTTTTTTCAACACATCCCTCACCTCGTCCCTCACTCCTCATTCTCTCCCCTGCAGGTAGATCAAGAGAAGGTGGCGCTACAAACGGAGGTTGACAAACAGAAGGGCGAGGTGGCCAAGCTACAGAAAACAGCAGCAGAAGCAGAGGTAACGCTACTTGATACAGAGCTCCTTGCTCGCGTGTTCCTTTCCTCTACATGTTCCATGTTTGTATGATACTTGTACGTGTTCCATCACTACCTGTTCCTTACTTGTGTGCTCCTTCCCAACGCCTAACTTTAGTAATATCAGCTTGTACGTCATATGAGGAGTGGAGAAATACCTCCTAATTTTGCATTGGCTGGTATTCCTCCAGTCAATGCAAAAAATAATCAATAGTTGGTTAATTTTGAGTTTACACGCCGCTGAATAATGATGAATCACAAGAAGCATTCATTGATTCTCATCTTCTGAAGTGATGACTGCTGGAGGAGTACCTACTGGAACCTCTAGCTAATCCGATAATAATAATAATAATAATCTATATAAATAAAAATGGAATTGTTCGTTTGTTCAAAACCGCTAATCTCTGAAAGTTCTTCACCGATTGCTTTGAAATTTTCACACAATGTTCCATTCGCATCCGGCCAGGTTTTTATATACATACTATATAGATGTCACGTCTGTGACGGTAAAAAAAACATGCTTTGTATGAAAAACTTTGATTTTCTTGTGTTTTTCATGTGAGGGAAATTTTCGAAACCTCTTTACCGATTGCTTTGAAATTTTTACTCAACGTTGCATTCGAATAGGGGCATCTTTTTATTTATCTACTATATACATACCTCACCTGTGACAGGTAAAACTATGCTTTTCTTGAAAAACAGCGCCATCTGTTGCATGTAAGAGTAACACACAAGCTATACTAGATATGTTACAACTCCATTTCAATGTTTCTGATTGCATTGATCAATTGAATTTCATAGATTTTGATTTATTTCTATTTTGATTTAATTATTTTGTGTGAATTGCGTTGGAATTGAGCTGTGTTGTTTACCATTCATTTTACCGTTCATTTTGTGAGTATAGTTTTTGTATTTGTTCATATTTTCATTTCATTTTTTAACTGTTTTTCTCATATTTCAGTGATGGGAACATCAGATCACTTGATGTTCCCAATTTTCTGATGAGAACATCAGACCATTTGGGAAGACATCGGACGAGGGAGTGGGGAATGGTGGGGAGGACGAGGGGACTGAAGTGAGAGATGGTGCGGAGGACGAGGGGACGGAAGTGAGAGATGGTGCGGAGGATGAGGGGACGGAAGTGAGAGATGGTGGGGATGACGAGGGGACGGAAGTGAGAGATGGTGGGGAGGATGAGGGGACGGAAGTGAGAGATGGTGGGGAGGACGAGGGGACGGAAGTGAGAGATGGTGGGGAGGATGAGGGGACGGAAGTGAGAGATGGTGGGGAGGACGAGGGGACGGAAGTGAGAGATGGTGGGGATGACGAGGGGACGGAAGTGAGAGATGGTGGGGATGACGAGGGGACGGAAGTGAGAGATGGTGGGGAGGACGAGGGGACGGAAGTGAGAGATGGTGGGGATGACGAGGGGACGGAAGTGAGAGATGGTGGGGAGGATGAGGGGACGGAAGTGAGAGATGGTGGGGAGGACGAGGGGACGGGGGAGTTTAGGATAGTGGGGACAAGGGGATGGGGGAATGGAGAATGATCGGGAGAACAAAAGGACAAGGGAGTGGGGAATGGTGGGGAGGACGAGGGGACGGTGGAGTGGGGAATGGCTGGGAGGCCGAGGAGACGAGTGAGGGCGGAATGGTGGGGAGAACTGGGGGACAGGGAAGGTTGCTGAGCCACAGCAACGCATGGCCGGGTACTGCAATAATAATATAATAATAAATCTCCCCTCTACAGGAGAAAAAGAAAGCCGCTGAAACCCTCACCAAAGAAAACGGCGACCTCAAGAAACAACTGGACGAGGCCTTGAAGCGTGCTACGGAGGCTGACAAGGCCAAGGCTGACCTGCAGGCCAAGCTGACGGAGGCCCAGACTAAACAGAAGGAAGCAGAGACAGCAGCCGCGGCAGCCAAGGAGGAAGCCGCTAAAGCCAAGAACTAGATTTAATAAGAATTTTAGACATAACATTATCAGAGCAAAGAGAAGGAGTAGGACTAAAAACAGTCCGAAGCAATGCCAGCACCTGACCCTGATCCAGTCTATCCTAACCAATCTATCCTTATCTAATCCAATCTATCGTAACCTAATCCAATCTATCCTAATCTAATCCAATTTATAGTAACTTAATCCAATCTATCCTAATCTAATTCAATTTATAGTAACCTAATCCAATCTATCCTAACCTAATCCAATCTCTCCTAATCTAATCCAATCTATCATAACCTAATCCAATCTATCTTAATCTAATCCGATCTATCCTAACCTAATCCAATTTATCATAACCTAATTCAATCTATCCTAACCTAATCCAATGTACACTAACCTAATCCAATCTATCCTAACCTAATCCAATCTCTCCTAATCTAATCCAATCTATCCTAATCTAATCCAATCTATCCTAACCTAATTCAACCTCTCCTAATCCAATATACATTAACCTAATCCAATCTATCCTAACCTAATCCAATCTATCCTAACCTAATCCAATATATCATAACCTAATCCAATCTATCCTAACCTAATCCAATCTATCCTAACCTAATAAAATCTATCATACCTAATCCAATCTATCCTAACCTAATCCTATCTATCCTAACCTAATATTACACAAACTTGCTAATCTAACCAAGCTCAATCTAGACTAACTTTATCTAGCATAATTCTAAACCAATCTTGCCTAACCTGACCCAATCCATCCTAACCCAACCCAATCTACATCAACCTATCCAAATCCATTTTAACCAAACCAAGTTCAATCTAACTTAACCTAATCTAACATAACCTAACCCACATTATCCTAGCCTAACCTAACCTAACCTAACCCACTTTATCCTAGCCTAACCTAACCTAATCCATGTCTATATACGGTTTCATCAACAAAAGGAGCTTGTATAGGATTTGCTTGCATCCCAAGTGGATGTCTCCAACTTCCTTGTAAGATGTTGGGGGAGCACGTGAATGATAATATATATATTGAACACTTTTGAGGAGTTCAAAATAACTATATTGAGTAACACGTTTGTTGTTTTTGAATATTTTTGTATTTGTCCTCAATTCTCGTAATTATATTATGCTTCGATTTGTATTTTAATTACACTGTTGATATGTACAAATTTGCACTTTTGATTAACTTAATCAAAGTAAACCAAATAAAAATTATTCTAAGTAAATATATCTAACTAGACCTAATCTAAACTAGCGTAGCCTAATGTAACATAACTCTACATAATCTAACCTAATTCAACCTATCTTAGCCTAGCCTAACCTACCTTATTATTCAAGGTTAGAACATTTCGAAAAAACACATAATATTTTCTCAAGTAAAACTTTGCATGCACACACACACACACACACACACACACACACACACACACACACACACACACACACACACACACACACACACACACACACACACACACACACCTTGAGGTTATCTTGAGATGATTTCGGGGCTTTAGTGTCCCCGCGGCCCGGTCCTCGACCAGGCCTCCACCCCCAGGAAGCAGCCCGTGACAGCTGACTAACACCCAGGTACCTATTTACTGCTAGGTAACAGGGGCATAGGGTGAAAGAAACTCTGCCCATTGTTTCTCGCCGGCGCCTGGGATCGAACCCAGGACCACAGGATCACAGTCCAGCGTGTTGTCCGCTCGGCCGACCGGCTCCCTTACACACACACACACACACACACACACACACACACACACACACACACACATATATATATATATATATATATATATATATA
>WNGS01161148.1:0-17591 GCA_020271785.1 Procambarus virginalis
CCAGGCCCAGTGGTCCATTGAATGTTCCATGAAAACAATAAGTTATTCACATTATCCCACCATCCCCCGAGCACCCAGCCTCATCACCACCATCCCCCACCACCCAGCCTCATCACCACCATCCCCCACCACCCAGCCTCATCACCACCATCCCCCAGCACCCAGCCTCATCACCACCATCCCCCAGCACCCAGCCTCATCACCACCATCCCCCAGCACCCAGCCTCATCACCACCACCCCCCAGCACCCAGCCTCATCACCACCATCCTCCACCACCCAGGCTCATCACCACCATCCCCCACCACCCAGCCTCATCACCACCATCCCTCACCACCCAGGCTCATCACCACCATCCCCCACCACCCAGCCTCATCACCACCATCCCCCACCACCCAGCCTCATCACCACCATCCTCCACCACCCAGGCTCATCACCACCATCCCCCACCACCCAGCCTCATCACTACCATCCTCCACCACCCAGGCTCATCACCACCATCCCCCACCACCCAGCCTCATCACCACAATCCCACACCACCCAGCTTCATCACCACCATCCCTCACCACCCAGCCTCATCACCACCATCCCTCACCACCCAGCCTCATCTCCACCATCCCCCACCACCCAGCTTCATCACCACCATCCCCCACCACCCAGCCTCATCACCACCATCCCCCAACACTCTGCTTCATCACCACCATCCCACGAGCACCCAGCCTCATCACCACCATTCCCATCCACCCAGCCTCATCACCACCATCCCCCACCACCCAACCTCATCACCACCATCCCCAGCACCCAGCCTCATCACCACCATCACCCACCACCCAGCCTCTTTACCACCATCCCCCACCACCCAGCCTCATCACCACCATCCCCCACCACCCAGCCTCATCACCACCATCCCCAGCACCCAGCCTCTTCACCACCTCCCCAGCACCCAGCCTCTTCACCACCATCCCCCACCACCCAGCCTCATCACCACCATCCCTAGTACCCAGCCTCATCACCACCATCCCCCACCACCCAGCCTCATCACCACCATCCCCAGCACCCAGCCTCTTCACCACCATCCCCCCCACCCAGCCTCTTCACCACCATCCCCAGCAACCAGCCTCTTCACCACCATCCCCCACCACCCAGCCTCATCACCACCATCCCCCACCACCCAGCCTCATCACTACCATCCTCCAGCACCCAGCCTCATCACCACCATCCCCCACCACCCAGCCTCATCACCTCCATCCCCCACCACCCAGCCTCATCACCACCATCCCCCACCACCCAGCCTCATCACCACCATCCCCACCACCCAGCCTCATCACCACCATCCCCCACCACCCAGCCTCATCACCTCAATCCCCCACCACCCAGCCTCATCACCACCATCCCCCACCACCCAGCCTCATCACCACCATCCCCCACCACCCAGCCTGTTGGACGCCAGTTCACCCTCACACATAGGGTGACCTATACCCTCTTAAGCTAAACAACTTGATAAGTATAACCAACGTTGTCAGCAGATTTTAATGCAATCTGCTCCACCCTGCAGAGCTCAGACCAGATGCAGCCTGGGCATTGGAGCGCCCACACGCGCTCCCTTCACACACTAGCTAGCCCCTGGCCCGGTGTACAAGAATATATATATATATTTATAATAAAACTAAGGAAAAGCAGCGGATGTTTGGTACTCCAATTCCTGCCCACAACTAATCATTATACAACTACATCGTCAGATGAAACACTGGTGACAGCATAGTGGGATTCACCCCTGTCCTCCAGCAGCGCACAGCAAGCAACACAGCAGCTCACAGCAGCACAGCAGCAGCTCACAGCAGCACAGCAGCAGCTCACAGCAACACAGCAGCGCACAGCAGCAACACAGCAGCGCACAGCAGCTCACAGCAGCACAGCAGCAGCTCACAGCAACACAGCAGCGCAGCAGCAACACAGCAGCGCACAGCAGCTCACAGCGGGACAGCAGCGCACAGCAACACAGCAGCGCATCAGCAGCACAACACACAGCAACACAGCAGGGCACAGCAACACAGCAGGGCACAGCAGCCAGCATCACAACAGTTCAGCGTGGCTGACTCACCCAGCGCCCGCCCATATCTGTTCACCCAGAGCGCGCCCCTGACTCACTTACCCAGCGCGCGCCCGTCCTTGACTCACCGCGCGCCACCAGCTGACTCGCCGTGACTCACCGTGACTCAACGAGCCTTGGTGCCTGCCTGACGTAACCTTACCACCTCTCGCTGTCTGGCCTGACGTCTCCTGCCGCCTGACGACTTCTGCCGCCTGACGTCTCCTGCCGCCTCCCGACGCCGACGACGCCACAGCACGACGCCGGACCTGTGACGACCAGATCATCTCTGCCCCTGTTGAACGGATTGCAGCCCCAGCAGCCTTCAGCTCTAGTTAAGTACCCTTTGTTATTTGTGTAGTAGAGTAAACTGTAGACTTTCGTGGGCACAATGTAAACTTACTTTATGGATAAACGATACTCGCTTAGGCCTCGCTCGCGCACTTACCCCTACAGTCTACGGTCTCGTTCACTATCGGAGAGTAACTTACACTTAACTAGTGAGCTCCCTATGCTCGCTCACTTATCCTTAGCCAGTGAACTCCCAACCTCAGCTCTCAGTAGCTTATCCTCATTAACCTCTACAACCAGCAGCGACTCAGTAATCATGACTCAAGCCCTGAATACTGCGGGTTCTAACTCGAACACCGTTACAGTTCTTACACAGTCTGTTGACATTCGCCCGTTTAGTGGAAAGGATCCAACCCTCTTGGAGACATGGTTCGCTAGTGTAGAGGCTAGAGCGAAGAGCAAGGGTACTGCTGTCACAGACGCAGACTATATCAGTATGGCGACGTCCACACTTGACTATAAATCTGGAGATGCGTATCTCGTAGCAGGAACACCTGACTTAAAGAAAATTGTAAACTGGGATGAATTTAAGAAATTCTTTCGTAGGAGATATATATCGGTAGTTGATCGTGACCCCTTTGGCATTGCTCGCCAATTAGCTACTGCAGTAATGCGTCCTGATGAAACACGCAACACTTTTGCCACGCGTCTAGCTACGCTACAGGACTCACTGGAGAAAGCCTTCATGGGTTCTAGATAGGATGCTAGTGGAAGCCTCACTATACAGAATGTGGGTAAACTATTGGCGTTCGGTGCCATGCAGAGTCATGCCCCCGAGGCCATACTGAAAGACATCGAGGATAGGAATTTTGGTCCTACCCACACACTTTGGGACTTAATGGACGTCATGGTAGAGTCCACAGACAGGCTAAAGTCCCGGAATTCTGCCCAGCTTTCTGCCGTTTTTCGTGCAAACAGTTCCCATACCACTGTGAACGTTGTCACGCGTTCTATCCCTAGACCTGTTCAGACTCGTGCTAGGTCTCCTCCGCCTTCGTATGGCCCCAGGTCATACTCTAGGACAGGTTCCCCTCAATACCCTCAGCGACCTCGAACGCCAGAATGTTTTAACTGTGGCAGACCCGGACACCGTAAAGCAGAGTGTACATCAACTAACACTCGTTACCAACAGCATGCTAGACATAACTACACAGGCCGATCACGTGATCACACCCGTTCTTATTGCACATATCACCGCCGACCTGGACATGACACTGCTGACTGTAGAGCCCGTCGCGGTACTAACCAGACTAACCGTTCTAGTCCTACTCCTCCTTCCCGTAAGCAACCGCAGGCTGCAGCAAGTAACCAGCGCCGACCGAGCCCTACACGTAGCCCTGCAACCCGACCAACTGCCCATGTTAGGTACGCAACCACTGACAGTCGCGACACAGATGGACACCGTGACTCGCGCGTGACAAACGGCGCCACGGCCTTCAAGGATAATGCAGACTCGACCTACGAACACGCAGATCAGCCCTATGACTCTCAGTCGGGGGAAGGTATAACAGCCTGGGTAAACGGTATGACGTAGGGAAGCGAGACGACCTCCTGTATACTCAGTGCCTACCTGTAACAGGTACGGTACCTTAGCAGAGGAGGATAACATGGACGAACTACACACTGACGGTACTCATGTACATGTACTCCAGACACCACGTCGACAGTGTCAGTCCCGTAATAACATGTTTAACAGGATGCCTATCGAGCACACAGAAGGTCCTCTGATTTCAGCCACTCTGAAGGGTCGACATGTTAAGATTTTCCTAGACACAGGAGCTCGAGTCAACATCATTAAACAAGATGCCCTTCATGGCCTACGCGACCGACTCGATATACGACAGTCGTCTGTTTCCAACCTTGGTGGACTTACTGGAGGAATGACTCCAACGTTAGGTGAAGCAGACATAGAGTTAATAGTTAATGACAGATCACTCACCGTGCCATGTGTGATAGCCGGTGCAGTACGATTCCCTGGAGATATTTTACTAGGATTAAACACCATGAGAGACTACCGAGTTACTATCGACGCTTACCGTTGGGAAGCAACAATTGGTGATACAGTGGTACCTCTTTGCAGTGTGTACACCATGGGACATGAGTTCACCAACCACTGGGACTATGTCAGGTACATACAAACCAGGGAAGACCAGGGTACACTTAACCAGTCACGCCCAAACAAACCCGTCACTCAGCCACTTACTGACACCAGACCACCAGTCACGCCAAACAAACCAGTCACTCAGTCACTTACTGACACCAGACCAACGCACGTTTCCACAGTCTCGCAGGTCGGTGAGGTCAATGAATCTTTGCAAGGGGCCCCAGCGATTGTTCATTACCTTACTTGCCTGGAGTCTAACATCAGTCAGGTCAGAGGTATCTTACACCAAGACACAGTACTACATTCTCATGCACTAACAAAGGTTATTGTCAAAATACCTGGTGTATCTGACCTAGAACACGTAATAGCTGACAGTGACACATGTCAAATCAATGGTACCTACGTAGAACCGTCCTTACATCAGGTGCAGAATAACACTACCGCTGTTTATGTTGCCAACGTCACCAATGCCAACATTCACCTTGCATCAGGCACACACATTGTTGACTTTGCCCATTATTCGTTACCGGTGCGAGTAGTGGATGAGGTCTCTACTGACGAAATGGTACATGCACTCTCTCACACAACAAATCCAGATCAGATCGCGATCTCACCTGTGCATCTTAGTGCCACTGACTTCCCTGACACCCAATCTCAGTTATTGGCCATCCTCAACAAGCATCGCAACGTTGTTGCACTGACAGGTGAACAACTTGGACTGACGCACCTCATTACTCACAAAATTCCACTGGAACCAGGTACCCGCCCAATTTTTGTACCCGCATACAGATTGCCTCATTCTCAACGAGCTGTTGCAGACCGACTCATTGACGAGATGTTACACGATGGCGTTATTGAAGAAAGTACTTCACTGTGGAATGCTCCGTTAATCTTGGTACCCAAGAAGGATAGCTCTTGGCGTCCCGTCGTTGATTTCAGGAAACTTAATCAAGTTACGATTCCCGATCGATTTCCACTTCCTGTGCTTACTGACTTATTGCAGAACATAGGTCAGAATAAGGTTTTTTCCACACTTGATTTATTGCAAGGATTTTGGCAGATACCGCTCGACCCAGAAAGTCGAGAACTGACGGCGTTTTCCGTCCCTAATGGTCATTACCAGTACACTCGCATGCCTTTTGGCTTACGCAGCAGCCCTATTACCTTCTCAAGGCTTATGACAGACCTGTTTCGACGAATGATAGGAAATACCCTCATGGTCTACCTCGATGACCTCATTATCATGTCCAAGGATGTACCGTCACATCTTCACAGTTTGGACCGAGTCCTTCAGAAGCTAGCTGAAGCCAATCTGAAAATCAAACTCAGCAAATGCGCCTTCATGAGAGAAAAAATACAGTTTCTCGGCCATAACGTCACCTCACAAGGCATCACCACTCTAGATTCAAAGATAGAAGCTGTCAAGAACTTTCCAGTCCCTCATAATGCTGAAGCTGTACAAAAGTTCGTAGGCCTAGCTGGATTCTACCGCCATTTCATTGCCGGTTATTCAGTGATTGCATCTCCTCTCACTCACTCCTTAAGAAGGACGTTCCGTTCGTTTGGACAACGGATCAAGAGAAAGCATTTCAAACGCTCAAAGAAGCCCCNTATTATTATAAAGTCAGTAACCAGGAATGACTTACATCAACCTTACTACCAAGACTATCTCAGCTATACACAGACACCACACTGGCGACGAGATGAACTGGGAACGCAGGTATTTTGTTCAACAAAACACAAGGAAGGAGCATGCTGTCTCGCCCAAGGAGGAAGCTGTCTGTGAGCACCATACCCGATGCTGTATGCAACCCATGCTGTGTGCTGACGTTGCTGTGTGCTGATCGTTGCTGTGTGCTGCCGTTGCTGTGTGCTGGCCAATGCTGTGTGCTACCCAAGCTGTGCTGAGTGTTGCTGTGTGAGAGGAATCTGCCGACGCTGTGTACGAAACGACGCTTTGATGCAGTGTACAAAACCCGATGTTTTGGTTACGAAACGACGCTCCGTGCTACAAAATTCTTCAAGCTGTGAACCAACTGCTGCCTACTGCTGCCAACTGCTGACAACTGCTGCTACTGCTGTACCAACTGCTGCCAATTGCTGTACCAACTGCTAACAACTGCTGTGTTGCTGTGAGTAGGAACAACACATGTACACAAGGGCTAGGTAAGAAGTCAGTTGCTGCTGTGTTGTGCACTGTTGTGAACTTTTGCATTAAAATGCTTGTGTGCTTTGCAAAAAAAGTAATTACAGTGAATTCTTAAATAACATATACAGTGCAGTAAGTGTTATATATTCTGAGGAACATTTTAAGTGATAAGTTTAAATTTATTCAGTAAAAATGGCAAATATACCTCAGTTTCCTGCATTTGATCCTGACTGTGACCAGACAAACCTGTCACAGAGGTGGGTCAAATGGCTTAAAAGGTTTGAAAATTTGTTGATAGTTTCTGACATCAAAAGTGCTGAAAGAAAGCGTGCTTTTCTGCTTCATTATGCAGGTGATAGAGTTTGTGACATCTTTGATACACTGAAAGATACTGGTGGTGCCAAAGATTATGACACTGCCAAGGCCAAATTAACTGAGCATTTCAAACCAAGGCAAAATACTGCTATGGAAATTATGCATTTCAGGAGAGCAAAACAACTCTCTAATGAAACTGTTGATCAATACCATACACGTCTGCAGGGTTTAGCAACCCATTGTGAGTTTGCTGATGTTGACAAAGAAATCAAACAGCAAATAATTGAAACATGACAGACACTTCTTACTATTATTCTTCTTCTTTGTGCGTCGGACAGGTGCTTGCATCTCTTTATTATTGCATTATCCATCAGTTCCAGTTAATAGGAGCTGTTCTCTTTATGAACAAAACTTTTTTTTTTAAATATTCGTATAAAATCAGTTTTTGAAAATATTTTGATGAAAGTTTCACGAAGCTGAAGCCAATAAGTTGGAGATTTGTGTAACATTTTTAAGTAATTTTTACATAATTCAAATATTTTATGAATTATACCCCCTTCAATGTCACACTGCATATGAAGTTTTGCGCAATATTGGAGATAATGTAGGTACATATTTTTTTTTTATTCACTATCTTACCTTGACCTTGAGGTTACCTTGACGTGCTTCAGGGGCTTAGCGTCCCCGCGGCCCGGTCGTCGACCAGGCCTCCTGGTTGCTGGACGCAGCTGCTCGCAGCCTGACGTATGAGTCACAGCCTGGTTGATCAGGTATCCTTTGGAGGTGTTTGTCAAGTTCTCTTTTGAACACTGTGAGGGGTCTGCCAGTTATGCCCCTTATGTGTAGTGGAAGCGTGTTGAACAGTCTCGGGCCTCTGATGTTGATTGAGTTCTCTCTCAGAGTACCTGTTGCACCTCAGCTTTTCAACGGGGTATTCTGCACATCCTGCCATGTCTTCTGGTCTCATGTGATATTATTTCTGTGTGCAGGTTTGGGACCAGCCCCTCAATTATTTTCCACAGTATCCACTCAATTTAACGACTTCTTTTATACCGATCTGCCGGTAATAACGACCGGTTTGGGAGATAGGTATCTGAAGCCTCGTATACCAGTCTGGTGGTCGGTATTGGGTTTGTCTTGGCATCGGCAGCCCCTCACGTGGCGACCAGGCCACCGACCTCGATCATCCAGAGTGGTATATTAAATATTAACTTTCTTTTAAAACGATTCAATTTTATGAAGAAAATTCTAAATTATTATTAATAAAATATTTTAAAACAATTGTTATTAAACAAAATTCTTTGTTTTCTTATTAAATACTTTTTATAGTATAGGCAATAGGTATTTTTTTTCCCACGGACCTAGAACGTACTGCGCCTGGCCATGTGACCGCATTGTTTACTGTGAACTCATGGCTGAGAGCAGTGTCTCAGAATATTAGCCAGAGAAAATCAGATTCAGACAAAAATAAATAAATTCAAGATTTCAACGGTTCGTGAAAGCACCCACTGGGAATTCAACAAGTCACGCAGCATCCGCTAGCAACAAGTGCCCTACAAGCCATGCTGCACCCACCGATGCTGAATTCCCATCAACAAGTCGTGCAGCCTCCGCTGACAACGAATGCTCTGCAAGCTATGCTGCACCCGCCGATGCTGAATTCCCTTCGACAAGTCGTGCAACTTCCGCCGTCAACGAATGCTCTGCAAGATATGCTGCACCCGCCGATGCTGAATTCTCATCGACAAGTCATGGAGTATCTGCTGGCAACGAATGCTCTGCAAGTCAAGTTGCACCCGCCGATGCTGAATTCCCATCAAAATTCGTGAAGCCTCCACTAACGATATAAAATATGATTGAAAGGCATATAAATTAGTGTAAAAAGTGTTGATAGAGTACAGTATTGTAAGTGTTAATGATTATTTAAGCCTTGACAAAAAGATACTGTACAGTGTAAATACTGTATACAGTAGAAATAATTTTAAATTGTGAATTAGAATTAGAACTCGTGCGAATTAGTAGTAAGGCTAGCTGTTGTCGGAAGTGAATGACTGAAAATAAGTGTACATACTGTATGTACCCTGTATACAGTACTGAACAATATAAAACGAGCGCTGCAGAGGACGATGTAATCTTCAGCTTCATTAAAAGTAAGTCAATTTAGCAATTTTATTATAGTATTACAACATATTAATTGTTGTTTTTCAACAAAAGCTACATATTAATCTCTGCAAATGTATATTCTATCATTAGTAGAGAAAAGGTGAACTCAAAATATTTCGTCTTCGCTAGCTCTCAGTGACAAGGCTCGATCGCCATTGTATGGCCTGGCCGCCACAGCCTGTGTCATAACATAAAAATACATTACCTGCACTGTTCAGGGTAAAACAAAGCACATCTCTAAAATTTTATTGAGAAAATATTAACAATCACTGATTTACACATGAAATATTTTGCAATACACCCCCTCCCCATCCGGCCCGTTGGCACTGTGAGGGGGGTTTAGTAGATGGCTGCCGGAGTGTGATGCTCTGTGGGACAGTCCTCTGTCCTTTTGTGGCCTTGCACTCCTGCTGTTGTCTTCTCTAATTGTGCCGGATCGCTTTTTCTTTTCCTAATGTTTCGTTTTTCTCCCCCTCTTCTCCTATCTGCTTGTCGTTTCCTGCCAACCTTTTGCTTGTTTTGGTTATTCCTTTGGACTTCTTCTATTTTGATGCCCGGGTGCTTGAGGAGGCATACCCTTGCACCCGTAGAACTGTATTACCCAACGTCTCGAGTGAGGGGAACCTTTTATTGTCAATCCCCCATTCGTCGCTGAACCCGATCTTGACGGACTGACGGTTCTTAAGGTGGCGTTTGTGGGGTGTGTATACTCACAACGCACCCTTAGGGGGCCCCGGCATGATCGGCGATGGCTTCCTGTTGGGTGTCCTGTCTCTAATTGTGGCTCCATGGTGGGTATGGGGGCACATTTGTGGATGAATTTCTCTCTTCGGCTGTATGTCGTTGAATGTTTCTGTTGTACCCTCTCAGGCTCGTAGAGTGGGCGACCAAGCCCCCGAGTCGGCCTGTTTTGAAAGACTGGGCTCTGTAGCCCCCGCTGCGTTGGGGCCCCGACCTTGCTCCTCCTTTGACCATCCTGACTTCTTCCCCCAGCTCCCCTCCCTCCTCTGTGGTTGGGTCGAGCCTCAAGCCCCCAGTGGTGACCACTTCGTCCCCTGGTGCGGCTAAGTCTCTCATTGTGACTACTGCACATTTTAGCTCCTTCTCTCTCTGGGGGGTTCTCAACGCTGTCAGCGCCACGGCCGCACTCGCTCGATTCCTTCCCGTACTGAGCGTATCAGGCCTTGTTTGGTCCCGCTTCATGGGCCAAATACTTTGATCTCCTCCCTCTTGATTCTGCGCCTCTTGATGATTTCTCCATCCATCGCATCTTGTTGATTCCGTGGATGCCTCTGTTACCTTCAACCCCACTCGTCTCGGTACACGTGTCGTTGCTGCTCCTTCTCAGGATGCAGCTTCCCGCTTGGCTGCCTTATCCTGCCTTGGCGAGATCCCTGTTCGGGTCTCAAAGAACACTCGGTTGAATGCCAGTGTTGGCACTATTCTCCTCCCGCCCCATGTTGGGACCGGTGTTTGGAATCTGCAGGACTGCCACGATGAATATCGGCACATCCTTGATGCCCAAGGCCATTCTGTCCTCCAGAACTCGTTTACTCGTCCCCCTCGGGTTGTCGCCGTCAACCCCTTCGGGTTGTGAAGATTACCTTTGATGGTAGGACCCTTCCATCCTCTGTCATTCTTGCTGGTGCCAGTGCTCTGTCCAGGAGTATATTCCTTCTCCTCGGCTTTGTAACAAGTGCTGGAGTTTGGGCATGGTGCCCTCCGCTGCTCTGGGACTGTCTCTCTGTCCTTTGTGTGAGGCGAAGGTCACTCTAAGTCGGAGTGCACTTCTCCCCAGGCTCGCTGCCTCAACTGCGGTGAGGCCCATCCTACCTTCTCCCGTGCCTGTATCCATTACAAGCTTGAGGCTGCCGTCCTCAACTTGAAGCACCGGAGCGTTTTTATCTTTTCCTGAGGCGAGGCGCCAGGTTCGCCGGCTCCCGCCTTATGCTAACGTCTCTTATGCTCGCGTGTTTGCTCTTCCTCTCCTCGTCCTTCCCACCTTCCTCAGACTCACAACCGTTTCCGGGCCTTGGACCCTGATACGCCACTGCCCCTCCTCTGTTCCTTTGAGTTCTGTCCCGAAGGGTCCCCCTCCTGTCCTCTGTCTGGGGTTCCCTTCTTTCTACCCGTCTGTCATGTCTCCTGTGTCTTCTTCCTCGTCTCCCTCCGATCCTCCTTCCCATCCTTCTCCTCCATCTCTTGACTCCCCCGCCCCTGTCGGTGCAGGCTGATGTCCATCGCTCTCCTAACGGCCGTCGTGTGTGCTCTCGTTCAGCTTCTCCTGTTGAGACGCTGGAATCCGTTGCCCGGTACGTAGTTGCTGGGACACCGGTTTCTTTAAGTCAGAAGCGTAAGCCTGGCTCCTCTCCTTCCTCCTCCCCGGCGGGTAAGAAGGCTTCGCTTTCTTCCTCAGCCCCTACTACTGGCTCTATTGCTCCTTTCCCTCCCATTTCAGTGGTTGCGCCCCCTGTTCCTGCTATGGAGGTTTCTTTGGCCTCCGCTTCCCTCTCGGTTACTGCCCTTGCTGAGGTGCGCTCCCCTCTTTCTACTCCCCTCTTCCTGCTGCTGTCCTTGACTGCTCCTCTCGGTTGTCTCCTCTCCTCCGGACCCCGCCCGCCCACCTCTGGTCTGTTCTCCCGCTTCCTTCCCTCCGTCTTTGTCAGTTTACCCATGCCCCCTAGCCCTGACTTTGCTGACCCTGATCCCGACCCTGATATTCTTTAACGTGCTATGTTGCTCTTTCGCCTTTGTTTCTTCCTTGTTTTCTGTTGGTCCTTTCTCTTCTCGTCGATGTCTATTCTTCAATGGAACGTTCGGGTTATTACGCCAATTTCCTCGAACTCCAACTTCTGATTTCACGATTTTCGCCCTTTGTGTCTGTCTCCAGGAGCCGATGCTTGGTGCTCGTCCTGGTCGCTTTCGTGGCTATTCCTTTCTCTCCCCCCCCCCCCAGCTGTTGCTGGGGCTCTAACTCTTCTGCTCTCTTGATTCGCGCTGATGTTCCCTTTGTCCCCTTACTTTTTCCTTCGCCTCTCCATTGTTCTGCTGCTCGTATCTTGTTGGGAAATGGTACACGGTTTGTTCCATTTATCTCCCCCCGAGTGTCCCGCTTTCTCTTCCTGATCTGAAACACCTTTGGACTCCTTGCCGGAGCCTGTGCTCCTGCTGGGTGATTTCAATTGTCGTCATTCTCTTTGGGGTGAGTTTCTGACGAACACCCGGGGTCGCCTTCTTGAGCCGTTTATCCTCTCTTCTGAATTCTGGTGAGCCCACTCATTTGGACTCTCGGACTCGCACCCTTTCCTGTCTTGATCTTTCTCTTTGCTCTTCCTCTTTACTTAGATTTCACATGGCAGTTCTTGATGACCTCCATGGCAGTGACCATTTCCCCATCCTTGTTCCTTTTTCTTTTTCGCCCTTCCCTCTCCTTCCCTAGGTGGCAGTTTGCTAAGCGGACTGGAACCTATTTACCCTCAGTGCTGCTCTCTCTGACCTCTCCCTTCTGCCTCTCCCTGTGTTCTCCTCCTTTTTCATGACACTGTTTTCGACGCTGCCCTCCGCTCTAGTCCTTGCTCTTCCTCTCGGGGTCCACAGAAGTGCGTTCCCTGGTGGACTGCAGACTGTGCTCGGGCTATCCGCTGTAAGCGTGCAGCCTGGAAGAGGCACCGTCGTCGGCAGACGGCCGATTCTTTTCTTTCTTTCGGAAAGCAGTGCGGTGGCCCGTAGGCCATCCGTACGGCTAAACATGAATGTTGGGAATCTTATGTCTCCACCATTACGTTCGAAACTCCTCTGCCACAGATCTGGAAGCGTATCTGCAAGATAGCGGGTAAGTTCATTCCCGATGTTTCACCGGTCCTTCACCTCCATGGTACTCTTGTGGCGGACCCGTTGCAGGTCACTTCCGAACTGGGTTCCCACTTTTCTTCTGTTAGCTCTGGTCTTCATCTTCCCCAATCTGTCCTTCTTCGTAAACTTGTCCTCGAGCCTCGTCCTTTGGATTTCTGCACTCGTCTTCGACTTCCTTATAATGATCCCTTCTCTCTCTCTGAACTTCGTTCTGCCCTGGCCCTCTGCGGTTCTACGGTGGCGGGCTCCGATGGTATTCATTATGAGATGTTTCGCCATCTCCCTCCGTGCACGTCTCAGTATTTACCGAGTCTGTATAATCGGATCTGGGAGTCGTCTTCAGTCCCTGAGGACTGGCTCGATGCCGTTGTCCTCCCTGTTCACAAACCAGGGTCTCTGGGAACTTCCCCAAGGACTTTCGCCCTATTGCCCTCACAAGTTGTGTCTGCAAACTCTTTGAATGTATGGTTAACGTTCGTCTGATGTGGTTCCTGGAACACCATCACCTCCTCTCCCCTTCTCAATTTGGTTTCCGCAAGTGCCGCAGCACGACGGATGTCCTGGTGAACTTGGAGGTCTATATTCGTACTGCTTTTGCTGCGAAGACCTCCGTAGTTGCCGTCCTTTTTGACCTGGAAAAGGCTTACGACACCACTTGGCGATATCATATTCTATCCCAACTTCATTCTTTTGCCTTCGTGGTCATCTCCCTCTCTTTCTCAGCAGCTTCTCTGTCATCGTTCCTTTCGGGTGCGACTTGGTACCACTCTCTCTGCCTCTTTTCAGCAATACAAAGATGTGCCCCAGGGTAGTGTTCTGAGCACTACTCTTTTTCTGGTTGCTCTCAATGGTCTTCTTTCCTCTCTTCCTTCCGGTGTTTTCTCCGCTCTCTATGTCGATGATCTTACCCTTTGCCGTCAGGGTGATGATTCGCCTCTCCTTCAGCGCCGGCTTCAACTTGCTACTGATGCCGTGTCGTCTTGGGCCACCGATCATGGCTTCAGGTTCTCTACTTCTAAGACTTGTGCCATGACTTTTACTCGGAAACGGGTCGTTCTTCGTCCCTCTTTGTCACTTTATGGTCATCCCCTTGAGTACAAAGATTCCGCGAATCTTTTGGGGTTATTCCTTGACACTCATTTGTCTTGGTCTTCCCATAGCTCTTATCTCCGTGTTGAGTGCTCTAAGGCCCTTACCCTCCTTTGGGTATTGTCCCATACTTCTTGGGGGGCGGATAGGCGCACTCTCCTTGCTTTACATTCCTCTCTTGTCCTGTCTAAGCTCGATTATGGTTGCCCTGCTTACTCGTCTGCTTCTCCTTCTACTCTTCGCCGTCTTGATGCTTTGCAGTACTGGGTTGCGCCTCAGTTCTGGCGCCTTTCGTTCGACTCCCGTCCTTAGCTTGTATGTTGACACTGGCTTCCTTTCTCTCCAGGACCGCCGTAATCGCTACTGTCTTCGCTATCTTGCGAGGTCCTTACAACATCCTTCCTCTCGCCTCTGTCGTGCTTTAACTTTTACCCCTCCTGCGGTTCCTGTTCCTCTTCACCACCTCCCTCTTTCTGTCCGGTTATCTCGCTTACAGGATTCTCTTTCCGTTCGTATTTCTAATATTTCTCCTCATGTTGTTCCTTCTTTGCCCCCGTGGAGAGTCCTCCTTCCGCGGCTTTGTACATCCTTGACCCGCATCACTAAAGCTTTTACCCCTCCTATGGTTCTAAAACACCTTTTCCTTGAGCACTTTTCTTCTCACTCCCGCTCCGTTTCTGTCTTCACCGATGGGTCTAAGTCTGCAGATGGTGTTGGCTACTCTGTTGTTTTTCCTGATCACCCTTATATGTGTTGCTTACCTCCGGAGACTAGCATCTTCACAGCGGAGCTTTATGCTATTCTCTATGCTCTTCGTCTCCTGCTTTCTCGTTGTCAGTCTTCCTTTGTAGTTGTTGTTAACTTGTTTCATCCAGTAGTTGTCGAGATCCAGCATTGGCTGTTTCTTGTTCACAGTAAATTTAAGTCGGTTGAGTTTTGTTGGGTTCCCAGCCATATTGGTGTGTCTTTAAATGAGCGTGCAGATGCTGCCGCCAAGGAAGCTGTCCGCTCTTGTCCCATCTCTCGTAAAGGTATTCCATATTCCGACTTTTACCCGGTTATCCATTCCTCCATCCTTACCCGTTGGCAGGCTTCTTGGTCGTCTGTTTCTGGTAACAAACTACGTACTCTTAAATGTTGTGTTTCCTCGTGGCCGTCCTCCTACCACTGTAACCGGCGATGGGAAACAGCTCTGGCGAGGTTACGTATTGGCCATACTCGCTTAACCCATGGTCACTTGATGGAGCGCCGCCCTGCTCCTTATTGTCATAATTGCATTGTCCCTCTTATGGTCATGCATGTCCTTCTTGAATGTCCTGACTTCCAGGACGAGCGTGTGTCTTGCTTTCTGACTGCCCCTCTCGGTCGCCTGTCCCTCAATAGAATTCTTGGTGACTTGGATACTTTTGATATCGTTCGCCTTATGCGTTTTTGTTCTCGTATTGGCATCCTTGGTGATATTTAGCGCCCTCTGATTATTCCGCACATTTGATGGTGCTACATAGCCTTCCCGGTTTGGTGCCTTCTTTTGATAATTACTTACTTACTTTTGCAATACAAAGGAATGAACCAATTTTTTCCCACCCATCTGGACTTGATCAGACCGTGTTCACACATCATCCATGCAGCAGTCACCAGCTGGCTTAATCGTCGGCATGGCACTAAATTGGAATGCAATTACACAATGAACTTTATTTAATTTTAGTTATACAGTATAAAATATATCCTACCTGAATGTTACTTGAAAAATTTCCCGACCCGACTTAACTTCGAAAATAACGGAGCTCCGGAAATAACGACCAGGGTACAGCTCTATATAGGCCATTAAATTGAGTGGATACTTTTTATGTATCTCTCCCGCCTGCGCTCAAGGGAATACAGATTTAGGCTCTTTAGTCGGTCCCAGTAGTTTAGATGTTTTACTGAGTGGATTCTAGCGGTAAAGGATCTCGGCATGCTCTCCAGGTCAGCAATATCTCCAGCTTTGAAAGGGGCTATCATTGTGCAGCAGTACTCCACTCTAGAGAGCACAAGCGTTTGAAAAGTATCATCATCGGTACAGACTAGTAAAGAGTAATTTTAAAAATTCAGCTAAAAGTGAAACAAGGAGACTTAAGATACCTAGCCTGCACTAGGTGACAAGGGGGTTAATTAAGTTGATTCATTGAGTGTGACAATAAGGTGAGGCAAACCACTTTGGGAGCGTAATAACACCACAAACAATATTGTTGGAGGAGAAATATTAGTGCGTCTGGCCTTGAGGGCGGCCGCCACCAGCTGACTGTGTGAGTAGCTACGTCTTCGTGTCGTTACTCACCATACAAGCTTAGATGTACAGTTATGGTGAACAAAACATGTAAATACTTATATATAACGTTTGTGTATAGTGAATAAATGCAAAAACAGTATTGTGGGAGAGGAATAACAAACAAAGGGAATACTTAAATCCATTAATAAAAAACATGACCTTGAGAAGAAGTATAGATTAGGTATTGTCTCCAAAGAATTCTCAAAGAATTACTCGTTATTGCTATCTAAGATAATTAGACGAGCTAAAACTAAATACTTCGAGGATAAATTTACCCAAATAAGGAGCAACATTAAAAAAAACTTGGAGCACAATTTCATAAATATTGGGATCAAAGAAGATTCTAAATAACAAACCAACACTCCTGTCCAATAACGATGGTCAGCTTTCAGCCTCTGATTCTGCTATTGAGTTCAATCGGTTCTTCTCTTCTATTGGGTCATCCCTTGCGAACGATATTCCATCTTCCAGTACTGATGTTTACGACTATCTTACAGGTAACTATCCACAGTCTCTGTACATAAAGCCTATTAATTCCACTGACGTCAATGAGATAATCCTTTCCCTTAAAACCAAGTCTAGTGCCCTTGAGGAAATACCAACTTTAATTTACAAAAAAGCCTCCAGAACTTTAGCCCCTGCAATTGCATTGCTCTTCAACAAGTCACTTGAACTCCAAACCTTTCCAGATATTCTAAAAAAAGCGAGAGTAACCCCGGTACACAAATGTGGTGATCTCACAGATGTTAACAACTACAGACCTATATCAATCCTGCCTAACCTGTCAAAAATATTTGAGAAATTAATCTACAAGCAGCTTTACTCTTATCTAGCCACCCCCCTCCCCGCTCGGCCCGTTGCTGCCGTGAGGGGGGCTTAGTGGGCGGCTGCCGGAGGGTGATGCTCCTTGGGACGGTCCTCTGTCCTTTTCTAACCTTGTGCTCCTGCTGCCGTCCTCTCCAATTGTGCCGAGCATCTTTTCCTTTTCTTTCTGTTTCGTTTTTCTCCCCCTCTTCTCCTATCTGCTTGTCGTTTCCTGCTGACCTTTTGCTTGTTTTAGATCTTTCTTTGGACTTCTCTATTTTGACGCCCGGGTGCAGGGGGAGGCATACTCTTGCACCCGTAGAACTGTAGTACCCAACGTCGAGAGCGAGGGGAACCTTTTATTGTCAA
>WNGS01161148.1:39861-57414 GCA_020271785.1 Procambarus virginalis
CCTGAATAAACATTTATTATTATTATTATTATTATTATTCTGGACCTAAAAAGGCTTTTGACAGAGTTCCACATAAGAGGGTGTTCTGGAAACTATAAAATATTGGAGGGGTAACAGGTAAGCTTCTAACATGGATGAAAATCTTCTGACGGATAGAAAAATGAGGGCAGTAATCAGCGGCAATGTATTGGACTGAAAAATGTCACAAGTGGAGTACCACAGGGTTCAGTTCTTGCACCGGTGATGTTCATTGTCTACATAAATGATCTTCAGTTGGAATACAGATTATATGAACATGTTTGCTGATGATGCTAAGATAATAGGAAGATAAGAAACTTAGGTGATTGTCATGCCCTTTAAGAAGACCTGGATAAAATAAGTATATGGAGCACCACTTGGCAAATGGAATTTAATGTAAATAAATGCCATGTTATGGAATGTGGAATAAGAGAACATAGACCCCACACAACCTATAAATTATGTTTGAAGTCATTAAAGAATTCTGATAAAGAAAGAGATCTAAGAGTGGTTCTAGATAGAAAACTATCACCTAGGACCACATAAAGAATGTTGTGCGAGGAGCCTATGCCACGCTTTATAACTTCAGAATTGTTTTAAAATACATGGATGGCAAAATACTAAAGAATTGTTCATAACTTTTGTTAGGCCAAAGCTAGAATATGCAGCGGTTTTGAGGTGCCCATATCTTAAGAAGCACATCAATAAACTGGAAAAGGTGCAAAGACATGCTACTAAGTGGCTCCCAGAACTGAAGGGCAAGAGCTACGAGGAGAGGTTAGAGGCATTAAATATGCCAAAACTAGAAGACAGAAGAAAAAGGGGTGATATGATCACTACGTACAAAATAGTAACAGGAATTGATAAAATTGATAGGGAAGATTTCCTGAGACCTGGAACTTCAAGAACAAGAGGTCATAGATTTAAACTAACTAAACAAAGATGCAGAAGAAATATAAGAAAATTCACTTAAGTAAACAGAGTGGTAGACGGTTGGAACAAGTTAAGTGAGAAGGTGGTGGAGGCCAAAATCGTCAGTAGTTTCAAAGCGTTATATGTCAAAAGAGTGCTGGGAAGACGGGACACCACGAGCGTAGCTCTCATCCTATAACTACACTTGGGTAATTATACACACACACACACATGAGAACACAGGCCTAGGAGATTGGATATATTAAGGTGTATGGTTAGGGAAGGGTGTGTGAGGTGGGGGGAGGTGAAGGGCCCGCCCAGAGAGTCATCTAACCGTCACCGGCAGTGGCCCCTGACATTCTCCTACTCTCATGTTTAAAAACAATAGTCTGTGGTATGTTAGCAAAAGTTAAGATGTTCCTAGCATGCATAGTTAATAGTCTGAAGTTGTTGTATATTTCCAATGGGACACAGCCTACTGCCGCCACCGCCTACGCCATAACACAGAAGGGGTAGAGGTGTGTCTCTCTGCAGTTCAGAAGGCCTTCAACACACACTCCAAGAGGAGACATTAGTTTGTGTCATACACACAGTCCTTGAGTATAGGTGTTCACGGTGCCTCGCCTCTGCTGCTGCTGAAAGGTGAGTGAGGGTTCCTGAATATTTGTAAACAATGGCCCCTCACCCCTCCTCTTCAGCCTCTATGGAGTTCCACATACCCGCCACATGGCACGTACCACATGGGTAGGAGACTGGGTAATATGATGTATGGAAGGTGTGAGAAGGTAATAAGCGGTTGTGGCACTCATTGGTTCGTTACCGCCTCAGCTTCCATAGTTGAGTATTACCTCATCTTACAGTTGACTCGCGACCCCATACATAACACAAAAGAGGTAAGGTAGCTCTCACAGTGACCCAAGAGGTGTCATTAGTCCATATCAAAATGGAGCTACGGGATCGGTCTCTTTAGTGTCTTGGGGTGTAGTGCACTACATGAGCAGGAGCGAAAGTATTTGTCAACAATACCCCCATACCTCCCTCCCCTCCCCTTTCCACACTCCCCCATCACCTACCGCTCATCGGTGGGCGAGTGTGTGTGTCTGTAACACCGTCTAGAATAAGGAAGGTTCCACACATTCTGTTTATTCTGCGTTAGTTTAAAAAATAGGTTGACAGGTAGGCTGTTCCTTGTGAATGTGTATAGGTTTTTGCAGTACAGAAGGAGGTGTGTATCTGTTCGTCACCGCCTCGGCTTCCATAGTTGTTAACTCTCACCCCCTCACCATAACACACAAGGGTTCCCTGCTTCTGAGGTATGAGAGTTGGTGGGTGGCAGCAGCGGATCTTACATCGGGGTTATGTTACCTCTACCCTACTCTAGACAGCACTGTTGCTTGTTTACGTCAAGGATGTCTATTATCACTACGGGCACTTCTGCCCCCTTCCCCTTACACTTATCACCAACCGCTCACTTGGCATCCCTCCGGGTTACCACTCTACATGCATTTCTCTGTATTCAGAACAGTAAGTAGTTAGGGGGAGTAAACCCATTCATATATAACTTTATTCTTTTATTAAACACTTAAGACATTTACAATGACAATGATAACAACAATAATAATAATAAAGAGTAGTTCTTTGTTCAACTTTGCGAGTAGACAGACAGATAGAGAGACAGTCATCTCGACCATCTTAGTTTCGATAGTGTAAAAGTTATCTTAACGGTAGAGCGAATTTCAAACAGATATTTAGCACTCTTAAATTAGCTTCTACCATCAATTTTCCAATCTTAAAAGTAAATAATAATAATACGATCATCAAGTCCATATATGTTCTCTTAGTCAGTTTCAGACCGACCTTGACTGACGATGATGGCCAAGACGACCTTGAGGTATTAGTGCGCTCTAACGTTTCTGTCTCGTTAGTGCCAGGTATTGTCTTACATTTCTATCTCATTAGCGCCAGGCTTTGTCTGATATTTCTGTCTCAATAGCGTCAGCTGTCAGCCCCGTCTGACCTATTCGAGGAATCACTCCGTGTTCTCCTAAAAAATCTCAGTCCTATACAGCTTCCACTGCACATTCTGGATGATTAGGGGATTCAACCTCAGAGAGAGAAATGGTTGCAAACACCCCGTCATCAATACTACCACTCAGTCATGAGATGATCATAGTCACTCTTCTGTGTAATGGCTCCCTTCTTTCAGTTTCTTCCGTCTGTCCTATTATTACTACTACTGCTATTGCCTACACCATGAATCGCTGTTAAGAGGCTAGGGTAAAAGGACCTGCCCAGGGAGTTCAACCTCTTCAACTGCATTCATAAAATGCCGTAAATTATTATTACCACTAGCGGCTTCTCCTCTATTTCCTGCAGCAACTTTACTAGTACTAAGCTTAACTCCGTCCACACCAGTAGAGATTGTAGAAGGGGGAGTTGGTCTTAGACCGTCTACATTATAACACCAAACCAATAATATTACTGTGTGTTTTTCATCATAGTTTAAGTTTCCACTTTCAAGCTAGCATAGTTTAAAGGTCCTACACATCTCAACTCGGCAAAAAAAAAAAAAGAAAGATTGTCTTACCGGGTCGCTGAGATGGCATGGTGCATCAGCAACAGTCAACCCTCATTAGGGTTGTATCCAGACATCGCTGTCGTCGTCTAATCAGCCGCTCTTTTCTCTCTTAGCCCATCCTCACGTGTTAACAGACTCATTAAGGTGGGGTTAGACTAGCCCAATGAGAGAAGATATGTTCCCTATCTTGAGGTTATCTTGAGATGATTTCGGGGCTTTTTAGTGTCCCCGCGGTCCGGTCCTCGACCAGGCCTCCACCCCCAGGAAGCAGCCCGTGACAGCTGACTAACTCCCAGGTACCTATTTACTGCTAGGTAACAGGGGCATTCAGGGTGAAAGAAACTTTGCCCATTTGTTTCTGCCTCGTGCGGGAATCGAACCCGCGCCACAGAATTACGAGTCCTGCACGCTATCCACCAGGCTACGAGGCCCCCTACATCATTCATTTTTCTTGATATAAGATGGGTGAAGCATTGAAGCATTAGCCTGTTATCAAGGCGCAACAGTGAAACAGAATATTTACCACTCTTAATACTTTATTCAATGTCTGTTAAACATGACATAATATAACCGTTAAACTGCGCAAAACCTCATATGATGTGTGACATTGAACTCAGTTCTTAAAATATTCTGAAACTCTTTCAAATGTTTTGTGAATAATCTACTAGGAAAATGCTCCAAATTTGTCTAAATGATACCAGTGTAACTTGAAAAAACAAGAAAATAAAAAATAATTATAAAATTGAATATTGAAAACTTCAGATTTTGAAATCAGCTGCAAAAATATAAAAAATATCACCAGCTGTTCATTTGGTGTTATTATGCTCTCAAAATAGCATATTATCTTCATTTTCACATATTTAGAATATAGGTTTTCAGTATAATTACTGTAAACAAAAATTTGTCAATATGGCATTTGAAATACTGTACAGTATGCGCCAATTTATAAAACAAAAATTTATAACTCCATACGTTTAGAGTTTTGGGAAAATCAATTCTATAGGGATTGTAGAACAGACAGCTGTGCAGACTATATGTAAAAATGGTGAGAATCAGTCAGAAACTAGATTTTTGGATACTGAAGCAAGTTGAAATTCTAGTTATAGATATAATTGAAGTTGAAGTTATTGACAATGAATAAGGTAGTTCTAATTCATGAATTTACTTGTATATTGTAATAAACATTGTTTGGCATTCATACTCAAGTATGTGAAAGTTGTAGGTCAATGTGTGTTGAAATGAAGTCAAGAAAAATATCCCCCCCCAAAAAAAAAATATATATATAGGGATAATTATAATAATTATAATGATTTAGGGAATATATTTAGGGTATAATTTATATAAGTGAAAAAAGCCCTAATCTGGTCCCCTAATCATCAAAACAACCTAAAGAAACAAGGAAAAATAGAGTTTGAAATCAGTGAAAAAATCAGCCCAAAAATTCAAAGTCCCAAGTTCTAACTATGAGTTGTAACTGATTTATTTGTTGGCTAATTTAATTATGGCTTCACATAGTTAGGGACGAGTATGCATTTTCCAGGATGTAAAGGTTAAAACAAATTCAAATAATAAACACAAGGAAAACCCTAAAAACCTAAAAAACAAACAAATCCCCTAAAAAAATTTTTTTTGGACATTGTTGAAAGTAACTGATAATAACATTGGGCAATGTATTTATATGATATATATAACAAAATAGAGCATAATAACATAATTACTCATTATTATTTGTGTTATGTATTACTCACCAATGCTGTAAAGGCACCAGCTGTATATTCACTTGTGGACACTTCTTACTATTATTATTCTTCTTTGTGCATCGGACAGGTGCTTGCATCTCTTTATTATTGCATTATCCATCAGTTCCAGTTAATAGGAGCTGTTCTCTTTATGAACAAAACTTTTTTTTTAAATATTCGTATAAAATCAGCTTTTGAAAATATTTTGATGAAAGTTTCACGAAGCTGAAACCTATAAGTTGGAGATTTGTGTAACATTTTTAAGTAATTTTTACATAATTCAAATATTTTATGAATTATACCCCCTTCAATGTCACACTGCATACGAAGTTTTGTGCAATATAGGGGATAATGTAGGTACATATTTTTTTTTATTCACTATCTTACCTTGAGGTTACCTTGAGGTGCTTCCGGGGCTTAGCGTCCCCGCGGCCCGGTTGTCGACCAGGCCTCCTGGATGCTGGACTGATCAACCAGGCTGTTGGACGCAGCTGCTCGCAGCCTGACGTACGAGTCACAGCCTGGTTGATTAGGTATCCTTTGGAGGTGTTTGTCAAGTTCTCTCTTAAACACTGTGAGGGGTCTGCCAGTTATGCCCCTTATGTGTAGTGGAAGCGTGTTGAACAGTCTCGGGCCTCTGATGTTGATAGAGTTCTCTTTCAGAGTACCTGTTGCACCTCAGCTCTTCAACGGGGGTATTCTGCACATCCTGCCATGTCTTCTGGTCTCATGTGATATTATTTCTGTGTGCAGGTTTGGGACCAGCCCCTCAATTATTTTCCACGTACAGTATCCACTCAATTTAACGACTTCTTTTATACCGATCTGCCGGTAATAACGACCGGTTTGGGAGATAGGTATCTGGAGCCTTGTATACCGGTCTGGTGGTCGATATTACCAACGGTCGGTATTGGGTTTGTCTTGGCATCGGCAGCCCCTCACTGGGCGACCAGGCCACCGACCTCGATCATCCAGAGTGGTATATTAAATCTTAACTTTCTTTTAAAATGATTCAATTTTATGAAGAAAGTTCTAAATTATTATTAATAAAATATTTAAAACAATTGTTATTAAACAAAATTCTTTGTTTTCTTATTAAATACCTTTTATAGTATAGGCAATAGGTATTTTTTTCCCCACGGACCTAGAACGCACTGCGCCTGGCCATGTGACTGCATTGTTTACTGTGAACTTGCGCGGCTGAGAGCAGTGTCTCAGATTTCTGCTCAGGGGGAAAAAGACGCCAACTGATTTGGGGCTATTTATTAAAATTGGAGATGGTAATTAAATTCTGCAGAACGTATATTCTAAGAGGAACAAATGTAACATACCCATGTCTACTGAGTACTAATATTTAACTTAAATTGTACACCCGTATTAAGTGAGTAAGCTTAGCCTAGTGACATGGTAAACACGTTCTGCAGAAACCTAATGTCAATGTAATGTAAATATATAAACTAGTAATTATATAAACTTAGTAATTATATAAACTAGTTCAATCAATTATATAAACTTAGTAATTATATAAACTAGTTCAATCAATTATATAAACTTAGTAATTATATAAACTAGTTCAATCAAGTGAATAGGCCACATAACACTTGACGGAGGCCGACCAGGAATAAGTAGAAGGGTTTCCTGGCTACACTTACTGGCACCTAGACTGGGCAAAGAATTAGCTGCGGACAGCGGGACACTTGGGGACCGGCGCTGCACCCCCACCGCAGGCCAGCTGGCCGGACCCCCCCCCCCCCCGAAGGGCAAGGCCCGCTGGCCGCGAGGCGGCCTCAGAGTGGCAGAGCAACAACATCCTGCCTAACATAGGATGTACAAGGTCGACCCCATGTCGGTCGGAGTCGCTGCTGCGAGCCTCACGGATGTGGAGGGGAGGTGGCAGAGCGGGAGCTGGCTGCTATAAGGAGGAACATGCCAGCTCGCTACCGTGGCCGTAAAGGTACCAGTCCGGGTCTACAGGCAGATGCTGCTAACGTAGACAGCGTCCTTGGTGGGCCGATGGAGCGCCATCTTGACAAGCCATGGGCGTAGAGAGGCGGGGTAACCCGCTGACAGTGACCCTGGGAGGAGTACGTACTGCAGGGTTTGTACCCCTTGTAGGGAGTGCTTGCCACCATGGCAAATGACTGTCCGATCCCGTGTATATCCTCGTCGCTGGAGCCCGCCCTCACAGAGACCAGTCCTGGAAGGCTGGCCCCAGGGCGGGTGTGGGAAAGTGAACGCTGTCCACACAGAGGCCGACTCCCCAGGGTCGACCCGTGTCGGTCGTTGTCGCTGTGGCGAGTCCCACGGATGTGGGGGGGGGGGAGGAGGTGGCTTAGAGACATGTAGGTCGCCACCCAGGATACCTCTCGTGGTGGCACGTGATCAGTGGTCCGCCTCTCGGGCCCCACCACGTGGTCCTCGATCATTCATGGTGTTCCTCGTGCACGTTCTACCGTGGATCTGGAAGTATTTAAGGCAGTAAGAGGGGGCAGAAGCTGGCATGCAGTGGTAACGTGTAAGGCAACGGCACGGTTGTGGTGGGCCCACACCAAACGCGTACTGGTATCAGCGAGGCTGCAAGAGTGGGGTTAACTGGATGCTGCACCTGTTGCGAGAGGCAGGAATGGTAGATTTGAATAAAGTCCCAAGCATAACTGAGGGGGGGGACTTAGAAGCCTGGCAAAGGTACTGCCAGATACAAAAGTCCTAACTCCTGGCACAAACGGACACCTCCACGGCGGGAACTAAGAGAAGTAGTGAAAAGACAGCGTCCAGTATTAGTTAAACGACCGTAAATGTAAACCCAGAAAGTAAATTGAACAGGCGTGAATGAGCGTAAAGCAAGAACCATGAGGCCCGTACTCCGCAACCGGTACATCCTAGCTGGCTTTACTTAGTAGTATAGAGGCAAATAGCAGAGTAAACAACGTAAATGTAACCAGTGGTGAGTAACATAATTATGCAGCAAGCGTACCAAGCCAAGCGTAAAACACGGTAATAAATTCCTGAGGAAACGAACAGAATTGTATAGCCAGAAAACTTAATGCAAGAGGCAATGGCCGTAACACCGCAACTAGCGCCTCCTCGCTGACTTGCTTAATAACTTAATTAAGAGGCAAGCAAGTGAAACGACAACTGTAACCACGGCAAAGTAAACGACATGCAACATGGGCAATACATCAATTATAGAATTAAACTGTGGTAGGCTAAATGTAACATTTAGGGCATAAATGATGAACGACATAACGTAACCAGTAGTTATTAACAAAACAAGCAAGAGCTAAACGAATATACAGTAATAGATTTCAGAGGGAACTAAACATACATGCAGGGCCAGGAAATCTTAAAGCAGGAGACAGGGGCCCGCAACACTGCAACTAGAGCATCCTAGCTAACTCTGCTTAATAGCGTTCATGGCAGAGCAAAAGTTAAGCAAACGCACTTGTAAATACAGCAAAATAAAATAAAACGCACAGCATGTTTAGTAAGCATGGTAGAAATAAATTGCTGTAGGCCGGTGGAAATGCTAACCCAGGGAAACTGAAGCAAGAGAAATGAGGCCTGTAACACAGTAACTAGCCCAACCTAATAGCTGGCTTAGTTAAGTCAAATACGATGAGCAAGGGTTTTATAAGTTAAAGAAGCAAGCAGCGATGGTAGACCTTAACCCTAAACCCACATTAACTTAGCGTGTATAACGCAAGCAGCAATAGACAGAATTGTGCAAATAATGGATTAACTTAACGACCGTTGCCGAATGTTGAACTGCAAAATCGTGCCCCGGAACATCAGTGGCTGGAGCATCGCCGCTGGGACACCTGCAGCTGGACATCAGCGGCTGGGCATCAACATCTGATGGAGATAGGAAATAGCGTCAACTGGCCACTAGGGAAGACTTCAGTGGTAAGTAGGAGTCCGGCTGCAAGACAATTTAGGCAAAAGCCTGGAATATAACTGTCAGTAGAGAATAACGGGAACTGGGCATGAAGCTGGGAATACCATAAATTACACTAAGGCTGGAAAGAGTGATAATTGGTAGGGACAACGTCAGGTGGAACGCTGCAGCTGGGCTTCATGAGCCGTGTCATCAGCAGCTTGAACATCGGCAGCTGGGAAAGCGGCAGCTGGGACAGCAGCGCCACACGGCCGGGACATCGGCTGCCGGGAATCGAACCATGGAACTGGGACGTTAGCAGCGTACGTTACATTACATTACCGTTAGGCCGTACATTTTGGGCCGACGCGCAAACATTAGGCCCTAAATGGTGGGCTACCAGCGGACCTCTAGTAAATAACATAAGCAGCAAGACTAAACATAATATACCGTAATAAATATCAGGAAACTAATCTTAAATGCTGGGCCAGAAAACTTAAAGCGTGAGACAAAGGCCGTAACACTGCGACTCACGCGCCGTAGCCGACTTTTATTAACCTAATGGCAAAGCAGAAGTAGTGCTTTGAGTTCAATGATGTGTTTTGACTGGGGGAACTAAGCGTATCAAGGCCAGATAACTAGCAGGAGGCATGTGGCCCGTGACACCTCGACCGCGCATCCCGGCTGAGTCCGTAGTAGCTTGAAGGGGGAAGTGTGAGTGACACACGTAATTTAAACCAGGAATGAGTAAGATGAGTATTCAGCAAGACGAAACATAAAAGCGGAGAATGCTGAGGGAACTAATCCGCCATGCAGGGCCAGACTAATCATAAGCGAGAGGCCAATGGGGGGGGGGGCCGGAATACTGCAACTAGCACATCCTGGCTGACATTACTTAATAACTTTTCTGGCGAGAAGCGAAAGCTAACAACCGTGAATGTAAAATCTGTAAAGTAAAACAGTAGGTTGGATAATCGTGAAGCAAGAGGCGTGAGCCCCGTAACACGGCAACTGGCACATCCTAGATGACCTGACGTAGTAGCTTCGAGGCAATGAGCAGAATTAAACAACATAAATGTAATTAGTAGTAAGTCACATACATATGTAGCCAGAGCTAACCGTAGAATACTGATATAAAATTTCCGTGGAAACCTATCAAAAATGCAGGGCCAGGAAATCTTGGAGCAAGAGGCAGGGGCCCGTAACACCGACTACTAGCAATCCTTGCTGACCGTAGTTATAACTTAAGGCCAAGCTAAAGTTAAACAACCAAGCTGTAAAAACAGCAAAGAGAACATAAACATGCAAGATGAGCAATACATCCAATGTAGTATGAAATTGTGGTAGGCTAAATGTAGACATTTAGCCCAAATGTAAACTACCTATCTGAACCAGTAGTAAGAAACATAAATGTGCAGCAAATTACCAGGCGTAAAGTAAGGTAATAAATTTTGAGGGACAGCGACGACGGACCTGAACCTGTGGCACTTACCAATAGCTGAAACTTACNCAACCTGTCACAGGTAAACGCAAGGCGACATCTCCGGGGGGTGGGAAGGTGTCTGGGCGCGGCCGGTCATACAAGGTGTGTGTTTCGCGGCGGGGGGTGTGTCGCTGGGGTGGTGGGGGGGGGGGGGTAGAAAAAGGGGGTGTTTAAGGGTAGAAAGAAAGTATAGGAACAGGTGTAGAGGAGGAGTAGGTGTAAGGTGAATATGTATGTGTTGATAACGTAGAGTTAAGCACCATATGTAGATTTATAGTTAAATAATAATAGTATGTAGGATGGTGATGGGTAGGTTGAGTGACGAGAGGCTTCCCCCCCCCCCCCCAACACACACACGCTTTGAAACTACTGGTGGAGGCCAAGACCGTCAGTAGTTTCAAAGCGTTATATGACAAAGAGTGCTGGGAAGACGGGACACCATGAGCGTAGCTCTCATACTGTAACTACACTTAGGTAATGACAGACAGACAAACAGATAGAGAGAGAGAGAGAGAGAGAGAGAGAGATATAGATTTGACATTCAATACCTTCCTCCTTTGGGTAAAAGTGACCATGTCTTTTTGGGAATAAAGTATGCAATGCGTTATAATCTGGAAGAAAATAAGGAGGTTGAAGCAGTTGAAAAACCTGACTTCAGGAGAGGACATTATGGCCACCTTAGAAATTTTTTTAGCGAGTATAATTGGACAGACTTGATGCTAGACAAGGAAGTGAATGAGATGTATGTCAAGTTTTGTGAAATATATGATATAGGCACAAAAAAATTTATACCAAAACAGAGATGCTGAACTAGGAACAAGATTGGTTCAATAGAAATTGCGAGTGGGCCAGAGACCAAAAGACAAAAAAATGGAATCAATACAGGAAGAAGCCAAACCCCCAAACATACCAGCGATACAAAGATGCGAGAAACAACTACACGGCAGTGAGGAGAGAGGCAGAAAGAAATTTTGAAAAAGGGATTGCAGACAAATGTAAAACAGAACCAGGTCTATTCTATAAATTCATAAACAACAAATTGCAGGTAAAGGATAATATTCAGAGGTTGAAAATGGGAAACAGATTCACGGATAATGAAAAGGAAATGTGTGAAACACTAAACGAAAAGTTCCAAAGTGTGTTATATTCAAATTCCGCGCCAGTTGGAACATAACCAATCACAGCCGAGTAGGCCTCTGACGTCATGCCAGATTCTCAGCCACCAGCCATGCTTGCGGTAGTCAGTCAGCTCCACAGACCCACAGTAGTAGGACCTCGGTTGGCCAGATATATATCTGTTTGTCTCAGTCAATAAACCTACAAGCAACTACGGTGTATAATATTCAACCCCCACACAAGGCAAAGAATAAGTGTGTGTGTACAAAATGAAATCTTTAGGGAACCAGACACGATAAGAATTTCAGGGAACAACATAGAGCACATAGAGGTGTCTAGAGATGAAGTGGAAAAAATGCTCAAGGAGCTAAGTAAGAACAAAGCAGTTGGTCCAGATGGAGTTTTACCATGGGTTCTGAGAGAATGTGCACCTGAGCTCAGCATTACACTTCAACTGATTTTTCAGGCATCCCTGAGTACAGGAGTTGTAGCTGATGTGTGGAAAAAAGCTAACATAGTTCCAGTCTACAAAAGTGAAACAGGGAAGACCCCCTTAATTATAGACCGGTATCATTGACAAGTGTAATAGTCAAAATATTGGAAAAAATAATTAAAACTAAATGGTTAGCATACCTGGAGGAAAACGATATAATATCAGACAGACAGTATGGTTTTCGATCTGGAAGATCCTGTGTAATGAACTTGCTCAGTTTTTATGATCGGGCCACAAAGATTTTACAGGAAAGAGATGGTTTGATTGACTGCATCTATCTAGACCTAAAAAAGGCTTTCGACAGAGTTCCCCATAAGAGGTTGTTCTGGAAACTGGAACATTATTGGAGGGGTGACAGGTAAGCTACTAACATGGATGAAAAATTTCCTAATTGACAGAAAAATGAGGGTTGTAATCAGAGGCAAGGTATCGGATTGGAGGAATGTCACGAGTGGAGTACCACTGGGTTCAGTTCTTGCACAGGTTATGTTCATTGTCTACTGTCGGGGTTCACGGTTCGGGTTAAAGCAACGGTAGACTAGATATCCTCTCTAGGTGGTTGCTCTGACAATAACCCTTACTCACCGTCGTTCTGCGGGTCTTCCCTCGAACCTCTCGGCGCCACTGCACGCCCAGGAGAGTACCTCCAGTTGATCTCCCAACCGGCCTCAAGTCGTAGAGAGAGTGGAGACACAGATTGTTCCCTCAATCTTTGTGCCCGCCCTGGCAAAGAACTATCATACAGCCTTCAAGGTCGCCAACTGGTGTTTTTAGGTGTCCAGTAACACCACAGTGGTGTTGTGTAATTGTGGTAATTGTGGTAAGAGCAAGTTCGTCCAGTTTGGTCTCAAGCTAGTAATTATTTCTGTCACTCTTTTATTTTCTTTTGGCAGTCACAAGATAAATGGAGGGGATGATATAAAACACCAACGAGTTTTGGTATTTTACTTAAAAACAACGAGAAACATATGCATCAATAAACATATCAGGATCAAGTACATAAACTGCTCTCTCCACAGCAAATAATCTGGGACACACTGATATGGCAACACGCTCCCTCATTAACGTCACTTGTCAAAATCAGCTGACTCCCTGGCCCTAACGCCTGTGAGTGTAATTTGTTTGTTTGATCCGGCGTCACGCACTTCGTTTCTTTAACTTTTCGCAAACCACTATATCTATCATTCACATGACATATTTATGATTCCACTAGGTTGCGATACACCACTTCACTGGCCTCACGATCAATATCTTATTCTCACTGCACTCAAAGTGACTTTTCACCGTACCAAAAGATACACGATTCTTAATAATATTTACTGTGAATGCACTCACTTGATCACTGTACTGTTCTTTAAATCTATACTTCCTCTTAAAGAGATATCACTGGCAATCACTTCACGTATATGAGATTATTCGGTACACAGGCATATACATCGATAAATCATTAATCAACACACAGGCATATATACATATAAATCATGGAGATCAATACACAGGCATTTATATAAAGTCTGGGCTCATAGCCTAACACCAATAACGGGTACACTACTGATATATATATAATAATAATCACAGGAAATGAATTATAGCCACAGCAAACTCCTTAGTGAATCCTGGTGCTTGCACACACCCACACATAGATATATGAAAACGGATACTGTGAGCGCTCTGGGTAGCCTCACCACACACTGTGCTCTCTGTGACTTAGATTCAAGTGAGACTTGCTCACGACATAAAATATTCTGACAAATATATATAGCTAACTAAAGGGGAAATGGGAGGGGTAACTGTAAACACCTACTTCACCTATCCTAGGATGAGAGTTGAGTTGTAGCTCCTGGTCCAGGCTCTCGCCTCGTACACCCTCCAGAAACACAAGCCAACATCCTAGGATGATCGCGTATCGCCGCTTCAGTACACTGCAGGTCCGTGCTCCTCCAGTACGTTGCAGGGTTGGATTCGGTCTCCTGGCCGTCAACTTTCCTCCCAACTACGGCAGCCAGCCTACGTCTCGGCGGTCGTCGTACGTTTCCCAATTACAGTAGTTCCTTGTCACTGTACTCCTAGAGGAACTGCCTCTCACCACTACGATGTCACTGTGAAGTTATCAGACGTCCCAGATGATACTGCTTAAGCTCCACATGCACAGCACCCGACTTCAGAGCACTTGAAGCTCACCACTGTCAATTCCCTCGTCGTCTAGGTATGTCACTAGGTATTTAGGAAGACTTCTCGACGTGCTTGCATCCAACTGGTGACTCGTAGGGTTCCACGTAGGTAGGGTTACTGTCAAACTTGACAGGATCGTCGATCACACGTTCAACCTAGTTGACAAAGGCGGTCAACTAGGTTCGCTCACGGTGGAATGGCCCAGTCACTAAACTGTCTCCTATTCTGGTGAACTGTCAAGGACGTTGCACACGTCGATGCCCGGCCCACTTCTTGCAACGCACCTGTCCCGGAGCACTTGCTGCTCAATATTCCGTCAATTCCTTATCTGAGCCACATCTGGGTTGCAGGAAGACCTCACAGAGTGCGTGCTGACAACAGGAGACACTTATATCCACCGGAGCTCGGGTAATCCGTCACTCTGACAGGATGACCGGTCGCACGTCCTGCCTCTCGGACGCGTCGTGTGATACTGATGGCGCCAACCTGTCGCTACGGCTGGACCCCCCTGGCTATGTGACGTCACATTTTCCAAAGTAGGTTTTCACTGGCTCCCAGTGCCACGTCGCTGACGGTGACCAATCTGGCGAGACTGACGTCACACAGTATTGGTGGGAGACCAGAGCAGCCAGCGCCATATTGACTTCCTAAAGGGCCTATCCCATAGGCCAAAATACTATACTTTCACGAATTTCTCGGCTCAGCGAGAATACTATTCTCTCCCACATATGTTCAACTGATGCCTGCAGCGTAGAGAACGCTCGGGAAAGTGGACATGACTCTTACAGCAGGCGTGGGAGAATTAGAAGGGGGGGAACACCGTCACACTATATAAACGAACTTCCAGTGGGAATACAGAATTACATGAACATGTTTGCTGATGATGCTAAGATAATAGGGAACATAAGAAACCTAGATGATTGTCATGCCCTTCAAGAAGACCTGGACAAAATAAGTATATGGAGCAATACTTGGCAAATGGAATTTAATGTGAATAAATGCCATGTTATGGAATGTGGAATTGGAGAACATAGACCCCACACAACCTGTAAATTATGTGAGAAATCTTTAAAGAATTCTGACAAAGAAAGGGATCTAGAGGTGGTTCTAGATTCCTTGTAACCTACCTTACCCCTCTATTGTCAACTAATGTCTGTTCTGTTTTGAATGACGCTGTTTTGTCGACCGAATTGTATTTGTGCTGCTTTTTCAGCCATGTTCCCCCCTTCTTAACTTTTTTTTTTTTTGTTCTCAACTCATTTTGGTCCTTATGCTCAATTAGTATTAAGCCTTAGTCATTTAAGTTTTTCATGCCCGAAACGCTTTGCGTAATAGTGGCTTTAGGCATTGTATGTACTAGCCCTATCTATAAATCCATCACTCTCTGTAAAATCTCTTGTACGTATGTACCTTACCTAAATAAACATTTGATTTGAGATAGAAAACTATCACCTGAGGACCACATTAAGAACATTGTGTGAGGAGCCTATGCTACACTTTCTAACCTCAGAATTTGCTTTTAAATACATGGATGGTGAAATACTAAAGAAATTGTTCACGACTTTTATTAGACCAAAGCTGGAATATGCAGCGGTTGTATGGTGCCCATATCTTAAGAAGCACATCAACAAACTGGAAAAGGTGCAACGACATGCCACTAAGTGGCTCCCAGAACTGAAGGACAAGAGCTACGAGGAGAGGTTAGAGGCATTAAATATGCCAAAACTAGAAGACAGAAGAAAAAGAGGTGATATGATCACTACATACAAAATAGTAACAGGAATTGATAAAATCGATAGGGAAGATTTCCTGAGACCTGGAACTTCAAGAACAAGAAGTCATAGATTTAAACTAGGTAAACAAAGATGTCGAAGAAATATAAGAAAATTCACTTTCGCAAACGAAGTGGTAGACAGTTGGAGCAAGTTAGGTGAGAAGGTGGTGGAGGCCAAGACCGTCAGTAGTTTCTAAGCATTATATGACAAAAAGAATGCTGGGAAGACGGGACACCACGAGCGTAGCTCTCATCCTGTAACTACTCTTAGGTAATTACACTTAGGTTATTACACACATACAGGAGTCGTAGCAGATGTGTGGAAAAAGGCTAACATAGTTCCAATCTACAAAAGTGGCAGCAGGGAAGACCCCTCAATTATAGACCTGTATCATTGACAAGTGTAATATTCAAAATATTGGAAAAAATAATAAAAACTAAGTGTATAGAACAGCTGGAGAGAAAGGATATAATATCAGACATTATGGTTTTTGATCTGGAATATCCTGTGTATCAAATTTACTCAGTTTCTATGATCGAGCCACAGAGATTTTACAGGAAAGAGATGGTTGGGTTGACTGAATCTAGCTGCATATCCAACTCTGGCCCCAGACATCACTCGGTACCCCTACTCAAATCTCTAAGTATGTTAGATATTAAGTCACTGCACATTCTCTCATGTGTATTATACATATATAAAACGCTGAACTGTAATGCCAATCCTGACCTCAAAAGCTTTACTGAAGGTTGTAACAGATCCCATGAGCACCACACCAGAAATAAATACTGTTTTGATATTCCAAGAGTACGACTTAATCAAACTAGAAATGCTCTACAAATCAAGGGACCCAGAATGTGGAATGACCTTCCCAACCATGTTAAAGACTGTACCTCTCTTAATCAGTTTAAGAAAAAAACAAAACACTACCTAATAAATTCCCTGTAACCTACCGTACCCCTCTATTGTCAACCCATGTCTGTTATCTTTTTTTAATCAACGCTATTTGTTGACCTATTGTACTTGTGCTGCTTTTTCAGTCATGTTCCCCCCTTTTTTTTATCTTTATTTGTGTTTGTTCTCAACACATTTTGTTCTTTATACTCAATTAGTATTAAGTTTTAGATATTAATGTTTTTCCTGCCCGAAACGCATGCGTAATAGTGGCTTTAGGCATTGTATGTACTAGCTCTATCTATAAGCTGATCAAATTATGTAAAATCACTTTTATGTATGTACCTTACCTGAATAACATTTATATTATTTTATTATTATTATTATTTATTATTATTATTATTATTATATTATCTGGACCTAAAAAAGCTTTTGACAGAGTTCCACATAAGAGGGTGTTCTGGAACTGGAAAATATTGGAGGGGTGACAGGTAAGCTTCTA
>WNGS01161148.1:77784-92015 GCA_020271785.1 Procambarus virginalis
CCGAGAGGGCCATGATATATATATGATTGCAAGCTTGTGTCACCAGTGGGCACTACTCTGTTCAGTTAGTAGTCATTATTCAGTCAGTGAATAGTATTATAGAAGAGCCTGAGTGTGATAATGACTGGGTACAATGTTCAAATATCAGTGATTCAATGCTGTTCAATATGTTAACAGCGCTAGCCACAGCACCACAGCATTATTTCATCCATCTAGGAATCTTCAAACGACTTTTTAGGTTCCTTTTCAAAATAAACTTATGGTCAATTATTCATTTACAGGTATTAGTGACCAGGATTGTGGTTATAATTAGCGTTGTGCGTAGGAAGGAGGAATTTTGGTGAGGGAGGGAGGTAGGGAGAGAATTGAGGTAGCCTCACTGTGTGGCAGCCACTCTTGTTTTGCTCACCATACTAGCTTCGTGGTTCGCTATGGGGAACATACATGTACATGGGTATATACATTGTGTGTCAATAGTGTAATAACAGCACCAGGTGTATGTTGAGAGGAGTTATTTTGGTGAGGGAGGTGATGTCGTGATCGTAGCGTCGTCTGCTGTGTGATTTGTCATGCAGTGTATGGTGGCCACTGTACTGTTTGGACATAATACCGGCTTACTTGCATAGTTCTGGTAAATAAAACATGTAGATAGGTATATATAACATGTGTAAATAGTGTAATAGTGTAATAAAAACAATAACAGTATGGTGGGAGGAGCAATGTTGGCGAGTAAGATGTTGGAGTGAGGGAGACTGGCTGGGTGTGGCTGCTCACACTCGCGGTGTTCTGAGTGTGTTCATGGTGAATGTATATTGTGTGTGACAGTGTATAGTGTGTATATATGTTGTAAATATACATAAATGAACATGAAACATTGGTGTGAATAACTGTATGATTTGGAGGAGTAATGTTGGTGAATACAATGTTGGAGGAGTGAGGGAGACTGGCTGGGTGTGACAGCTCACACTCGCGGTGTTCTGAATGTGTTGATGGTGAATGTATATAGTGTGTGACAGTGTGTGTGACAGTCTGTAAATAGATTGTATATATACACATAAATTAGCATGATACATGATAAATATGTGCAACATATGTGTACACAAGTGTCATGCACGTAACACAGTGTCCTCAGACAGTACGGATGTTTTACTGCCATAATATAGTGTATGTGTTCATTATACATAGGATTAGCACATAAAAACAAATAAAATGTATTTAGAACTGTGCGCAAAAAAAAATGAACAAAAATGTATTCGGGGCAACTCGCGCGCCCCGTCGGCCCCGGGAGCTTACGGCACGGTCGAACGGTTAATGATGATGTCACGCGCCAACTTACAGACCCCATAGCAGCCAAAGTAAGTACAAGTTCAAAATTTTTTTTGACATACGTACCTATACTGAGGGAAGGGTTTTTGACACTTTAAAAAAACTAAGAATTTTTTAAAGAGAATTTATTTCCTGCGCATTGGGGTGTCATATTTATAGGCCGTGCAGTTAAAGGGTTAAGGCACGCATTATGTTATGGTGTCATTGTACAGCAATTGACACTCGTGGGGGTGAACAGGAAAGAGACGTGTGATCTCTGTCTGTCTGTCTGTCTGTCCAGTGCTGTTTCTTGTCTGGCAGTCTGTGGCAAAGACTTTGTGTATCTTGACAGCCTGTCAGCATCCTGACAGCCTGTCTTCCCAAAAGAACTAGTAGGAGGAGAATGGGAGCATGGCATAGATCGGGAGGGGGAGAATTGGGTGATGACATGGGTTGGGAGGATGATTGGTGGAAGGAAGGCACAGGTAGGGTGTGGGTACAGTATCCACTCAATTTAACGGCCTCTTTTATACCGATCTGCCGGTAATAACGACCGGTTTGGGAGATCGGTATCTGGACCCTCATATACTGGTCTGGCGGTCGATATTACCGAAGGTCGGTATTGAGTTTCTTTTGGCATCAGCGGCCCCTCACGTGGCAACAGGCCACCGACCTCTAAGGCCTTGAGGGAGGGATGGGAGGCAGTGATTGATGGAAGAAGGCATTGAGGGGGAGAGGCAGGGAGAGTGTTGGGGGTGGTGGTGAGGGTGGTAGGGAGAGTATTGGTGGTGGTAGTGAGGGTGGCAGGGAGAGGGGTGGTGTTGAGGGAGGCAGGGAGAGGGATGGTGTTGAGGGAGGCAGGGAGAGGGGTGGTGTTGAGAGAGGCAGGGAGAGGGGTGGTGTTGAGGGAGGCAGGGAGAGGGGTGGTGTTGAGGGAGGCAGGGAGAGGGGTGGTGTTGAGGGAGGCAGGGAGAGGGGTGGTGTTGAGAGAGGTAGGGAGAGGGGTGGTGTNTTGTAATCCCTACATCTTTATCGTCAAAGTGAGAATATTAGGAATAAAATCGTCACCATCACTCCACTCAAGTACACCAGGCTCCTGCGAGATGCAGATGAAAGACGCGGGAAGCGATGCATACCGGCGACCAGGAGCTGAATACCGTCTGCGAGAAGCACGGCGGCTACGTGCACGTGAGGTGGGTGCACGTAGGTGGGTTCTGGTGAGGTGGATGCACATGAGGTGGATGCAGGTGAGGTGGGTGCACGTGAGGTGGGTGCACGTGAGGTGGTGCACGTGAGGTGGGTGCACGTGAGGTGGGTGCACGTGAGGTGGGTGCACGTGAGGTGGATGCACGTGAGGTGGATGCACGTGAACATGAGGGTCTTGGTCCCTCATGTGGTGCCATGCGGTAGCGCTTGGCTGGGCGAGATGCTGCTGACGCGACAATTTCTCGCCCAGTTACACCACTGGTACCAGCCACAGGCTCAATAAATCTGTGATCTGAGTCACTAAACCCAGAAAAGGAGTCACCTCCCTCTGACTCGTCACCCTCAAATAGATAATATCCACCGAACTGTGAGGTCGTGGTAGAACTGGGGTAGAAACTGGGCGAGGAGGCATGGGTGAGTGTAGAGGCCTCGCCTTGGCAGGCGAGAATCTCACTCTCACTGCTGCTGCTACTATCACCCGACAACTGTGTATAATCCTCGTCGTTGTCTGAATCATCAAACACACTTTCCTCACCTTCAGAAAATAATTCGTGGGCTATTTGCTCTGGGGTAGGGATTGAGTGGTGCGTGCCCGTGAGGCGTTTGACCGTGCGCTCGCCATGGTGACTGTCGCTAAACTGAGGCCTCCCACGCCTTCGGAGCGTGAGCGGGAATTTTTTTCAAAATGGCCGCTGTTTACTATAGCCCGTGGGCAGCGTATGGGAACCCCAGATACCCAGCGGGACATTCAAATCGTGCGCGGTACCCATACACGTCATTTGACGTGAAGCGCAGTTTACTGGTTAAACACCTAGCACATCATATGACGTGATGCGCACTTTAAGGGTTAAGGGAAAGGATTATCTAATTAACATCTGTGGAGTTAGCAGGCATTAGGTACAAAGGCTGTGGATAGTTACCTGTAAGATAGTCCTGAACATTAGTACTGGAAGATGGAATATCATTTGCAAGGGATGACAAAATGGAAGAGAAGAACCTATTTAACTCAATAGCAGAATCAGAGGCTGCAAGCAGACCATCATTATTGGATAGGAGTATTGGTTTGTTATTTAAAATCTTCTTTGATCCCAATATTTGTGAAATTGTGCTCCATGTTTTCTTAATGTTGCTCTTTGTTTGGGTAAATTTATCATCGTTGTCTTTAATGTTGGCTCTTCTAATTATTTTAGATAGCAATGATGAGTAATTCTTTGAAACCTTTGAAGACGATTCCTAACCTATACTTCTTCTCAAGGTGATGCTTTTTATTAATGGATTTAAGTATCCCTTTTGTAAGCCAGGGATTGTTTAGCCTTTTAACAAAATCCCCCCCCCAGCTGTTGCTGGGGCTCCTAACTCTTCTGCTCTCTTGATTCGTCTGATGTTCCCTTTGTCCCCTTACTTTTTCCTTCGCCTCTCCATTGTTCTGCTGCTCGTACTTTGTGGGGAAATGGTACACTGTTTGTTCCATTTATCTCCCCCCGAGTGTCCCGCTTTCTCTTCCTGATCTGAAACACCTACTGGACTCCTTGCCGGAGCCTGTGCTCCTGCTGGGTGATTTCAATTGTCGTCATTCCCTTTGGGGTGATGTTCTGACGAACACCCGGGTCGCCTTCTTGAGCCGTTTATCCTCTCTTCTTCCCTGTCTCTTCTGAATTCTGGTGAGCCCACTCATTTGGACTCTCGGACTCGCACCCTTTCCTGTCTTGATCTTTCTCTTTGCTCGTCTTCTCTTTACTTAGATTTCACGTGGCAGGTTCTTGATGACCTCCATGGCAGTGACCATTTCCCCATCCTTGTTACCTTTTTCTCTTTTCGCCCTCCCTCTCCTTCCCTAGGTGGCAGTTTGCTAAAGCGGACTGGAACCTATTTACCCTCAGTGCTGCTCTCTGACTCTCCCTTCTCTTCTGCCTCTCCCTCGCTCTCTCCTCCTTTTTCATGACACTGTTTCGACGCTGCCCTCCGCTCTATTCCTCGCTCTTCCTCTCGGGTCCACGGAAGTGCGTTCCCTGGTGGAATGCAGACTGTGCTCGGGCTGTCCGCTGTAAGCGTGCAGCCTGGAAGAGACACCGCCGTCGGCAGACGGCCGATTCTTTTCTTTTCTTTCGGAAGGCGAGTGCGGTGGCCCGTAGGGCCATCCGTACGGCTAAACGTGAATGTTGGGCATCTTATGTCTCCACCATTACGTCCGAAACTCCTCTGCCACAGATCTGGAAGCGTATCCGCAAGATAGCGGGTAAGTTCGTTCCCGATGTTTCACCGGTCCTTCACCTCCGTGGTACTCTTGTGGCGGACCCGTTGCAGGTCGCTACCGAACTGGGTTCCCACTTTTCTTCTGTTAGCTCTGGTCTTCATCTTCCCCAATCTTTCCTTCTTCGTAAACCTGTCCTTGAGTCTCGTCCTTTAGATTTCTGCACTCGTCTTCGACTTCCCTATAACGATCCCTTCTCTCTCTCTGAACTTCGTTCTGCCCTGGCCCTCTGCGGTTCTACGGCGGCGGGCTCCGATGGTATTCATTATGAGATGCTTCGCCATCTCCCTCCGTGCACGTCTCAGTATTTACTGAGTCTGTATAATCGGATCTGGGAGTCGTCGTCAGTCCCTGAGGACTGGCTCGATGCCGTTGTCCTCCCTGTTCGCAAACCAGGGTCTGTGGGAACATCCCCTAAGGACTTTCGCCCTATTGCCCTGAAAAGTTGTGTCTGCAAACTCTTTGAACGTATGGTTAACGTTCGTCTGATGTGGTTCCTGGAACACCATCACCTCCTCTCCCTTCTCAATTTGGTTTCCGCAAGTGCCGCAGCACGACAGATGTCCTGGTGAACTTGGAGGTCTATATTCGTACTGCTTTTGCTGCGAAGACCTCCGTTGTTGCCGTCCTTTTTGACCTGGAAAGGCTTATGACACCACTTGGCGATATATTCTTTCTCAGCTTCATTCTTTTGGCCTTCGTGGTCATCTCCCTCTCTTTCTCCGCAGCTTCCTCTCTCGTCGTTCCTTTCGGGTGCGGCTTGGTACCGCTCTCTCTGCCTCTTTTCAGCAATACGAAGGTGTGCCCCAGGGTAGTGTTCTGAGCACTACTCTTTTTCTGGTTGCCCTCAATGGTCTTCTTTCCTCTCTTCCTTCAGGCGTCTTCTCCGCTCTCTATGTCGATGATCTTACCCTTTGCTGTCAGGGTGATGATTCGCCTCTCCTTCAACGCCGGCTTCAACTTGCGATTGATGCCGTGTCGTCTTGGGCCACCGATCATGGCTTCAAGTTCTCTACTACTAAGACTTGTGCCATGACTTTTACTCGGAAACGGGTCGTTCTTCGTCCCTCTTTGTCACTTTATGGTCATCCCCTTGAGTACAAAGATTCTGCGAAGCTTTTGGGGTTATTCTTTGACACTCGTTTGTCTTGGTCTCCCCATATCTCTTACCTCCGTGTTGAGTGCTCTAAGGCCCTTACCCTCCTTCGGGTATTGTCCCATACTTCTTGGGGAGCGGATAGGCGCACTCTCCTTGCTTTACATTCCTCTCTCGTCCTGTCTAAGCTCGATTATGGTTGCCCTGCTTACTCGTCTGCTTCTCCTTCTACTCTTCGCCGTCTTGATGCTTTGCACCATACTGGGTTGCGCCTCAGTTCTGGTGCCTTTCGTTCGACTCCTGTCCTCAGCTTGTATGTTGACACTGGCTTCCTGTCTCTCCAGGACCGCCGTGATCGCTACTGTCTTCGCTATCTTGCGCGGTCCTTGCAACATCCTTCCTCTCGCCTCTGTCGTGCTTTAACTTTTACCCCTCCTGCGGTTCCTGTTCCTCTTCACCACCTCCCTCTTTCTGTCCGGTTATCTCGCTTACAGGATTCTCTTTCCGTTCGTATTTCTAATATTTCTCCTCGTGTTGTTCCTTCTTTGCCCCCGTGGAGAGTCCCCCTTCCGCAGTTTTGTACATCCTTGACCCGCATCACTAAAGCTTTTACCCCTCCTACGGTTCTAAAACGCCTTTTCCTTGAGCACTTTTCTTCTCACTCCCGCTCCGTTTCCGTCTTCACCGATGGGTCTAAGTCTGCGGACGGTGTTGGCTACTCTGTTGTTTTTCCTGATCGCACTTATGTGTCGCTTACCTCCGGAGACTAGCATCTTCACAGCGGAGCTTTATGCTATTCTCTATGCTCTTCGTCTCCTGCTTTCTCGTTGTCAGTCTTCCTTTGTAGTTGTTGACTCTCGTAGTGCCCTCATGGCTCTCGGGTCCTTTAATCCGGTTCATCCAGTAGTTGTCGAGATCCAGCATTGGCTGTTTCTTGTTCACAGTAAATTTAAGTCGGTTGAGTTTTGTTGGGTTCCCAGCCATATTGGTGTCCCTTTAAATGAGCGTGCGGATGCTGCCGCCAAGGAAGCTGTCCGCTCTTGTCCCATCTCTCGTAAAGGTATTCCATATTCCGACTTTTACCCGGTTATCCATTCCTCCATTCTTACCCGTTGGCAGGCTTCTTGGTCGTCTGTACTGGTAACAAACTACGTACTCTTAAATGTTGTGTTTCCTCGTGGCCGTCCTCCTACCACCGTAACCGGCGATGGGAAACGGCTCTGGCGAGGTTGCGTATTGGCCATACTCGCTTAACCCATGGTCACTTGATGGAGCGCCGCCCTGCTCTTTATTGTCGTAATGGCCTTGTCCCTCTTTCGGTCGTGCATATCCTTCTTGAATGTCCTGACTTCCAGGACGAGCATGTGTCTTCCTTTTCGACCGCCCCTCGCGGTCACCTGTTCCTCAATAGAATTCTTGGTGACTCGGATACTTTTGATATCGTTCGCCTTATGCATTTTTGTTCTCGTATTGGCTTCCTTGGTGATATTTAGCGCCCTCTGATTATTCTGCACATTTGATGGTGCTACATAGCCTTCCCGGTTTGGTGTCTTCTTTTGATAATTACTTACTTACTTTCCCTTACATCTTGCAGTATACTGTATTAGCTCGTTAATCCGGACTACTGTATATGGGAAGGACTCCCAGCCGGATTAGCATGTTTTCCGGATTAACATAGTTTTTTACTGCAGAAGTCTTAAAAATTACCATTTCCATCAATTTTTATACCACACACAACATAATTTGAATTGCCACATAATTATTAAATATTCAACTATAAACCTCAACTTAACTTGCAGTATGTAGTTTGTCTTCTGGATTGTTGTTACACATCTTGAAGTTAAGAATTCTTGACACTTTATGTAATCCATTCTAACACAACACTAAAATTTCAATTGCTGTACTGTACAATTACTGTACAGTTAATGAGGCAAGTTCAGTTTTGACTGCCAACTACTGAAGCCTCACTGGTTGAAGGCACTTGGGTTGCCTGTGACGCCTCACTGGTTGAAGGTACTTGGATTGCCTGTGAGGCCTCACTGGTTGAAGGCACTTTGATTGCCTGAGAGGCTTCACTGGTTGAAGGGCCTTTGGTTGCTTTTCTTACAAAATAAGAATCAAGTGTAGCTTGCCTTCTGTGTTCATTGGCCTCTTTTATGATCAGCTCTTTGGTTCACCTCAGGTACTGATACATGTTTCCAACTTCTGGATGATTAGCACAATTGGATGAAAAATTAATTAATCCGTTAACATAGGACATGAGTACACTGTATTTCGTGGTCTGTGGTGTTGGTTTCTCACTGGCTTCTCCATCCTCTGCCTTTTCGTTGACCTCACCAGTACAGTACAACCTCGATTCAACATACTATATGGGACCAACCCCAGTTCGTTGGAGCGTTGGATTCGTTGCAAGAGGTGACCTTCAGGAGGCGTTTGTGTCAGTCTTTTTTTTTTCTTGTACACAATAAAAATGCATTATCATATTACATACTCTACCTATATATTACTTCTCTACTAAGAAATACTGTAATTCATAAATTTACCTTATTGTTGAAGTTATATCCATCTTGAAGTTTTGTGAAGTTGTGAATGCTCTACAGTAAATACGTACTGCAGTGCATTACGCCGTTAGCACTGTGTTGATTAAAAGTAGTTCTGCTGTATGTTGAGTACTACAATACAGTTTATGAAAACTATTGTACACAAAAATTACTGCAACTTTAATTTTAACATTGAGTACACACTTAAATTTAACACTTGTTCTAACTGTTCATGTTGCACACGATGTTTTTAGATGTTTGCATCAGCTTTGCTGGTGCTCGCTGCTGCTGTGAGTTCAGCCGCTTCTGAGCTGGTGCTGGCTGCTGTTGTACCAGTGCTGGGTACAACTGTGCTTGTGCTGGGTACGGCTGTTGTACCAGTGCTGGGTACAACTGTGCTCGTGCTGGGTATGGCTGTTCTCGTGCTGGGTACGGCTGTTCTCTTGCTGGGTACGGCTGTTCTCGTGCTTGGTACAGCTGTTATCGTGCTGGGTACGGCTGTTCTCGTGCTGGGTACGGCTGTTCTCGTGCTGGTTGATTTTCTGCTACTAGTTGTTGCAAAATATTGCTTCGTTTTTGGCATTAATAAGGCACTATTAGTAAGCCCCTGAGACATTTTGTTTTATAACCAAAGAGCTGTAGTAAAAAAAAATGGTCAATTCCACAATTATTCTTCCACCGGCCGATAAATACTGTACGTCAATCGCAGACAAAGCTAAGGGCACTGGGTGCATACTGTACGAACGCAGACTAAGTCTATACGCACACCCTTCAGTTGGCTGGTGTTTAAGCCTGATCCTAAGACATAAATTTCTCTTAAATATTCAATTTACATCAAATTATTTATGTGTTATGTATTTAGTTTAGCAACATTATTACGATAATAAGAGCTATAAAAAATACTTATTTTGAAACTGATTTATTTATTTCATTATTTCGAAGCCATAGGTCACTGAACTGTGGCGACGAAATCGAACAAAACACCGCCTGGTGTTGTGTTCGATTTCCAGTAGCATATGTTTCTCTCAATTTCTCTCAAATATTCAATTTACATCAAATTATATATTTTTGGGTTACATATTTAGTTTAGCAACATTATTACGGTAATAAGAGCTATAAAAAATACTTTGGAACTAATTTATTAATTTTATTATTTCGAAGCCGTAGATCGCTGAACTGTGGCGACGAAATCGAACACAACACAACAAGCATGGTGTATGGACAGGGATTAGACACGTCCACTCGTGCTGGAGTTGTGCTGCAAATAACGTGAACAATTTCTCAAATAGGAGATATCTACCTTATTACAGCATATTTTTGGTCTTATTTAGTTTAGTTTAATTAGGATAATAGAGAGTTATTAAAACACCAGTTTTAGAAATGATTTATTAATGTGAAACGTTCAAAGTCATGGGTCACTGAACTATGACAACACAGACGAAAGTGAGTGAAACCTCACTGTAAAGTGAAGTTTACTGTACAGTATTCCCTTATCTGTCTACCCTCACTCGTCTTGTTTCATCACAGAAAATGTATAAGAAGATTTCAACATATTAGCTAGCTATTCACGCTTCAGCCTTTAAATTAATTTACAATGATACGTGTGCCACAAATCGGTGAACGAAAATCATTGAAACTCAGTCGTTCACTTCTGTGGACCACTCTGGCTGGTGTTTGGTTAATATGCGTCACTTCTTGTGGACCATTCTGGCTGGTGTTTGGTTCATATGATTCACTTGTTGTGTGGTCCACTTGTGTGGTCCACTTGTGTGATCCATTTGTGTGATCTAACTTGTCATATGAAGGAATTATTAATTGTAATCTGTGATGGGATGGTAAAGTTTTCTACCACTGTGAACTCTGTCCCAACATCGTAAGATTGTGGACCACTTGTGGACCACATGTGCGGTCCACTTGTGTGGTCCACTTGTGTGATCGAACTTGTCATATGAAGGAATTAATAATTGTAATCTGTGATAGAATGTGAAACTTTTCCACCAGTCTGTGAACTCTGTCTCGACGTCGTAAGCAAATCCGAACATCCCCCGCTTCGGCGAACCATTGTTCGTCGAACAGGGTGAGTAAATCCGGCCTGAAAAGTGTGCGAACTAGCTGGAGATTCGTTGAATCGGGGTACGTTGAATCGAGGTTGTACTGTAATAGACTGGAGAATCTCTTCGTCACTCATCACACCATATCCAGGGTCATTAGCATCTTTTTCAAGCCAATCAACCTCATCCTGTCCTAAATTTTTGTCATCATTACTGAATATTCCATGGATTTCATCTGTAAATCCTTCAAAATTCATTTCTTCATCCTCCTCATTGTTGACCCATACATGTGAGGAGTTTTTTCCAGGAATTCTTCAAAGTCAAGTCCTTTACTTCACTCCATATCTTGGCCCAGTTATTCCAGGCTTCCTTGGTGGAATAGTTCTTCAAATTCTCAAGGGCTCTTTTTAGCCCTGTTATCCACACCGAGTTCCACATCTTCCTCTACAGGCAAAGCCACCAAAACTTCGTTGAGCATCTTTTTGGTGCACAACCTCTTTGTAGCACAGATAACTCCCTGATCTATAGGCTGGATGAGAGAGGTTGTATTAGGAGGAAGTGCCATACCCATTATCTTGCCATCATGTGAGGTTAACGTGTCAATTTTGAGATGGACAGGTGCATTATCAAGCAACAGCAAAACCCGAAATTCACTTGGCATTACTTTGAGTTTCTTAACTTGATGGTCACGAACTTCCCTGCAGAACACATCATGAAACCAAGTAAGAAAGATCTATGTTTACATGCATTTGTTGAGTTATAATATTTCACAGGCAATCTGTCCAAGCAATGTTGCAAGGCTCTTGGTTTCTTTGATTTGCCAACAATTGCACACGTGATTCTGTCTGTGCCGTCAGCATTCGCACACATCATGGCCAACAGCCTGTCCTTGTTGATCTTATGCCCTGGCACAGAACCCCTCACTCCTCATAAGTAGAGTTTTATCAGGTAAACTCCTCCAATACAGCCCAGTCTCATCAGCATTATAAATTTGATAAGAATATATATTATTTGACTGTATGTTCTTAATTTATATTTAAATGGTTCTACACTGCTTGTATCTGCACTCAATTTTTCACCGGCAATTTTTCTCTTCACAATATTGTGCCTCACTTTAAACCTTGCAACCCACCCTTCACTTGCTTGGAAATTGTTTATTTCAAGACTTGTTGCAAACCTGTTTGCAGTACATGTATTTCTAATTTCTGGACCGCGAATTGTCACGCCAGCTGTGCGGTGCTGAACAAAAAGTCGTACACAGCCTCATCCAACTGTACATGCTTTGAAGGCTTCAAAGTTCTTCTACCACACCCTCTGCTACTACTTGCACCTTCACTTTCACTGATTGAAATGTATTTCAGTTATTGTTGTTTTTATTTCCTTTTGCCAGAAACAGTACTAGTGCCTATATTAAAGTCCTTGGCAACACTCGAAGTCGACCGGCCACTTAAACAAAGTTGTAAATACATAACTTGCTTTAGTTGTTAGGGGTAACCTTCTTCCTCTTAACACCACCAGAATGATTGATGCTGCTACCAGACATAGTCTTGGCCAAAAATGTTCAAAGTTACTATGAAAACAAAAAGTTATTTAAAAAATATTTCATTAATGGTACGGCACTGTGGTATAACACGAGGGTCAGCAGCACATGGGCTATTTGGCTTGACCAGGCCTGGACGGGTCTACTTGGGGCAGGCAGGCATGTTACATAAGCCGACAGGTTGAAAAAACTCCCAATAATTTTGGAGCAAATTTTTTTGAGAAAATGCGAATTTATTTTTGTTAGGAACTTGTATATTTGTTATAATACAGTATTATATAATACTACTGTGGCACCTCGACATACAATTGCCCCTACTTATGATAATTTCGAGTTACGATATAAATTTCATCGAAAAATGCGACTCGACATCCGATGGTGTCATCGACATCCGATATTTGTTGGTACACGTTCGGGTCGGCCGAGCGCGTGGTTCCCGGTCACGCAGTCCGACCTGCCTCAGTTTACTGCAGCTACCCACTTAGTGATGATCGCACCTATAAGAAATTCCGCTTTTGTGGTGATTTTTTGCATTTTGAACATTAAAGTAATTATTATATAATATGCCATGAGTCCCAGGAAAGTCAGTGGTAAGGCTCAACATATGAGATCCCTTGTAAGAATGACCGTAGAGCAGAAACAAGAGATCATTTGTAAATATGAAGATGGTGTGCAGGTAGGTGAACTGGCTAGGGAGTACAACAAATCTCAGTCAACGATATCCACCATACTGGCTAAGAAAAAGGACATTATGGGTGCTAAAGTGATGCATCGTTACAGGCAAATGTTAAAACGAATGGAAAAACAAATGTCTCTTGACAAATTTGTAGTGAGACAAACAAGCACTGAACCACAACCAGGTGCTAGTGGTATTCAGGCAAAACGTAGGAGAGAGAGTACCCCCAGAGAAAACATCACTGCCTGATGTGATAATGGAAGGGGACTCCCCTTCCAAACAGTAACAACTCTCCTCCTCCCCCATCACCATCTTCCATACGCCATCAAGAGCCCTCCATAAACGTAAGAGTAACTTTGGTACTGTATTGTAGTTAGAAAAAAACATTGTATTCAGTATAAAATGTATTTTTATGTTAATATTTTGGAGGGTGGGGAACGGATTAATTCAAATCCCTTTATTTCTTATGGGAAAATTCGCTTCGACTTCCGATCCGTCTCTGGGAACGGATTAGCATCGTAAGTCGAGGCCCCATTGTATATCTTTTGTTTTTGACTGTGATGAATTGTTCTAAACTTATTGGTACATTTAATTACCGTCGCCTTCCGCATGCCCCTTATTCCCCCAGGCAGTCCCTCCCAATGCTTCCCTCTCCCTTGACACACCCACCCACCTCGTCCCCTTCTACACCACGCGCCTTGAGCCACAGTCGTACGAGATTAATGTGGTACGGCCGGATGCCTGCCTTTCTGATCCGGAATAATCTCCACTTGTCTGGCTTACTGTCAGGATTGGGCAACATCGGTAGCAAGTTAACCGGCTCAGTTTTCAGGTCTCTAACAGTACACGCTGATCTGGCCCAATATCCGCTAGTTCAGCTTCTACGGACATTTTTGCCGGATAGGGAGATAACTTTATCCGGCTACGATTTTTGCTGGATTAGAACATTTTCCGGATTCGTGGGTCCCAGATTAGCGAGCTTCTACAGTACTGTAGAAGGTTGTTAATCCAGAGTTCGCTGAACTGGATAATCGTGTCATCTGGCCAAAATCACCTCCGAATAATTTTATATCCATATCCGGATGGAAAGTTCATAGAATCCAGATGACTGGAGATTTGTCCAGATACAAATACAGGCAAAGAGTTTGCCGTATATGATCGTGTATAAGTCAACATTTAAAGCCTAAAAATCTCTCCATAACCAAGGGTCCACTTCTCACTGAATATAAAATGTGAACCTTTAACCCTGAGAGATAAAGGACTGAAATGCCTGGCCTAACACTCATTGTACACCACCACCAGGAAAGGAGGGAGTCAAGCTTCAGGTAGGCAAGCTGGCAGGCTTCAGGCAAGCAGGAAGGCTGGAGCAGGTGTGGGTGTGGGTGTGGTTGGTGTGAAGAGTGAGTGTGGATGTGGTGGGTGTCAGGAGTGGTTGTAGGTGTGGTGGGTGTCAGGAGTGTGTGTGGGTGTGGTGGGTGTCGGAGTGTGTGTGGGTGTGGTGGTTGTCAGGGTGGTTGTAGGTGGTGGGTGTCAGGAGTGGATGGGTGTCAGGAGTGGATGTGGGTG
>WNGS01161148.1:93015-120690 GCA_020271785.1 Procambarus virginalis
ATCATCAATTCCATATATGTTCTCTTAGAGTCAGTTTCAGACCGACCTTGACTTACGATGATGGCCAAGACGACCTTGAGGTATTAGTGCGCTCTGACGTTTCTGTTTCGTTAGTGCCAAGCATTGTCTTAGCTCTCTATCTCATTAGTGCCAGGCTTTGTCTGATATTTCGTTCCGATAGCGTCAGCTATCAGCCCCGTCTGACCTATTCGAGGAATCACTCTGTGTGCTCCTAAAAAATCTCAGTCCTATACAGCTTCCACTGCCCATTCTGGATGATTCGGGATCAACCTCAGAGAGAAATGGTTGCAAACCCCTGTCATCAATCTACCACCCAGTCATGAGATGATCATAGTCACTCTCTCTGTGTAATGGCTCCCCTCTTTCAGTTTCTTCCGTCTGTCCTATACTACTACTGCTATTGCCTACACCATGAATCGCTGTAAGAGGCTAGGGATAAGGACCCGCCAGGGAGTTCAACTTCTTCAACTGCATTCATAAAATGCCGTAAATTATTATTACCACTAGCGGCTTCTCCTCTATTTCCTGGAGCAACTTTACTAGTACTAAGCTTAACTCCGTCCACACCAGTAGAGATTGTAGAAGGGGAGTTGGTCTTAGACCGTCTACATTATAACACCAAACCAATAATATTACTGTGTGTTTTTCATCATAGTTAAGTTTCCACTTTCAAGCTAGCATAGTTAAAGGTCCTACCATCTGAACTCAGCAAAAAAAAAAAAAAATTGTCTTACCGGTCGCTGAGATGGCATGGTGCATCAGCAACAGTCAACCCTCATTAGGGTTGTATCCAACATCGCTGTCGTCGTCTAATCAGCCGCTCTTGTTCTCTCTTAGCCCATCCTCACGTATTAACAGACTCATTAAGGGGGTTAGACTAGCCCAATGAGAGAAGATCTGTTCCTACATCATTCATTTTACTTGATATAATGGGTGAAGCATTAGCCTGTTATCAAGGCACAACAGTGAAACAGAATATTTACCACTCTTAATACTTTATTCAATGTCTGTTAAACATGATATAATATAACCGTTAAACTGCGCAAAACCTCATATGATGTGTGACATTGAACTCAGTTCTTAAAATATTCTGAAACTCTTTCAAATGTTTTGTGAATAATCTATTAGGAAAATGCTCCAAATTTGTCTAAATGATACCAGTGTAACTTGAAAAAACAAGAAAATAAAAAATAATTATAAATTGCATATTGAAAACTTCAGATTTTGAAATCAGCTGCAAAAATATAAAAATATCACCAACTGTTCATTTGGTGTTATTATGCTCTCAAAATAGCATATGATCTTCATTTTCACATATTTAGAATATAGTTTTCAGTATAATTTACTGTAAACAAATTTTGTCAATATGGCATTTGAAATACATACAGTATGCGCAAATTTTGAAAACAAAAGTTTATAACTCCATATGTTTAGAGTTTGGAAAAATCAATTCTATAGGGATTGTAGAACAGACAGCTGTGCACACTATATGTAAAAATGGTGAGAATCAATCAGAAACTAGGATACTGAAGCAAGTTGAAATTCTAGTTATAGATATTGTAACGTACGGTTATGTTACGTTGTTGGGTTGATTCGATACACAGTGTTTAGTGAGTTTCATATTTATTTAGTAGTCCTGGATACAGCAGTGTCGTAGACGTTGAGACGAAGCCTGGAGCAGAGCAGAGAGCTGAGTGAGGCCGGAGTCGTGGAGCTCTATACGGGAGAGCGTGGCGGCTCGATTGGAATTGCGAGTGTCTGAACTCGGGGAGCGAAGCGTTGTAGCTGGATGCGGTCGTAGTCTGCTGTCTGCTCTGTGTCGAAGCTGTAGCGTCTTGGGTCGACTAGAACTGCCCAAGCCGAGTACTACATTCTTGACTGGAGATTGTACTCTCTTGCTGTTCTCCCATCGCTGGGTTATATGGTGGTTACACCTCAGCTCCCTCCAACAAGGTGAGGAGAGTATTGGGGAAAGGATTGTAGCTTCTGTAATTAGTTATGCTATGAAAAAATGAGATAATGGAGCGAGTATAAGATTAACTCGCTACAATATATTTGAAGTTGAAGTTATTGACAATGAATAAGGTAGTTCTAATTCATGAATTTACTTGTATATTGTAATAAACATTGTTTGGCATTCATACTCAAGTATGTGAAAGTTGTAGGTCAATGTGTGTTGAAATGAAGTCAAGAAAAAAATCCCCCTCCCCCCCAAAAAAATATATATATAGGGATAATTATAATAATTATAATGATTTAGGGAATATATTTAGGGTATAATTTATATAAGTGAAAAAGCCCTAATCTGGTCCCTAATCATCAAAACAACCTAAAGAAACAAGGACAAATAGAGTTTGAAATCAGTTAAAAAATCAGCCAAAAAATTCAGTCCCAAGTTCTAACTATGAGTTGTAACTGATTTATTTGTTGGCTATTTAATTATGGCTTCACATAGTTAGGGACGAGTATGCATTTTCCAGGATGTAAGGTTAAAACAAATTCGAATAATAAACACAAGGAAAAACCCTAAAAACCTAAAAAACAAACAAATCCCATAAAAAAATATTTTTTGGACATTGTTGAAAGTTAACTGATATAACGTTGGGCAATGTATTTATATGATATATATAACAAAATAGAGCATAATAACATAATTACTCATTATTATTTGTGTTATGTATTACTCACCAATGCTGTATAGGCACCAGCTGTATATTCACTTGTGGACACTTCTTACTATTATTATTATTCTTTGTGCGTCGGACAGGTGCTTGCATCTCTTTATTATTGCATTATCCATCAGTTCCAGTTAATAGGAGCTGTTCTCTTTATGAACAAAACTTTTTTTTTTTAAATATTCGTATAAAATCAGTTTTTGAAAATATTTTGATGAAAGTTTCACGAAGCTGAAGCCAATAAGTTGGAGATTTGTGTAACATTTTTAAGTAATTTTTACATAATTCAAATATTTTATGAATTATACCCCCTTCAATGTCACACTGCATATGAAGTTTTAACGCAATATAGGGATAATGTAGGTACATATTTTTTTTTTACTCACTATCTTACCTTGACCTTGAGGTTACCTTGAGGTGCTTCCGGGGCTTAGCGGCCCCGCGGCCCGGTCGTCGACCAGGCCTCCTGGTTGCTGGACTGATCAACCAGGCTGTTGGACGCGGCTGCTCACAGCCTGGTTGATCAGGTATCCTTTGGAGGTGTTTGTCAAGTTCTCTCTTGAACACTGTGAATGGTCTGCCAGTTATGCCCCTTATGTGTAGTGGAAGCGTGTTGAACAGTCTCGGGCCTCTGATGTTGCTTGAGTTCTCTCTCAGAGTACCTGTTGCACCTCAGCTTTTCAACGGGGGTATTCTGCACATCCTGCCATGTCTTCTGGTCTCATGTGATATAATTTCTGTGTGCAGGTTTGGGACCAGCCCCTCAATTATTTTCCACAGTATCCACTCAATTTAACGACTTCTTTTATACCGATCTGCCGGTAATAACGACCGGTTTGGGAGATAGGTATCTGGAGCCTCGTATACCGGTCTGGTGGTCGATATTACCGACGGTCGGTATTGGGTTTGTCTTGGCATCGGCAGCCCTTCACGTGGCGACTAGGCCACTGATCTCGATCATCCAGTGGTATATTAAATCTTAACTTTCTTTTAAAATGATTCAATTTTATGAAGAAAACTCTAAATTATTATTAATAAAATATTTTAAAAGAATTGTTATTAAACAAATTCTTTGTTTTCTTATTAAATACCTTTTATAGTATAGGCAATAGGTATTTTTTCCCCACGGACATAAAACATACTGCGCCTGGCCATGTGACCGCATTGTTTACTGTGAACTCGCGCAACTGAGAGCAATGTCTCAGAATATTAGCCAGAGAAAATCAGATTCAGACAAAAATAGATAAATTCAAGATTTCAACGGTTTGTGAAAGCACCCACTGGGAATTCAACAAGTCATGCAGCATCCGCTGGCAACGAGTGCCCTACAAGCCATGCTGCACCCGCTGATGCTGAATTCCCATCAACAAGTCGTGCAGCCTCCGCCGGCAACGAATGCTCTGCAAGCCATGCTGCACCCGCTGAAGCTGAATTCCCATCAACAAGTCGTGCAGCTTCCGCCGGCAACGAATCCTCTGCAAGATATGCTGCACCCGCCGATGCTGAATTCCCATCAAAAGTCGTGAAGCCTCCACTAACGATATGAAATATGATTGAAACGCATATAAATTAGTGTAAAAAGTGTTGATAGAGTACAGTATTGTAAGAGTTAATGATTATTTAAGCCTTGACAAAAAGATACTGTACAGTGTAAATACTGTATACAGTAGAAATAATTTTAAATTGTGAATTAGAATTAGAACTCGTGTGAATTAGTAGTAAGGCTAGCTGTTGTGTGTGACGGTGTTCCCCCCTTCTAATTCTCCCACGCCTGCTGTAAGAGTCATGTCCACTATTCCCGAGCGTTCTCTACGTTGCAGGCATCAGTTGAACATATGTGGGAGAGAATAGTATTCTTGCTGAGCCGAGAAATTTGTGAAAGTATAGTATTTTGGCCTGTGGGATAGGCCCTTTAGGGAGCCAAAATGGCGCTGGCGAGTCTGTTCTCCCGCCAAAACTGTGTGACGTCAGTGTCACAAGATTGGTCACCGTCAGCGACGTGGCACTGGGAGCCAATGAAAACCTCCCTTGGCAAATGTGACGTCAGATAGGCGGGGGAGTCCAGCCGTAGCGGCGCCTTCGCGCCATCAGTCTCACACGACGTGTCTGAGAGGCAGGACGTGCGACCGATCATCCTGTTTGAGTGACGGATTACCGAGCTCCGGTGGATATAAGCGTCTCCTGTTGTCAGCACGCACTCTGTGAGGTCTTCCTTCAACCCAGATGTGGCTCGGATAAGGAACTGACGGAATATTGAGCAACAAGTGCTCCGGGACAGGTGTGTTGCAAGAAGTGGGCCGGGCATCGACGTGTGCAACGTCCTTGACAGTTCACCAGAATAGGAGACAGTTTAGTGGCCAGGCCATTCTACCGTGAGAGAACCTAGTTGACCGCCCTTGTCAACTAGGTTGAACGTGTGATCGACGATCCTGTCAAGTTTGACAGTAACCCTACCTACGTGGAACCCTACGAGTTACCAGTTGGATGCAAGCACGTCGAGAAGTCTTCCCAAATACCTAGTGACATACCTAGACGACGAGGGAATTGACAGTGTAGTGAGCTTCAAGTGCTCTGAAGTCGGGTGCTGTGCGTGTGGAGCTTAAGCAGTATCGTCTGGGATGTCTGATAATTTCACAGTGACATCGTAGTGGTGAGAGGCAGTTCCTCTGAGAGTACAGTGACAAGGAACTAATTGGGAAACGCACGACGACCGCCGAGACGTAGGCTGGCTGCCGTAGTTGGGAGGAAAGTTGACGGCCAGGAGACCGACTTCAACCCTGCAACGTACTGGAGGAGGAGCATGGACCTGCAGTGTACAGAAAGCGGCGAGACGCGAACATCCTAGGACGTTGGCTTGTGTTACTGGAGGGTGTACAAGACGAGAGCCTGGACCAGGAGCTACAACCCAACTGTCATCCTAGGATAGGTGAAGTAGGTGTTTACAGTTACCCCTCCCATTTCCCCTTTAGTTAGCTATATATTAGTATATTTTGGTAGCAGTCTTTCCTGTAGACATATGTTATTAAATATGACCGAAAGCGTAAGATTAATAATTCTAACACGAATTTTCTCAATTTTCCTTATGTTTGTTTTTACTGATGACGGTAAATGAAAAATCAATTCTCCAAAATTCATTCTTTATTTCTTAGTCTGACGCGACACTTGAGCGCGTTTCGTAAAACTTATTACATTTTCAAAGACTTTAGTTACACACACACAGAACAACTATAACTGAACAGAGTTTAAACAGCTTTTCTTTTTTATACCTGCATTTGGGTATGCCTGTGAATGTGAACTGTGAATGCCAAGAAATCCGGACTCCACCTGCCAAAGATTATTGGAGAATATAAACCTGGATATGCGTATGGAAACGTCAAGACGCATAAGCCTGGAAACCCACTTCGCCCAATTATCAGCCAGATACCCACACCTACGTACAGACTGGCGAAACGACTCAACGGCTTACTGACTCCTTATGTCCCGTGCAATTTCAGCCTGAAATCCCCGAAGGAATTTGTTGACTTACTGCGGGAAACACGGGCTACAGGGATAAGAGCATCGTTGGACGTAGAATCACTGTTCACCAACGTACCTGTGGATGAAACAATCGGGATGATAGTGGACCGAGTGTATCGAGACCCGGCCTGTACTCCCCTTGACATGCCAGAAAATATCCTGAGGAAACTACTCCAAGCTTGTACTAAGGAGGCACCCTTCTTGAGCCCGGATGGGCACATGTATAAGCAAGTAGATGGGGTCGCTATGGGTTCTCCCCTAGGCGTCTTGTTTGCAAACTTCTACATGGGTACTATTGAGGAAAAAGTCTTAGTCGACTTGAACTTGAAACCGGCCATATACTGCAGGTATGTTGACGACATTTTTACACAGGTACCTGATGTCAGACATCTGCAGGAGCTGAAAGAAGCGTTTGAGCAGAATTCTGTGTTACGTTTCACTTACGAGATGGAGAAGGATGGGAAGCTGCCCTTTCTAGATGTAACAGTCATGGAAAGGAGCGGAGGTTTCCACACTGCAGTCTACACTAAGGAAACAAACATAGGAATGTGCCTAAATGCCAACAGTGACTGCCCAGATAGGTACAAGAGGAGTGTTGTTAACGCTTATGTCGACCGTGCTCTCAGCCACAGCTCAGAATGGAAGCAAGTCGACGAAGAACTCTGTAGAGTAAGGCAGGTCCTAGTCAACAACGGCTTCTCCAATGGTTTCATTGAAGACATCATAAGAAGGAAAGTGAAACGCCATGCAACCTCTGAAGATACAACTAACACAACACCTATACCCCCTATTAGACTATTTTACAGGAACTTCTTCTCCACAGCTCATAAAACGGAGGAAAGGGTCCTGAAAGATATTGTTAATAGAAACGTTATCCCAACAGACAAAAATCAGAAGATACAATTGACGATTTACTATAAAACCAAGAAAACTGCCAACCTACTCATGAGAAACTCTCCAGACACAAAGCAGAACGCTTTGAAAGAGACCAATGTCGTCTATGCCTTCAAATGCCCACTTGGGGACTGTAAGCCCCAAAGAACTCAATATATAGGCAAGACAACAACATCTCTTTCCAGGCGATTAACGATGCATAAGCAACAGGGCTCTATCAAGGAACATATAATCTCTTCCCACAACCAAACCATCACCAGAGAAATCTTAACAAACAACACAGAAATCATTGATAGATACAGCGACAACAGGCGGCTTGACATCTGCGAGGCACTACACATCAAGAAGTCAACACCAGCAATCAACAGCCAATTAACGCACAACTATATTCTACCCACTTCAAGACTCCGCTCCAATATAGAAACATCAAGAAATATGGGCCAATAGGCCTTCTGCAGTTACAGATCTATTCTTCCCTTTAGCTTATACCCATTGTTTCGTGTTCTGTGTTTGTTCTCACCTCACCCCAAACCATTGTAACATGTCACCTCACCCAAATGCAGGTATAAAAAAGAAAAGCTGTTTAAACTCTGTTCAGTTATAGTTGTTCTGTGTGTGTGTAACTAAAGTCTTTGAAAATGTAATAAGTTTTACGAAACGCGCTCAAGTGTCGCGTCGGACTAAGAAATAAAGAATGAATTTTGGAGAATTGATTTTTCATTTACCGTCATCAGTAAAAACAAACATAAGGAAAATTGAGAAAATTCGTGTTAGAATTATTAATATTAGCTGTATATATATATATATACTTGTCAGAATATTTTATGTCATGAGCAAGTCTCAACTGAATCTAAGTCACAGAGAGCACAGTGTGTGGTGAGGCTACCCAGAGTACTCACAGTATCCGTTTACATATATATCTATGTGTGGGTGTGTGCAAGCACCAGGATTCATTAAGGAATTTACTGTGACTATAATTTATTTCCTGTGATTATTATCATATATTAGTAGTAAACCAGATATTGGTGGTAGGCTATGAGCCCAGACTTTATATAAATGCCTGTGTATTGATCTCCATGATTTATATATATATATATATATATATATATATATATATATATATATATATATATATACCTGTGTATTGATTAATGATGTATCGATGTATATGCCTGTGTACTGAATAATCTCATATATGTGAAGTGGTTGCCAGTGATATCTCTGTGTGAGGAAGCATAGATTTATAGAACAGTACAGTGATCAAGTGAGCGCATTCACAGTAAATATTATTAAGAATGGTGTATCTTTTGGCACGGTGAAAAATCACTTAGAATGCAGTGAGAATAAGATATTAATGGTGAGACCAGTGAAGTGGTGTATCGTGACCTAGTGGAATCATAAATATGTTATGTGAATGGTGGATATAGTGGTTTGCGAAAAGTTAAAGAAACGGGGATCGTGACAGAATTAGAAAACAAGTACTAGTCTTTCTCACGGTTGCTAGGCCCCCGGTCAGCTGATATTTGACAGGTGACGCGTGGCGTTGTCGGGTGTTGCCATATCGGTGCGCTCCAGATTATTTGCTGCAGAGTGAGCAGCTGTTATACATTGTTCCTGATATGTTCATTGATGCACATGTTTCTCGTTGTTTTTTAAGTAAAATACCAAAACTCTTTGGTGTTTGATATCATCCCCTCCATTTATCTTGTGACTGCCAAAAGGAAATAAAAGAGTGACAGAAATAATTACTTGCCTGAGACCAATCTAGTCGAAATTGCTGTTACCACAATTACCACAATTACACCTCACCACTGCTGTGTTACTGGACACCTAAAACACCAGTTGGCGACCTTAAAGGCTGTGTGATAGTTCTTTGNACGGTATTGAGCTTGTGACTGCCCATCGAGTGTCATCAAGCTTGTGACGGAGGAAGTATTACCGTGATTTCTCAGCGTTACGAGGGGACGCTCGTTGTCGATGCCGGGTGGTGCCGGCTCTGTCTCCATATCCGACCGGGAGTGGTGCGCTGACTTATGTCAGTGTGCATGGGGCGCCCCTGGAGTTTCCCGAGGATCTTCTTCGGCGTTACTTTCAGCGGTTTGGAGCGGTCATCAGTGTGAGGGTCAACACGATATCCTCTGGGAGGTATGCGGGAGACAGGACGAACATTCGCACCTTGGGGATGCGCCTGCGGTCGGATATTCCATCTTCGGTCCGGCTCCTGGGGTGCTACATCCGGGTGTACTATGCCCGACAGCCTCGGACCTGTTTCCGGTGTGGCCTGGTGGGGCATCAGGCTGCCGGGTGCGATGCGGCTCCAGTTGCTCCTGTCAAAATTCCGGAAGAAGATTTCCCTCCGCTTCCCTGGACGAGGACTCCGGGGATGCAGTGACCGACCCGCTCGTTGTTGCGGCTACCCCGGCGTCGCCTGACGTTCCCCCGGATGTCGCCGGCCCTCCTCAGGATGTTGCGATGCCATCGGTGGATACTCCTGCTCCTGTCCCTGCTGCTCCAGTGGGCCTTTCTGCTGCGCCCTCCTCACCGTCTGCTCACCTGTCTTCAGCTGCTGCGCCTGGCCCTGCATCCTCGCCTCGGATCCCGGCTGTGCTGGGTGCTGGGGTGGCTGTGGGGTCCCCTGTTGTGTGTGGTCCGGTTCCCCCTGTGGTCGAGGCTGCTGCCGTTTTGCGGCGGACGTCAGTTCGCGGCTAGTAGTGCCCATGTTTCTGGGTCGGCTTCCGGCTCTGACGATCTCAGGCCGGTGCCCAAACGATCCCGGCCTTCGTCGTCTACCTGGGCCGATGTTGGGGACTTTAGTGACTGTGAGGCCTCGGGTGTGTGGATGGAGTGGTTCCGGTTACGTTGCTGGCTCCGCAGTTAGTGGTGGCGGACGTCCATGCGCCTGCTGACATTGGTGTCCGTGTCTCGGGTGTGTGCCTGCTGTTCCTTCTCCGCCGGGGGCCTTTCGCGGTGGGGAGGGAGTGGTGGCCTCCGCTGCCGGAGTGGGTGGGGAGTGGGGTCTGGGCGTGGCCTGGTGGTGACCTTACGGAAAGATGTGCGCGGTTCGGTTCCCCCGCGGTCGTCCAGTGGTGTGCCCGTGGGCGCTGGTGCCCCTGTGGTGGTGCCTTCTACCACGCTCCCTCCTCGGAGGTTGACCGTTGGGCACTTGGCCGTGTCACCGAAGTCTGTGATGCCGTCGGGTCCACTGGTCGCGGGTTGCTGAGCTACCTTTCGGCGATGAGGTGTGGGAAATGTACCGGTCACTCGGTTGGTGTGATACGGTTTGGGTGCCATGTTTGCGGGTGTTTGTGGCCAACGTCCCGGATAAGATGGCGTCCCCGTGGATGGTCAGGACCCTTGGCAGTGGTTACGATGGGAGGCGTACATGTACGCTTCTCTCGGGACGCGTTTCCGCGCAAATACGAGTGATTGTATTTTTGTGCTGTGTGCCCTTCTGCCTGTTTTGTCTGCCTTCTGGTAGTTTGGCCCGTGCCTCTCCCTTTGTTTTGTGGCGAGGCGGGTGTTTGGGTGTGTGTGTGTCTGGCCTTCATGTCTTAACTTTCATGTTGTTAACGTGCCCTATGTGTTTTTTATTTTACATTCTTGCTTACGTGTTGTTTGGTTTTGTTGGTGTGTGGCTTATTGTGTGGTGTATGTTCTTATTGCATTTTTGTAATACTTCCGTTTGTTCATTCTTGGTTTTGTTCTCGGTCCTCAGGCCGGTGTTTTGTTTTGTGTTGTGTATGTAACGATGGTTTTTTTTTGATTGCGTGTTATCCATCTTGATTTTTGTTTTATACTGTTCTGTTTTGACATGCTCCTGTGTTTTGTTGTTTTGCATTTGTTTATCTTTTGTACTGTCTTTTCAATGCCTTTCTCGAGTTTTGAAATTTGTTATACTGTACTGTCAGCCCTTCTGGCTGGTGGTTTTCTTTTTTTCCTTTGTTTTGTAATGTTTTTTCTATGTTCTTAATTTGTTTTTTATTGTATTTAATTTGCATGTTTTGCATGTAAAAATAAAAATAAAATAAAAAAAAATGGGTTCTGAGAGAATGTGCATCTGAGCTCAGCATTCCACTTCACCTGATCTTTCAGGCATCCCTGTGTACAGGAATCGTAGCAGACGTGTGGAAACAGGCTAACATAGTTCAGATCTACAAAAGTGGCAGCAGGGAAGACCCCCTCAATTATAGACCTGTATTATTGACAAGTGTAATAGTGAAAGTATTGGAAAAACTAATCAAAACTAAATGGGGAGAACACCTGGAGAGAAATGATATAATATCAGACACACAGTATGGTTTTCAATCTGGAAGATCCTGTGTATCGAATTTACTCAGTTTCTATGATCGAGCCACAGAGATATTACAGGAAAGAGATGGTTGGGTTGACTGCATCTATCTGCACCTAAAAAAGGCTTTCGACAGAGTTCCACATAAGAGGTTATTCTGGAAACTGGAAAATGTTGGAGGGGTAACAGGTAAGCTTCTAACATGGATGAAAAATTTTCTGACTGATAGAAAAATGAGGGCAGTAATCAGAGGCAATGTATCGGACTGGAGAAATGTCGCAAGTGGAGTATCACAGGGTTCAGTTCTTGCACCAGTGATGTTTATTGTTTACATAAATGATCTACCAGTTGGCATACAGAACTATATGAACATATTTGCTGATGATGCTAAGATAATAGGAAGGATAAGAAACTTAGATGATTGCCATGCCCTTCAAGATGACCTGGATAAAATAAGTATATGGAGCAACACTTGGCAAATGGAATTTAATGTTAATAAAAGCCATGTTATGGAATGTGGAATAGGAGAACATAGACCTCCACACAACCTATAAATTATGTGAGAAATCTTTAAAGAATTCCGATAAAGAGATCTAGGGGTGGTACTAGATAGAAAACTATACCCCGAGGACCACATAAAGAACGTTGTGCGAGGAGCCTATGCCACGCTTTCTAACTTCAGAATTGCTTTTAAATACATGGATGGCGATATACTAAAGAAACTGTTCACAATTTTTGTTAGGCCAAAGCTAGAATATGCAGCGGTTGTGTGGTGCCTATATCTTAAGAAGCACATCAACAAACTGGAAAAGGTGCAAAGACATGCTACAAAGTGGCTCCCAGAACTGAAGGGCAAGAGCTACGAGGAGAGGTTAGAGGCATTAAATATGCCAAAACTAGAAGACAGAAGAAAAAGAGGTGATATGATCACTACATACAAAATAGTAACAGGAATTGATAAAATCGATAGGGAAGATTTCCTGAGACCTGGAACTTCAAGAACAAGAGGCCATAGATTTAAACTAGGTAAACAAAGATGTCGAAGAAATATAAGAAAATTCACTTTCGCAGAGTGGTAGACGGTTGGAACAAGTTAGGTGAGAAGGTGGTGGAGGCCAAGACCGTCAGTAGTTTCTAAGCATTATATGAAAAAAAGAATGCTGGGAAGACGGGACACCACGAGCGTAGCTCTCATCCTGTAACTACTCTTAGGTAATTACACTTAGGTTATTACACACATACAGGAGTCGTAGCAGATGTCAAAATCAAAAATCAAAATCAAAATGTTTATTTAGGTAAGGTAATACATAAAAGTGATTGTACAGAGTGATGGAGTTAATAGATAGGGCTAGTACATACAATGCCTAAAGCCACTATTACGCAAAGCGTTTCGGGCATGAAAAACTTAAATGACTAAGGCTTAAGATTAATTAAGCATAAGGAATAAAAAGAGTTGAGAAAAAAAAAGTTAAGAAGGGGGGAACATGACTGAAAAAGCAGCACAAATGCAATTCGGTCGACAAAACAGCGTCATTTAAAACAAAAACAGACATTGGTTGACAATAGAGGGGTAAGGCAGGTTACAGGGAATTTATTAGGTATTGCTTCGTTTTTATCTTAAACTGGTTGAGAGAGGTACAGTCTTTAACATGGTTGGGAAGGTCATTCCACATTCTGGGTCCCTTGAATTGTAGAGCATTTCTAGTTTGATTAACTCGTACTCTAGGAATATCAAAACTGTATTTATTTCTGGTGTGGTGCTTATGGGTTCTGTTACAACCTTCTATGAAGCTTTTGAGGTCAGGATTGGCATTACAGTTCAGCGTTTTATATATGTATAATACACATGAGAGAATGTGCAGTGACTTAATGTCTAACATATTCAGAGATTTGAGTAGGGGTACCGATGATAGATGTGTGGAAAAAGGCTAACATAGTTCCATTCTACAAAAGTGGCAGCAGGGAAGACCCCTCAATTATAGACCTGTATCATTGACAAGTGTAATATTCAAAATATTGGAAAAAATAATAAAAACTAAGTGTATAGAACAGCTGGAGAGAAAGGATATAATATCAGACATTATGGTTTTTGATCTGGAATATCCTGTGTATCGAATTTACTCTGTTTCTATGATCGAGCCACAGAGATTTTACAGGAAAGAGATGGTTGGGTTGACTGCATCTAGCTGCATATCCAACTCTGGCCCCAGACATCACTCGGTACCCATACTCAAATCCCTAAATATGTTAGATATTAAGTCACTGCACATTCTCTCATGTGTATTATACATGTATAAAACGCTGAACTGTAATGCCAATCCTGACCTCAAAAGCTTCATTGAAGGTTGTAACAGATCCCATGAGCACCACACCAGAAATAAATACAGTTTTGATATTCCAAGAGTGCGACTTAATCAAACTAGAAATGCTCTACAATTCAAGGGACCCAGAATGTGGAATGACCTCCCCAACCATGTTAAAGACTGTACCTCTCCCAACCAGTTTAAGATAAAAACGAAACACTACCTAATAAATTCCCTGTAACCTACCTTACCCCTCTATTGTCAACCCATGTCTGTTATCTTTTTTTTTAATCAACACTGTTTGTCGACCTATTGTACTTGTGCTGCTTTTTCAGTCATGTTCCCCCCTTTTTTTTATCTTTATTTGTGTTTGTTCTCAACACATTTTGTTCTTTATACTCAATTAGTATTAAGTTTTAGATATTAATGTTTTTCCTGCCCGAAACGCATTGCGTAATAGTGGCTTTAGGCATTGTATGTACTAGCCCTATCTATAAGCCGATCAAATGATGTAAAATCACTTTTATGTATGTACCTTACCTGAATAAACATTTATTATTATTATTATTATTATTATCTGGACCTAAAAAAGGCTTTTGACAGAGTTCCACATAAGAGGGTGTTCTGGAAACTGGAAAATATTGGAGGGGTGACAGGTAAGCTTCTAACATGGATGAAAAATCTTCTGACGGATAGAAAAATGAGGGCAGTAATCAGCGGCAATGTATTGGACTGAAGAAATGTCACAAGTGGAGTACCACAGGGTTCAGTTCTTGCACCGGTGATGTTCATTGTCTACATAAATGATCTTCCAGTTGGAATACAGAATTATATGAACATGTTTGCTGATGATGCTAAGATAATAGGAAGGATAAGAAACTTAGATGATTGTTATGCCCTTTAAGAAGACCTGGACAAAATAAGTATATGGAGCACCACTTGGCAAATGGAATTTAATGTAAATAAATGCCATGTTATGGAATGTGGAATAAGAGAACATAGACCCCACACACAACCTATAAATTATGTTTGAAGTCGTTAAAGAATTCTGATAAAGAAAGAAATCTAGGGGTGGTTCTAGATAGAAAACTATCACCTGAGGACCACATAAAGAATGTTGTGCGAGGAGCCTATGCCACGCTTTCTAACTTCAGAATTGTTTTTAAATACATACTAAAGCCTACTAATTCCACTGACGTCAATGAGATAATCCTTTCCCTTAAAACCAAGTCTAGTGCCCTTGAGGAGATACCAACTTTAATTTACAAAAAAGCCTCCAGATCTTTAGCCCCTGCTATAGTATTGCTCTTCAACAAGTCACTTGAACTCCAAACCTTTCCAGATATTCTAAAAAAAGCGAGAGTAACCCCTGTCCACAAATGTGGTGATCTCACAAATGTTAACAACTACAGACCCATATCAATCCTGCCTAACTTGTCAAAAAAATTTTGAAAAACTAATCTACAAGCAACTTTACTCTTATCTAGCCAAACACAATATACTTAGCTCTTGCCAATTTGGCTTCAGACCCAAAAAAAGCACTAACGATGCACTTATTAGTATGATTAACTTGATTCATGCAGCTCTTGATAAAAATGAGTTCTCTGTTGGGCTATTTGTGGACCTGCGTAAGGCTTTTGACACTGTTAACCACCAAAACCTTCTTAAATTACATCATTATGGAGTCAGAGGACACTCCCTGCAATACCTCAAATCTTACCTTACTGACAGGCTCCAGTATGTTTCTGTGAATAATTCCATTTCTCCCACCCTACCCATCAACATTGGTGTTCCTCAAGGCAGCATACTTGGCCCTCTCCTCTTTCTCATCTACATTAATGACCTTCCAAATGCCTCCCAACACCTCAAACCAATTCTATTTGCTGACGACACAACCTTCATTTACTCCAGTCCTGACCCCCTTGCTCTAAATGCCACAGTAAATACTGAGCTAAATAGAGTCCATCTTTGGCTAACTGTCAACAAACTCGCCCTTAACATTGACAAAACTTTCTATATTCTGTTTGGCAATAAATCCTCTAATCAAATAAATCTCAAAATAAACAATACCCAATTTGTAACAAATTAGATGGCAAGTTCCTAGGTGTTCTCATTGACCACAAGCTGAATTTCCAGGGACACATTCTAAATATATCAAAAAAAGTTTCAAAAACTGTAGGCATTCTTTCTAAGATCAGATATTATGTACCCCGCCCTGCCTTGGTGACTATCTATTACTCCCTCATCTATCCATATCTCAACTATGGTATTTGTGCTTGGGGTTCTACTACCCAAAATCATTTACGTCCTCTACTTACTCAACACAAAGCTGCTATTAGGACAATATCCAACTCTGGCCCCAGACATCACTCGGTACCCCTACTCAAATCTCTGAATATGTTAGATATTAAGTCACTGCACATTCTCTCATGTGTATTATACATATATAAAACGCTGAACTGTAATGCCAATCCTGACCTCAAAAGCTTCATTGAAGGTTGTAACAGAACCCATGAGCACCACACCAGAAATAAATACAGTTTTGATATTCCTAGAGTACGACTTAATCAAACTAGAAATGCTCTACAAATCAAGGGTCTCAGAATGTGGAATGACCTTCCCAACCATGTTAAAGACTGTACCTCTCTCAACCAGTTTAAGATAAAAACGAAGCACTACCTAATAAATTCCCTGTAACCTACCCTACCCCTCTATTGTCAACCCATGTTTTTTTTACAACGCTATTTGTCGACCTAATTGTATTTGTGTTCCTTTTTCAGCCATGTTCCCCCCTTTTTTTATCCCTATTTTTATTTGTTCTCTACACATTTTATTCTTTATACTTAATTAGTATTAAGCTTTAGTCATTTAAGTTTTTCCTGCTCGAAACGCTTTGCGTAATAGTGGCTTTAGGCATTGTATGTACTAGCCCTATTTATAAATCAAACATTCTTTGTAAAATCCCTTGTATGTATGTACCTTATCTAAATAAACATTTTGTTTTATTTTATTTTACATGGATGGCAAAATACTAAAGAAATTGTTCATAATTTTTGTTAGGCCAAAGCTAGAATGTGCAGCGGTTGTGTGGTGCCCATATCTTAAGAAGCACATCAATAAACTGGAAAAGGTGCAAAGACATGCTACTAAGTGGCTCCCAGAACTGAAGGGCAAGAGCTACGAGGAGAGGTTAGAGGCATTAAATATGCCAAAACTAGAAGACAGAAGAAAAAGAGGTGATATGATCACTACCTACAAAATAGTAACAGGAATTGATAAAATTGATAGGGAAGATTTCCTGAGACCTGGAACTTCAAGAACAAGAGGTCATAGATTTAAATTAGGTAAACAAAGATGCAGAAGAAATATAAGAAAATTCACTTAAGTAAACAAAGTGGTAGACGGTTGGAACAAGTTAAGTGAGAAGGTGGTGGAGGCCAAAGTCGTCAGTAGTTTCAAAGCGTTATATGTCAAAGAGTGCTGGGTAAACGGGACACCACGAGCGTAGCTCTCAACACACACACACATGAAAACACAGGCCTAGGAGATTGGATATATTAAGGTGTATGGTTAGGGAAGGGTGTGTGAGGTGGGGGGAGGTGAAAGGCCCGCCCAGAGAGTCATCTGACCGTCACCGGTAGTGGCCCCTGACATTCTCCTACTCTCATGTTTAAAAACAATAACGTCTGTGGTATGTTAGCAAAGTTAAGATGTTCCTAGCATGCATAGTTGATAGTCTGAAGTAGTTGTATATTTCCAATGGGACACAGCCTACTGCCGCCACCGCCTACGCCATAACACAGAAGGGGTAGAGGTGTGTCTCTCTGCAGTCCAGAAGGCCTTCAACACACACTCCAAGAGGAGACATTAGTTTGTGTCATATACACAGTCCTTGAGTATAGGTGTTCACGGTGCCTCGCCTCTGCTGCTGCTGAAAGGTGAGTGAGGATTCCTGAATATTTGTAAACAATGGCCCCTCACCCCTCCTCTTCAACCTCTGTGGAGTTCCACATACCCGCCACATGGCACATACCACATGGGTAGGAGACTGGGTAATATGATGTATGGAAGGTATGAGAAGGTAATAAGCGGTTGTGGCAATCATTGGTTCGTTACCGCCTCAGCTTCCATAGTTGAGTATTACCTCGTCTTAGAGTTGACTCGCGACCCTATACATAACACACAAGGGGTAAGGTAGCTCTCACAGTGACCCAGGAGGTGTCATTAGTCCATATCAAAATGGAGCTACGGGATCGGTCTCTTTGGTGTCTTGGGGTGAAGTGCACTACATGAGCAGGAGCGAAAGTATTTGTCAACAATACCCCCATACCTCCCTCCCCTCCCCTTCGCACACTCCCCCATCACCTACCGCTCATCGGTGGGTGAGTGTGTGTGTGTCTGTAACACCGTCTAGAATATGGAAGGTCGGAACATTCTGTTTATTCTGCGTTAGTTTAAAAAATAGGTTGACAGGTAGGCTGTTCCTTGTGAATGTGTATAAGTTTTTGCAGTACAGAAGGAGGTGTGTATCTGTTCGTCACTGCCTCGGCTTCCATAGTTGTTAACTCTCACCCCCTCACCATAACACACAAGGGTTCCCTGCTTCTGAGGTATGAGAGTTGGTGGGTGGCAGCAGCGGATCTTACATCTGGGTTATGTTACCTCTACCCTACTCTAGACAGCACTGTTGCTTGTTTACGTCAAGGATGTCTATTATCACTACGGGCACCTCTGCCCCCTTCCCCTTACACTTATCACCAACCGCTCACTTGGCATCCCTCCGGGTTACCACTCTACATGCATTTCTCTGTATTCAGAACATTAAGTAGTTAGGGGGAGTAAACCCATTTATATATAACTTTATTCTTTTATTAAACACTTAAGACATTTACAATGACAATGATAATAATAATAATAGTAATAATAAGAGTAGTTCTTTGTTCAGCTTTGCGAGTAGACAGACAGACAGAGAGACTGTCATCTTGACCCATCTTAGCTTCGACAGTGTAAAAGTTATCTTAACGGTAGAGCGAATTTCAAACAGATATTTAGCACTCTTAAATTAGCTTCTACCATCAAGCTTAGTTAAACGTTTTTCCAATCTTAAAAGTAAATAATAATAATACGATCATCAAGTCCATATATGTTCTCTTAGAGTCAGTTTCAGACCGACCTTGACTTACGATGATGGCCAAGACGACCTTGAGGTATTAGTGCGCTCTGACGTTTCTGTCTCGTTAGTGCCAAGCATTGTCTTACATTTCTATCTCATTAGTGCCAGGCTTTGTCTGATATTTCTGTCTCGATAGCGTCAGCTATCAGCCCCGTCTGACCTATTCGAGGAATCACTCTGTGTTCTCCTAAAAAATCTCAGTCCTATACAGCTTCCACTGCACATTCTGGATGATTCGGGGATTCAACCTCAGAGAGAGAAATGGTTGCAAACACCCCGTCATCAATACTACCACTCAGTCATGAGATGATCATAGTCACTCTCCTGTGTAATGGCTCCCCTCTTTCAGTTTCTTCCGTCTGTCCTATTATTACTACTACTGCTATTGCCTACACCATGAATCGCTGTTAAGAGGCTAGGGGATAAGGACCCGCCCAGGGAGTTCAACTTCTTCAACTGCATTCATAAAATGCCGTAAATTATTATTACCACTAGCGGCTTCTCCTCTATTTCCTGCAGCAACTTTACTAGTACTAAGCTTAACTCCGTCCACACCAGTAGAAATTGTAGAAGGGGGAGTTGGTCTTAGACCGTCTACATTATAACACCAAATCAATAATATTACTGTGTGTTTTTCATCATAGTTTAAGTTTCCACTTTCAAGCTAGCATAGTTTAAAGGTCCTACACATCTCAACTCAGCAAAAAAAAAAAATTGTCTTACCGGGTCGCTGAGATGGCATGGTGCATCAGCAACAGTCAACCCTCATCAGGGTTGTATCCAGACATCGCTGTCGTCGTCTAATCAGCCGTTCTTTTCTCTCTTAGCCCATCCTCACGTGTTAACAGACTCATTAAGGGGGTTAGACTAGCCCAATGAGAGAAGATATGTTCCCTACATCATTCATTTTACTTGATATAATGGGTGAAGCATTAGCCTGTTACTAAGGCACAACAGTGAAACAGAATATTTACCACTCTTAATACTTTATTCAATGTCTGTTAAACATGACATAATATAACCGTTAAACTGCGCAAAACCTCATATGATGTGTGACATTGAACTCAGTTCTTAAAATATTCTGAAACTCTTTCAAATGTTTTGTGAATAATCTATTAGGAAAATGCTCCAAATTTGTCTAAATGATACCAGTGTAACTTGAAAAAACAAGAAAATAAAAAATAATTATAAAATTGAATATTGAAAACTTCAGATTTTGAAATCAGCTGCAAAAATATAAAAAATATCACCAACTGTTCATTTGGTGTTATTATGCTCTCAAAATAGCATATGGTCTTCATTTTCACATATTTAGAATATAGGTTTTCAGTATAATTTACTGTAAACAAAATTTGTCAATATGGCATTTGAAATGCATACAGTATGCGCAAATTTTGAAAACAAAAGTTTATAACTCCATATGTTTAGAGTTTGGAAAAATCAATTCTATAGGGATTGTAGAACAGACAGCTGTGCACACTATATGTAAAAATGGTGAGAATCAATCAGAAACTAGATTTTTGGATACTGAAGCAAGTTGAAATTCTAGTTATAGATATTGTAATGTACGGTTATGTTACGTTGTTGGGTTGATTCGATACACAGTGATTAGTGAGTTTCATATTTATTTAGTAGTCCTGGATACAGCAGTGTCGTAGACGTTGAGACGAAGCCTGGAGCAGAGCAGAGAGCTGAGTGAGGCCGGAGTCGTGGAGCTCTATGCGGGAGAGCGTGGCGGCTCGATTGAAAATTGCGAGTGTCTGAACTCGGGGAGCGATAGCGTTGTAGCTGGATGCGGTCGTAGTCTGCTGTCTGCTCTGTGTCGAAGCTGTAGCGTCTTGGGTCGACTAGAACTGCCCAAGCCGAGTACTACATTCTTGACTGGAGATTGTACTCTCGTGCTGTTCTCCCATCGCTGGGTTATATGGTGGTTACACCTCAGCTCCCTCCAACAAGGTGAGGAGAGTATTGGGGAAAGGATTGTAGCTTCTGTAATTAGTTATGCTATGAAAAAAATGAGATAATGGAGCGAGTATAAGATTAACTCGCTACAATATATTTGAAGTTGAAGTTATTGACAATGAATAAGGTAGTTCTAATTCATGAATTTACTTATATATTGTAATAAACATTGTTTGGCATTCATACTCAAGTATGTGAAAGTTGTAGGTCAATGTGTGTTGAAATGAAGTCAAGAAAAAAATCCCCCTCCCCCCCAAAAAAAATATATATAGGGATAATTATAATAATTATAATGATTTAGGGAATATATTTAGGGTATAATTTATATAAGTGAAAAAGCCCTAATCTGGTCCCTAATCATCAAAACAACCTAAAGAAACAAGGACAAATAGAGTTTGAAATCAGTGAAAAAATCAGCCCAAAAAATTCAGTCCCAAGTTCTAACTATGAGTTGTAACTGATTTATTTGTTGGCCAATTTAATTATGGCTTCACATAGTTAGGGACGAGTATGCATTTTCCAGGATGTAAAGGTTAAAACAAATTCAAATAATAAACACAAGGAAAAACCCTAAAAACCTAAAAAACAAACAAATCCCCTAAAAAAATATTTTTTGGACATTGCCCAACGTTATTATCAGTTACTTTCAACAATGTATTTATATGGTATATATATATAACAAAATAGAGCATAATAACATAATTACTCATTATTATTTGTGTTATGTATTACTCACCAATGCTGTAAAGGCACCAGCTGTATATTCACTTGTGGACACTTCTTACTATTATTATTCTTCTTTGTGCGTCGGACAGGTGCTTGCATCTCTTTATTATTGCATTATCCATCAGTTCCAGTTAATAGGAGCTGTTCTCTTTATGAACAAAACGTTTTTTTTTAAATATTCGTATAAAATCAGTTTTTGAAAATATTTTGATGAAAGTTTCACGAAGCTGAAGCCAATAAGTTGGAGATTTGTGTAACATTTTTAAGTAATTTTTACATAATTCAAATATTTTATGAATTATACTTCAATGTCACACTGCATATGAAGTTTTACGCAATATAGGGGATAATGTAGGTACATATTTTTTTTTTACTCACTATCTTACCTTGACCTTGAGGTTACCTTGAGGTGCTTCCGGGGCTTAGCGGCCCCGCGGCCCGGTCGTCGACCAGGCCTCCTGGTTGCTGGACTGATCAACCAGGCTGTTGGACGCGGCTGCTCACAGCCTGGTTGATCAGGTATCCTTTGGAGGTGTTTGTCAAGTTCTCTCTTGAACACTGTGAATGGTCTGCCAGTTATGCCCCTTATGTGTAGTGGAAGCGTGTTGAACAGTCTCGGGCCTCTGATGTTGCTTGAGTTCTCTCTCAGAGTACCTGTTGCACCTCAGCTTTTCAACGGGGGTATTCTGCACATCCTGCCATGTCTTCTGGTCTCATGTGATATTATTTCTGTGTGCAGGTTTGGGACCAGCCCCTCAATTATTTTCCACAGTATCTACTCAATTTAACGACTTCTTTTATACCGATCTGCCGGTAATAATGACCGGTTTGGGAGATAGGTATCTGGAGCCTCGTATACCAGTCTGGTGGTCGATATTACCGACGGTCGGTATTGGGTTTGTCTTGGCATCGGCAGCCCTTCACGTGGCGACTAGGCCACTGATCTCGATCATCCAGAGTGGTATATTAAATCTTAACTTTCTTTTAAAATGATTCAATTTTATGAAGAAAACTCTAAATTATTATTAATAAAATATTTTAAAACAATTGTTATTAAAAAAAATTCTTTGTTTTCTTATTAAATACCTTTTATAGTATAGGCAATAGGTATTTTTTCCCCACGGACCTAGAACGTACTGCACATGGCTATGTGACCGCATTGTTTACTGTGAACTCGCGCAGCTGAGAGCAATGTCTCAGAATATTAGCCAGAGAAAATCAGATTCAGACAAAAATAGATAAATTCAAGATTTCAACGGTTTGTGAAAGCACCCACTGGGAATTCAACAAGTCATGCAGCATCCGCTGGCAACGAGTGCCCTACAAGCCATGCTGCACCCGCCGATGCTGAATTCCCATCAACAAGTCGTGCAGCCTCCGCCGGCAACGAATGCTCTGCAAGCCATGCTGCACCCGCTGAAGCTGAATTCCCATCAAAAGTCGTGAAGCCTCTACTAACGATATGAAATATGATTGAAAGGCATATAAATTAGTGTAAAAAGTGTTGATAGAGTACAGTATTGTAAGTGTTAATGATTATTTAAGCCTTGACAAAAAGATACTGTACAGTGTAAATACTGTATACAGTAGAAATAATTTTAAATTGTGAATTAGAATTAGAACTCGTGTGAATTAGTAGTAAGGCTAGCTGTTGTGTGTGACGGTGTTCCCCCCTTCTAATTCTCCCACGCCTGCTGTAAGAGTCATGTCCACTATTCCCGAGCGTTCTCTACGTTGCAGGCATCAGTTGAACATATGTGGGAGAGAATAGTATTCTCGCTGAGCCGAGAAATTTGTGAAAGTATAGTATTTTGGCCTGTGGGATAGGCCCTTTAGGGAGCCAAAATGGCGCTGGCGAGTCTGTTCTCCCGCCAAAACTGTGTGACGTCAGTGTCACAAGATTGGTCACCGTCAGCGACGTGGCACTGGGAGCCAATGAAAACCTCCCTTGGCAAATGTGACGTCAGATAGGCGGGGGAGTCCAGCCGTAGCAGCGCCTTCGCGCCATCAGTCTCACACGACGCGTCTGAGAGGCAGGACGTGCGTCCGGTCATCCTGTTTGAGTGACGGATTACCGAGCTCCGGTGGATATAAGCGTCTCCTGTTGTCAGTACGCACTCTGTGAGGTCTTCCTTCAACCCAGATGTGGCTCAGATAAGGAATTGACGGAATATTGAGCAACAAGTGCTCCGGGACAGGTGTGTTGCAAGAAGTGGGCCGGGCATCGACGTGTGCAACGTCCTTGACAGTTCACCAGAATAGGAGACAGTTTAGTGGCCAGGCCATTCTACCGTCAGAGAACCTAGTTGACCGCCCTTGTCAACTAGGTTGAACGTGTGATCGACGATCCTGTCAAGTTTGACAGTAACCCTATCTACGTGGAACCCTACGAGTTACCAGTTGGATGCAAGCACGTCGAGAAGTCTTCCCAAATACCTAGTGACATACCTAGACGACGAGGGAATTGACAGTGTAGTGAGCTTCAAGTGCTCTGAAGTCGGGTGCTGTGCGTGTGGAGCTTAAGCAGTATCGTCTGGGACGTCTGATAACTTCACAGTGACATCGTAGTGGTGAGAGGCAGTTCCTCTGAGAGTACAGTGACAAGGAACTAATTGGGAAACGCACGACGACCGCCGAGACGTAGGCTGGCTGCCATAGTTGGGAGGAAAGTTGACGGCCAGGAGACCGACTCCAACCCTGCAACGTACTGGAGGAGGAGCATGGACCTGCAGTGTACAGAAAGCGGCGAGACGCGAACATCCTAGGACGTTGGCTTGTGTTACTGGAGGGTGTACAAGACGAGAGCCTGGACCAGGAGCTACAACCCAACTGTCATCCTAGGATAGGTGAAGTAGGTGTTTACAGTTACCCTCCCATTTCCCCTTTAGTTAGCTATATATATATACTTGTCAGAATATTTTATATGTCATGAGCAAGTCTCAACTGAATCTAAGTCACAGAGAGCACAGTGTGTGGTGAGGCTACCCAGAGTACTCACAGTATCAGTTTACATATATATCTATGTGTGGGTGTGTGCAAGCACCAGGATTCATTAAGGAATTTACTGTGACTATAATTCATTTCCTGTGATTATTATCATATATTAGTAGTAAACCAGATATTGGTGGTAGGCTATGAGCCCAGACTTTATATAAATGCCTGTGTATTGATCTCCATGATTTATATATATATATATATATATATATATATATATATATATATATATATATATATATATATATATATATATATATATATATATGCCTGTGTATTGATTAATGATGTATCGATGTATATGCCTGTGTACTGAATAATCTCATATATGTGATGTGGTTGCCAGTGATATCTCTTTAAGAGGAAGCATAGATTTATAGAACAGTACAGTGATCAAGTGAGCGCATTCACAGTAAATATTATTAAGAATGGTGTATCTTTTGGCACGGTGAAAAATCACTTAGAGTGCAGTGAGAATAAGATATTAATAGTGAGACCAGTTAAGTGGTGTATCGTGACCTAGTGGAATCATAAATATGTTATGTGAATGGTGGATATAGTGTTTTGCGAAAAGTTAAAGAAACGGGGATCGTGACAGAATTAGAAAACAAGTACTAGTCTTTCCCACAGTTGCTAGGGCCCGGTCAGCTGATATTTGACAGGTGACGCGTAGCGTTGTCGGGTGTTGCCATATCGGTGCGCTCCAGATTATTTGCTGCGGAGTGAGCAGCTGTTATACATTGTTCCTGATATGTTCATTGATGCACATGTTTCTCGTTGTTTTTTAAGTAAAATACCAAAACTCTTTGGTGTTTGATATCATCCCCTCCATTTATCTTGTGACTGCCAAAAGGAAATAAAAGAGTGACAGAAATAATTACTTGCCTGAGACCAAACTAGTCGAAATTGCTCTTACCACAATTACCACAATTACACCTCACCACTGCTGTGTTACTGGACACCTAAAACACCAGTTGGCGACCTTAAAGGCTGTGTGATAGTTCTTTGCCAAGCGGGCACACAAATTGAGGAAACAATCTGTGTCTCCACTCACTCTACGACCTTGAGGCCGGTTGGGAGATCGACTGGGGTACTCTCCTGGGCGTGCAGTGGAGCCTAGAGGATCGAGGGAAGACCCGTGGAACGACAGTAAGTAAGGGTTATTGTCAGAGCAACCACCTCGAGAGGAGATCCAGTCTACCGTTGCTTTAACCCGAACCATGAACCCCGACATGTGTGAAGTGAATGACTGAAAATAAGTGTACATACTGTATGTACCCTGTATACAGTACTGAACAATATAAAACAAGTGCTGCAGAGGACGATGTAATCTTCACAGCTTTGTAATCTTCAGCTTCATTAAAAGTAAGTCAATTTAGCAATTTTATTATAGTATTACAACATATTAATTGTTGTTTTTCAACAAAAGCTACATATTAATCTCTGCAAATGTATATTCTATCATTAGTAGAGAAAAGGTGAACTCAAAATATTTCGTCTTGGCTAGCTCTCAGTGACAAGGCTCGATCGCCATTGTATGACCTGGCCGCCACAGCCTGTGTCATAACATTAAAAATACATTACCTGCACTGTTCAGGGTAAAACAAAACACATCTCTAAAATTTTACTGAGAAAATATTAACAATCACTGATTGATACATGAAATATTTTGCAATACACCCCCTCCCCATCTGGCCCATTGGCACTGTAAGGGGGCTTAGTAGACGGCTGCCGGAGTGTGATGCTCTGTGGGACAGTCCTCTGTCCTTTTGTGGCCTTGCACTCCTGCTGTTGTCTTCTCTAATTCTGCCGGATCGCTTTTTCTTTTCCTTATGTTTCGTTTTTCTCCCCCCTCTTCTCCTATCTGCTTGTCGTTTCCTGCCGACCTTTTGCTTGTTTTGGTTCTTTCTTTGGACTTCTTCTATTTTGACGCCCGGGTGGTTGAGGAGGCATACCCTTGCACCCGTAGAACTGTATTACCCAACTTCTCGAGCGAGGGGAACCTTTTATTGTCAATCCCCTTTCGTCGCTGAACCCGATCTTGACAGACTGACGGTTCTTCAGGTGGCGTTTGTGGGTCGTATACTCACGACGCACCCTTAGGGGCCCCGGCATGATCGGCGATAGCTTCCTGTTGGGTGTCCTGCCTCTAATTGTGGCTCCATGGTGGGTATGGGGGCACATTCGTGGATGAATTTCTCTCTTCGTCTGTATGTCGTTGAATGTTTCTGTTGTACCTGTGGTGTCTGTGTATAGCTGAGTTAGTCTTGGTAGTAAGGTTGATGTAAAGTCATTCCTGGTTACTGACTTTAATACTTAAACTGATTACATGATAGAGTAGCTCCCAAGCTTGGCAGGCGTCCTGTGCGCTATTGTTTACCTCCTCTAGTGGCGTCCAGCCGCCGCACATAGAAAACGGATGGTACCATTTTCTGTGAACATGACATCCCTCCTTTTCTTTAAAAAGAATGAATACAGGATGTCTACCATGCTTGTAGCACAAAGCAAAGTTATTGACACAAAGTAAGTTATTAACATATCAAGAGATATTGCATACATTTAACATTAATTAAACACACAAAGAATTTAAACAATCTTTACCACAAAGGATTTCAATGTTAAAAATACATATGCAATGTTAAACAAACATGAAAGAAACTGTAATACAAAGTTACAAAATATTGAATGAGAGATCTGCATTATTCAAACAATATTAAATTTAGTTTAGCATAACAAGTAAATACTTTGCATTACATAGGAACACAATTAATCATCATATCGTGTAGGGCGTTTAACATGACGTTTAGGACGAGAGTCCTTAAATACAAAAACATCCCTCGATGAATTGTTTATCGAGTTATAACTCATTGTTTCTTTTTCTTTTGCACGACTTTGTACTTCATCATTTTCTACACTATTTGGAATCACTTTGAAATAAGCCATATTACGTGTCATACTATCATCTCTATTACTCGCTGTTACCATAGTTCCATTTACACTAATCACTTTATATGGTTTTGTATCATACGGCATATCTAGCTTTCCCTCGTTTTTCTTTTTAACGAGAACAGTATCTCCAACCTTTATGAATTGTTCCTTTGCACGTTGATCATGAGCAATTTT
>WNGS01161148.1:121690-138122 GCA_020271785.1 Procambarus virginalis
AGTTGATTTGGTGTTATAATGTAGACGGTCTAAGACCAACTCCCCCTTCTACAATCTCTACTGGTGTGGACGGAGTAAGCTTAGTACTAGTAAAGTTGCTCCAGGAAATAGAGGAGAAGCCGCTAGTGGTAATAATAATTTACGGCCCTTTTATGAATGCAGTTGAAGAAGTTGAACTCCCTGGGCGGGTCCTTATCCCCTAGCCTCTTAACAGCGATTCATGGTGTAGGCAATAGCAGTAGTAGTAATAGGACAGACGGAAGAAACTGAAAGAGGGGAGCCATTACACAGGAGAGTGACTATGATCATCTCATGACTGGGTGGTAGTATTGATGACAGGGTTGGTTGCAACCATTTCTCTCTGAGGTTGAATCCCCGAATCATCCAGAATGGGCAGTGGAAGCTGTATAGGACTGAGATTTTTTAGGAGAACACAGAGTGATTCCTCGAATAGGTCAGACGGGGCTGATAGCTGACGCTATCGAGACAGAAATATCAGACAAAGCCTGGCACTAATGAGATAGAAATGCAAGACAATGCTTGGCACTAACGAAACAGAAACGTCAGAGCGCACTAATACCTCACGGTCGTCTTGGCCATCATCGTAAGTCAAGGTCGGTCTGAAACTGTCTGTCGAAGAGGACATATAAGGACTTGATGATCGTATTATTATTATTTACTTGTACTAGATTGGAAAAACTTTTAACTAAGGTTGATGGTAGAAGCTAATTTAAGAGTGCTAAATATCTGTTTGAAATTCGCTCTACCGGTAAGATAACTTTTACACTGTCGAAGCTTAAGATGGGTCGTTATGACAGTCTCTCTGTCTGTCTGTCTACTCGCAAAGCTGAACAAAGAGACTACTCTATTCGATTAATTGTTTTTATTATTGTTGTTATCATTGTCATTGTAAATGTCTTAAGTGTTTAATAAAAGAATAAAGTTATATATGAATGGGTTTACTCCCCCTAACTACTTAATGTTCTGAATACAGAGATATGCATGTAGAGTGGTAACCCGGAGGGATGCCAAGTGAACGATTGGGTGGTAAGTGTAGGGGGCGGGGGGGAAGGCGCTCGTAGTGGTAATAGACATCCTTGACGTAAACAAGCAACAGTGGTGTCTAGAGTAGGGTAGAGGTAACATAACCCAGATGTAAGATCCGCTGCTGCCACCCACCAACTCTCATACCTCAGAAGCAGGGAACCCTTGTGTGTTATGGTGAGGGGGTGAGAGTTAACAACTATGGAAGCCGAGGCAGTGAACGAACAGATACACCCCTCCTTCTGTACTGCAAAAACTTATACACATTCACAAGGAACAGCCTACCTGTCAAGCCTATTTTTTAAACTAACGCAGAATAAACAGAATGGTGCGGACCTTCCATATTCTAGACGGGTGTTACCAGCACACACACACTCACCCACCGATGAGCGGTAGGTTGATGGGGGAGTGTGCCAAAGGGGGAGGGGAGGGAGGTATGGGTGGTATTGTTGACAAATACTTTCGCTCCCGCTCATGTAGTGCACTTCACTCCAAGACACCAAAGAGACCGATCCCGTAGCTCCATTTGATATGGAATAATGACACCTCCTGGGTCATTGTGAGAGCTACCTTACCCCTTGTGTGTTATGTATAGGGTCGCGAGTCAACTCTAAGACAAGGTAATACTCAACTATGGAAGCTGAGGCGGTAACGAACCAATGATTGCCACAAGCCGGCTTATTACCTTCTCATACCTTCCATACATCATATTACCCAGTCTCCTACCCATGTGGTATGTGCCATGTGGCGGGTATGTGGAACTCCACAGAGGTTGAAGAGGAGGGGTGAGGGGCCATTGTTTACAAATATTCAGGAATCCTCACTCACCTTTCAGCAGCAGCAGAGGCGAGGCACTGTGAACACCTATACTCAAGGACTGTGTGTATGACACAAACTAATGTCTCCTCTTGATGTGTGTGTTGAAGGCCTTCTGGACTGCAGAGAGACACACCTCTACCCCTTCTGTGTTACGGCGTAGGCGGTGGCGGCAGTAGGCTGTGTCCCATTGGAAATATACAACTACTTCAGACTATCAACTATGTAGCTGCTAGGAACATCTTAACTTTTGCTACATACCACAGACGTTAATTGTTTTTAAACATGAGAGTAGGAGAATGTCAGGGGCCACTACCGGTGACGGTCAGATGACTCTCTGGGCGGGCCTTTCACCTCCCCCCACCTCACACACCCTTCCCTAACCATACACCTTAATATATCCAATCTCCTAGGCCTGTGTTTTCATGTGTGGTGTGTGGAGAAGCTACGCTCGTGGTGTCCCGTTTACCCAGCCCTCTTTGACATATAACGCTTTGAAACTACTGACGACTTTAGCCTCCACCACCTTCTCACTTAACTTGTTCCAACCGTCTACCACTTTGTTTACTTAAGTGAACTTTCTTATATTTCTTCTGCATCTTTGTTTACCTAATTTAAATCTATGACCGTCTTGTTCTTGAAGTTCCAGGTCTCAGGAAATCTTCCCTATCAATTTTATCAATTCCTGTACTATTTTGTATGTAGGATGTCATATCACCTCTTTTTCTTCTGTCTTCTAGTTTTGGCATATTTAATGCCTCTAACCTCTCCTCGTAGCTCTTGCCCTTACAGTTCTGGGAGCCACTTAGTAGCATGTCTTTGCACCTTTTCCAGTTTATTGATGTGCTTCTTAAGATATGGGCACCACCAACCGCTGCACATTCTAGCTTTGGCCTAACAAAAATTATGAAACAATTTCTTTAGTATTTTGCCATCCATGTGAAATAAAATAAACAAAATGTTTATTTAGGTAAGGTAAGGTACATACATACAGGGATTTTACAAAGAATGAATGATTTATAGATTGGGCTAGTACATACAATGCCTAAAGCCACTATTACGCAAAGCGTTTCGAGAAGGAAAACTTAACATGACTAAAGCTTAATACTAATTAGTATAAAGAATAAAATGTGTAGAGAACAAATAAAATAGGGATAAAAAAGGGGGGAACATGGCTGAAAAAGGAACACAAATACAATTAGGTCGACAAATAGCGTCTGTAAAAAAAAAAAAGACATGGGTTGAAAATAGAGGGGTAGGGTAGGTTACAGGGAATTTATTAGGTAGTGCTTCGTTTTTTATCTTAAACTGGTGGAGAGAGGTAAAGTCTTTAACATGGTTTGGGAAGGTCATTCCACATTCTGAGACCCTTGATTTGTAGAGCATTTCTAGTTTGATTAAGTCGTACTCTAGGAATATCAAGAACTGTATTTATTTCTGGTGTGGTGCTCATGGGTTCTGTTACAACTTCAATGAAGCTTTTGAGGTCAGGATGGCATTACAGTTCAGCGTTTATATATATATAATAACCATGAGAGAATGTGCAGTGACTTAATATCTAACATATTCAGAGATTTGAGAAGGTGGTACCGAGTGATGTCTGGGGCCAGAGTTGGATATTGTCCTAATAGCAGATGTGTGTTGAGTAAGTAGAGGACGTAAATGATTTTGGGTATTAGAACCCCAAGCACAAATACCATTAGTTGAGATATGGATAGATGAGGAGTAATAGAGAGTCCACCAGTGCAGGGCGGGGGACATAATATCTGATCTTAGAAAGAATGCCTACAGTTTTGAAACTTTTTTTGATATATTCGAATGTGTCCTGGAAATTCAGCTTGTGGTCAATGAGAACACCTAGGAACTTGCCATCTAATTTGTCACAAATTTGGGTATTGTTTATTTTGAGATTTATTTGATTAGAGGATTTATTGACAAACAGAATGTAGAAAGTTTTGTCAATGTTAAGGGCGAGTTTGTTGACAGTTTAGACAAAGATGGACTCTATTTAGCTCAGTATTTACTGTGGCATTTAGAGCAAGGGGGTCAGGACTGGAGTAAATGAAGGTTGTGTCGTCAGCAATAGAATTGGTTTGAGGTGTTGGGAGGCATTTGGAAGGTCATTAATGTAGATGAGGAAAGAGGAGAGGGCCAAGTATGCTGCCTTGAGGAACACCAATGTTGATGGGTAGTGGTGGGAGAAATGGAATTATTCACAGAAACATACGGAAGCCTGTCAGTAAGGTAAGATTTGAGGTATTGCAGGGCAAAACCTCTGACTCCATAATGATAGAATTTAAGAAGGTTTTGGTGGTTGACAGTTGTCAAAAGCCTTACGCAGGTCCACAAATAGCCCAACAGAGAACTCATTTTTATCAAGAGCTGCATGAATCAAGTTAATCATACTAATAAGTGGCATCGTTAGTGCTTTTTTTTGGGTCTGAAGCCAAATTGGCCAGGTAGCTTAGTATATTGTTTGGCTAGATAAAGAGTAAAGTTGCTTGTAGATTAGTTGTTCAAAATTTTTTGATAAGTTAGGCAAGATTGATATGGGTCTGTAGTTGTTAACTTTTGTGAGATCACCACATTTGTGGGAAGGGGTTACTCTCGCTTTTTTAGAATATCTGGAAGGGTTTGTGAGTTCAAGTGACTTGTTGAAGAGCAATACTATAGCAAGGGGCTAAGAATCTGGAGGCTTTTTTGTAAATTAAAGTTGGTATCTCCTCAAGGGCACTAGACTTGGTTTTAAGGGAAAGGATTATCTCATTGACGTCATTGGAATTAGTAGGCTTTAGTATGCCTATGTATTAAAAGCAATTTGAAGTTAGAAAGCGTGGCATAGGCTCCTCGCACAACTTCTTTATGTGGTCCTCAGGTGATAGTTTTCTATCTAGACCACCCCTAGATCTTCTTTTATCGAGAATTCTTTAAACGATTCTTCAAATAACTTTATAGGTTGTGTGGAGGTCTATGTTTCCTATGTCCATATTCCATAACATGGCATTTTTATTAACATTAAATTCCATTTGGCAATGTGCTCCATATACTTATTTTAGTCCAGGTCTTCTTAAGGGCAATAACAATCGTCTAAGTTATTATCTTCCTATTATCTTAGCATCATCAGCAAATATTTCATATAGATTCTGTATGTCCAACTGGAAGATCATTTATGATAGACAATAGAGCATCACTGGTGCAAGAACTGAACCCTGTGAGGTAGCTCCACTTGTGACATTTCTTCCAGTCCTATACATTGCCTCTGATTACTGCCCTCATTTTTCTATCACGTCAGAGAATTTTTCATCCATGTTAGAAGCTTACCTGTTCACCCCTCCAACTTTTCCAGTTTCCAGAATAACCTCTTTGATGTGGAACTCTGGTCGAAAAGCCTTTTTTAGGTCCAGATATAATAATAATATAATAATAATAAATACCTGTACTATTCAGAGTAGGGTACATACATATAAAGTGATTTTACATAATTTGATTTATAGATAGAGCTGGATAGATTAGCATACAATGCCTAAAGCCACTATTCCGCATATGCGTTTCGGGGCACAGGAAAAACACTTAAACTTAATATTAATTGAGTATAAAGAACAAAGTGTGTTGAGAACAAACAAAAAAGATAAAAAAAAAAATGTGGGGAACATGACTGAAAAAAGCAGCACAAGTACAATAGGTCGACAAACCACGTTGATTAAAAAAAAAGATAACAGACATGGGTTGACCAATAGAGGGGTAAGGTAGGTTACAGGGAATTTATTATGTAGTGTTTCGTTTTTATCTTAAACTGGTTGAGAGTAGTACAGTCTGTAAGCATGGTTGGGAAGGTCATTCCACATTCTGGGTCCTCTTGAATTGTAGAGCATTTCTAGTTTGATTAAGTCGTACTCTTGGAATATCAAAACTGTATTTATTTCTGGTGTGGTGCTCCATGGGAATCTGTTACAAACTTCAATGAAGCTTTTGAGGTCAGGTATTGGCATTACAGTTCAGCGTTTTATCTATGTATAATACACATGAGAGAATGGGGAGTGACTTAATATCTAACATATTTAGGGATTTGAGTAGGGGTACCGAGTGATGTCTGGGGCCAGAGTTGGATATGCAGCTAGATTCAGTCAACCCAACCATCTCTTTCCTGTAAATCTCTGTGGCTCGATCATATAATCTGAGTAAATTCGATACACAGAATATTCCAGATCAAAACCATCCTGATGATCTGATATTATATCCTTTGTCTCCAGCTGTTCTATGACTACTTAGTTTTTATTATTTTTCCAATATTTTGAATATTACACTTGTCAATGATACAGGCCTATAAGTTGAGGGGTATTCCCTGCTGCCACTTTTGTAGATTGGAACTATGTTGGCCTTGTTCCCACACATCTATCATCGGTACCCCTTACTCAAATCTCTGAATATGTTAGGATATTAAGTCACTGCACATTCTCTCATGTGTATTTACATATATAAAACGCTGAACTGTGTAATGCCAATCCTGACCTCACAAGCTTCATAGAAGGGTGTGGTAACAGAACCCAATAGCACCACACCAGAAATAAATACAGTTTTGATATTCCTAGAGTACGACTTAAATCAAACTAGAAATGCTTTACAATTCAAGGGACCCAGAATTTGGAATGGAGATGACCTTTCCAACCAATGTTAAAGACTGTGCCCCCCCCCTCCTCTCAACCATGTTTTAAGAGAAAAACGAAGCAATACCTAATAATTCCCTGTAACCTACCTTACCCCTCTATTGTCAACCAATGTCGTTTTTGTTTTAAATGACGCTGTTTTGTCGACCGAAATGCATTTGTGCTGCTTTTTCAGTCATGTTCCCCCCTTCTTAACTGTTTTTTTTTCTCAACTCATTTTATTCCTTATGCTCAATTAGTCTTAAGCCTTAGTCATTTAAGTTTTTCATGCCCGAAACGCTTTGCGTAATAGTGGCTTTAGGCATTGTATGTACTAGCCCTATCTATTAACTCCATTACTCTGTACAATCACTTTTATGTATTACCTTACCTAAATAAACATTTTGTTTTTGATTTTTGATTTTGCCATCTGCTACGACTCCTGTATGTGTGTAATAACCTAAGTGTAATTACCTAAGAGTAGTTACAGGATGAGAGCTACGCTCGTAGTGTCCCGTCTTCCCAGCATTCTTTTTGTCATATAATGCTTAGAAACTACTGACGGTCTTGGCCTCCACCACCTTCTCACCTAACTTGTTCCAACCGTCTACCACTCTGTGAAAGTGAATTTTCTTATATTTCTTCGACATCTTTGTTTACCTAGTTTAAATCTATGACCTCTTGTTCTTGAAGTTCCAGGTCTCAGGAAATCTTCCCTATCGATTTTATCAATTCCTGTTACTATTTTGTATGTAGTGATCATATCACCTCTTTCTTCTGTCTTCTAGTTTTGGCATATTTAATGCCTCTAACCTCTCCTCGTAGCTCTTGCCCTTCAGTTCTGGGAGCCACTTTGTAGCATGTCTTTGCACCTTTTCCAATTTGTTGATGTGCTTCTTAAGATATGGGCACCACACAACCGCTGCATATTCTAGCTTTGGCCTAACAAAAATTGTGAACAGTTTCTTTAGTATATCGCCATCCATGTATTTAAAAGCAATTCTGAAGTTAGAAAGCGTGGCATAGGCTCCTCGCACAACGTTCTTTATGTGGTCCTCGGGTTATAGTTTTCTATCTAGTACCACCCCTAAATCTCTTTATCGGAATTCTTTAAAGATTTCTCACATAATTTATAGGTTGTGTGTAGGTCTATGTTCTCCTAGTCCACATTCCATAACATGGCTTTTATTAACATTAAATTCCATGAAATTTAAATTTAGTGAATTTTTGTGTTGCTCCATATACTTATTTTGTCCAGGTCATCTTGAAGGGAATGGCAATCATCTAAGTTTCTTATCCTTCCTATTATCTTAGCATCATCAGCAAATATATTCATATAGTTCTGTATGCCAACTGGTAGATCATTTATGTAAACAATAAACATCACTGGTGCAAGAACTGAACCCTGTGATACTCCACTTGCGACATTTCTCCAGTCCGATACATTGCCTCTGATCACTGCCCTCATTTTTCTATGTCAGAAAAAATTTCATCCATGTTAGAAGCTTACCTGTTACCCCTCCAACATTTTCCAGTTTCCAGAATAACCTCTTATGTGGAACTCTGTCGAAAGCCTTTTTTAGGTCCAGATAGATGCAGTCAACCCAACCATCTCTTTCCTGTAATATCTCTGTGGCTCGATCATAGAAACTGAGTAAATTCGATACACAGGATCTTCCAGATTGAAAACCATACTGTGTGTCTGATACTATATAATTTCTCTCCAGGTGTTCTACCCATTTAGTTTTGATTAGTTTTTCCAATACTTTCACTATTACACTTGTCAATAATACAGGTCTATAATTGAGGGGGTCTTCCCTGCTGCCACTTTTGTAGATCTGAACTATGTTAGCCTGTTTCCACACGTCTGCTACGATTCCTGTACACAGGGATGCCTGAAAGATCAGGTGAAGTGGAATGCTGAGCTCAGATGCACATTCTCTTAGAACCCATGGTGAAACTCCATCTGGGCCAACTGCTTTGTTCTTACTGAGCTCCTTTAGCATATTTTCCACTTCATCTCTAGACACCTCTATACGCTCTGTTCTCTGTTCTTTGTTCTCTGGAATTCTTATTGGGTCTGGTTCCCTGAAGATTTCATTTTGTACAAACACACTTTGGAACTTTTCGTTTAATGTTTCACACATTTCATTTTCATTTTCCGTGAATCTGTTTCCCATTTTCAACCTCTGGATATTATCCTTTACCTGCAATTTGTTGTTTATGAATTTGTAGAATAGGCCCGGTTCTGTTTTACATTTATCCGCTATCCCTTTTTCAAAATTTCTTTCTGCCTATCTCCTTACTGCTGTATAGTTGTTTCTCACATCTTTGTATCGCTGTATGTTTGGGGGTTTGGCCTCTTCCTATACTGATTCCATTTTGGTATCTTTTGGTCTCTGGCCCTCTTACAATTTCTGTTGAACCAATCCTGTTTTCTGGCCCTGCATCTCTGTTTTGGTATGAATGTTTGTGTACCTTCATCGTATATTTTGCAAAATTTGGCATACATTTCATTTACATTTGTGTGTGTGTGTGTGTGTGTGTGTGTGTGTGTGTGTGTGTGTGTGTGTGTGTGTGTGTGTGTGTGTGTGTGTGTGTGTGTAATTACCTAAGTGTAGTTACAGGATGAGAGATACGCTCGTGGTGTCCCCCTCTTCCCAGCACTCTTTGTCATATAATACTTTGAAATTACTGACGGTTTTGGCCTCCACCACCTTCTCACTTAACTTGTTCCAACCGTCTACCACTCTGTTTACAAAAGTGAATTTTCGTATATTTCTCCGGCAGCTTTGTTTCGTTAGTTTAAATCTTTGACCTCTTGTTTTTGAAGTTCCGGGTCTCAGGAATTCTTCCATATCAATTTTATCGATTCCTGTTACTATTTTAAACGTAGTGATCATATCGCCTCTTTTTCTTCTATCTTCTAGTTTTGGCATATTTAATGCCTCTAACCTCTCCTCGTAGCTCTTGTCCTTCAGTTCTGGGAGCCACTTAGTGGCATGTCGTTGCACCTTTTCCAGTTTGTTGATGTGCTTCTTAAGATATGGGCACCACACAACCGCTGCATATTCTAGCTTTGGTCTAATAAAAGTCGTGAACAATTTCTTTAGTATTTCACCATCCATGTATTTAAAAGCAATTCTGAGGTTAGAAAGCGTGGCATAGGCTCCTCGCACAATGTTCTTAATGTGGTCCTCAGGTGACAGTTTTCTATCTAGAACCACCCCTAGATCCCTTTCTTTGTCAGAATTCTTTAAAGATTTCTCACATAATTTATAGGTTGTGTGGGGTCTATGTTCTCCAATTCCACATTCCATAACATGGCATTTATTCACATTAAATTCCATTTGCCAAGTATTGCTCCATATACTTATTTTGTCCAGGTCTTCTTGAAGGGCATGACAATCATCTAGGTTTCTTATCTTCCCTATTATCTTAGCATCATCAGCAAGCATGTTCATGTAATTATGTATTCCCACTGGTAGATCGTTTATGTAGACAATGAACATTACCGGTGCATGAACTGAACCCTGTGGTACTCCACTCGTGACATTCCTCCAATCCGATACCTTGCCTCTGATTACGGCCCTCATTTTTCTGTCAATTAGGAAATTTTTCATCCATGTTAGTAGCTTACCTATCACCCCTCCAATATGTTCCAGTTTCAAGAACAACCTCTTATGGGGAACTCTGTCGAAAGCCTGTTTTAAGTCTAGATAGATGCAGTCAACCCAACCATCTCTTTCCTGTAAAATCTCTGTGGCCCGATCATAAAAACTGAGCAAGTTCATTACACAGGATCTTCCAGATCGAAAACCATACTGTCTGTGATATTATATCGTTTTCCTCCAGGTGTTCTACCCATTTAGTTTTAATTATTTTTTCCAATATTTTGACTATTACACTTGTCAATGATACAGGTCTATAATTAAGGGGGTCTTCCCTGCTTCCACTTTTGTAGATTGGAACTATGTTAGCCTTTTTCCACACATCAGCTACAACTCCTGTACTCAGGGATGCCTGAAAAATCAGTTGAAGTGGAATGCTGAGCTCAAGTGCACATTGTCTCAGAACCCATGGTGACACTCCATCTGGACCAACTGCTTTGTTCTTACTTAGCTCCTTGAGCATTTTTTCCACTTCATCTCTAGACACCTCTATGTGCTCTATGTTGTTCCCTGAAATTCTTATTGTGTCTGGTTCCCTAAAGATTTCATTTTGTACAAACACACTTTAGAACTTTTCGTTTAGTGTTTCACACATTTCCTTTTCATTATCCGTGAATCTGTTTCCCATTTTCAACCTCTGAATATTATCCTTTACCTGCAATTTGTTGTTTTATGAATTTATAGAATAGACCTGGTTCTGTTTTACATTTGTCAGCAATCCCTTTTTCAAAATTTCTTTCTGCCTCTCTCCTCACTGCCGTGTAGTTGTTTCTCGCATCTTTGTATCGCTGGTATGTTTGGGGGTTTGGCCTCTTCCTGTACTGATTCCATTTTTGTGTCTTTTGGTCTCTGGCCCACTCGCAATTTCTATTGAACCAATCTTGTTCCTAGTTCTGCATCTCTGTTTTGGTATAAATTTTTTGTGCCTATATCATATATTTCACAAAACTTGACATACATCTCATTCACTTCCTTGTCTAGCATCAAGTCAGTCCAATTATACTCGCTAAAAAATTCTAAGGTGGCCATAATGTCCTCTCCTGAAGTCAGGTTTTTCAACTGCTTCAACCTCTTACTTTCTTCCAGATTATAACGCATTGCATACTTTATTCCCAAAAAAACATGGTCACTTTTACCCAAGGGAGGAAGGTATTGAATGTCAAATCTATCTATCTATCTATCTATACATCTCTCTCTCTCTCTCTATCTATATATATCTCTCTCTCTATATCTATATCTCTCTCTATCTCTGTCTGTCTGTCTGTCTGTCTGTCTGTGTGTAATTACCTAAGTGTAGTTACAGGATGAGAGTTACGCTCGTGGTGTCCCGTCTTCCCAGCACTCTTTGTCATATAACACTTTGAAACTACTGACGGTCTTGGCCTCCACCAGTAGTTTCAAAGCGTGTGTGTGTGTGTGTGTGTGTGTGTGTGTGTGTGTGTGTGTGTGTGTGTGTGTGTGTGTGTGTGTGTGTGTTGGGGGGGGGAGGCCTCTCCTCACTCAACCTACCCATCACCATCCTACATACTATTATTATTTAACTATTTTTTTTTATTAATTCCTTAGGTACATCTGCATTAGTGCAGCTACCCTAGACTATATGAAGTGGAGTACAGTGTGTCAAAAAAAAAAGCTAACTAGTTGATGCTAGAAAATCCCCATCACACAGGATGGTTAGTCATACAGAGGCATGTGATAAGCAGTCTGCACTGGCAGACTCCGGATGCATTTTGAGGATATCATCAACACAAGATTGAATAAGGTAGCAGTGGTAATAAAGGTCCCCATCTCGCAGGATGGTTAGTCATACAGGGCCATATGTTTAGTAGCCTGCACTGGCAAATTTTGGGTACACTGTGAGGATATCTTCAAGAATACGAGAGTGAATAAAGTAATTGCAAAGCTCCAGGTACCTCATGCCAACTGGTCTGAAAGGTCTAATAACTGGGCATTCAGTAATGTAGTGCGGGAGATCGTGCTGTAGTTCCTGCTCACAGAGTTTGCAACTGGAGTGCTCAGGATTGGGAGATCCGTCACCTGCAGCCACCTGCCACAGGTAACGGTAACCCAACCTGATCCTTGCAACCACTGTGTCGCACAGTCTAGTGGACGTTTTGTGCTGCCCATAGATGTAGGTTTCAGATCTGAACAAATCATAGCTTTTTATACTAGTACTTTCAGGTCGTTGGGAGTCAGTAAGTTCTTTCCTATCAGATCTGAATGTTTGGATCAATGTAGTTTTGACAGCAGAGATGGGGATACCTAGATCTAAGTCAACTTCAAACTTGTTACACGCTAATTTGGCTGCAAGGTCTGTTTCATTATGATGGGTGGAGTGCTAAGTCCTTATTTAACTATAAATCTACATATGGTGCTTAACTCTACGTTATCAACACATACATATTCACCTTACACCTACTCCTCCTCCACACCTGTTCCTATACTTTCTTTCTACCCTTAAACACCCCCTTTTCTACCCCCCCCCCCCAGCGACACACACCCCGCCGTGAAACACCTGGTACGACCGGCCGCGCCCAGGACACCTCCCCACCCCCGGAGATGTGCGCCTTGCGTTTACCTGTGACAGGTGTGGCGCACGTTCTACATCTCAATTTAGGCTATTAACGTCACTGGGGGACATAATTGTTTAATGAGGATATTGTTGTGTTGTTGAACAGCGTTGTAACAAATTTGTGGGTGTAGTTACCTGTCCATGTGACAGGTAACTGAGCACCCCTTTGCTAATTTGTGTAATTAGCAGTAGTCACAGTGACTTCAGGCAGTGGTGAGCTTACCCTTCCATTTATCTCTTTTTTTTCTTTCCTTTTCGTTCTCTCTTCTCTCTTTTCTGTTCATTGTTTTCTTTATGTTCCCTTACTATCCTCTTGTTATTCCTATTACTATCTCCTTCTCATTTGGTGGTTATAATAAGGAGCTGCCTCGTATAGGCCAATAGGCCTTCTGCAGTTCTTATTCCTACTACTATCCCCTCTACTACACTTGGCTCCTCACCTTTCTCTTGCCTATTTATTGCCTGCATCTACTTCCTCATCACAATCGACTTGAGAATGGTCCAGGACGGACCGAAACGTCGTCGTCCCTTCACCTTCTAGTGTGTGGTCTTGCCATCATACTTTAGCCACGTTATTGTGACTCATCGCCTGCAGTGGTGAGGAGTTGTCAGGAGGAAGACTACCGTAGTGTTAACGAATTAACGAGCCATCGGTAATTAAGCGATTGATTAATGTAAGGAGTTGACTACCTGTCATGGGCGAAGTCAATTGAGCTGTTATAGCCGTCATAATTCATTGGACTTACCGTATCTGTCTTCGGGCAGGGGATTAAGCACTCGAGTAGCTGATTAAAGGGAATTAGCACCCGCCACTGGGTGAAATCATAGTGTTAATGTTGTTGTTTATACAGGGTGTAGAGTAGCCTTGTGAAGTAGGGTAATAATATTACCTTAACGAGGGTTCTGTCATAAAACCGGAAAGACACCTGTCAATTGGGTAGCAGCAGTGTCTATCATAAGTTGTCTGAATTAATAGGTTGTCGGTGTGACAGTAATTAATTTGGAAATACTCACTGAATGCTTGACGTCTCGTGCGACGTAATTAACCCTTAATCCTCAAACCGCTAGTGGCCCAAATGGAATTCACACCCACAGGCGCAACAAAAAAAATCCAAAAAATTCTTTCATCTTATAGAAGTGTTAATTTTTGTTCCCTGATCACGGAAAAATAACTAAAAAATCGTAGGTGGCATATTTAGCCGCAATAGGGTAGGGAAGTGTGGCAAAAATGGGGCGTTGGCAGAGCCTTCGCCAGACGAGGTCTACTCCGCCCGAGCTGTCAGACGGCAGTTGCCACAAATATATTATTACCTAATTAGTTCAATGTCTCCGATTGATTTTTTCTTAGTTTTTTGCAGTAATATTATTCAATACAGTGAATTGTGGTATATTTATATAATAAAATGTGTGAACCATCGCTGTACTCAAAATTATGGTGTGCATATAAGTGATTCAATTATTATGTTCATAAAACAATAAACAAATAGTTTTGCTGTTGTTACATTATATCACAGGTATATAAGTATCTGCATGTTTTGTTCACCATAACGAACTACTAAGTTGGTCTTGTGAGTCAAAAAGCAACGAGGAGTGAGTGCCACACACCAGCACGCCACTCACTGCCACTCCTCCCTCAACACCACCTCACTCACCCTCATTCTCCTCCCACAATACTGTTTTTGCATTTATTCACTATACACAGACATATATATACTGTGAAATAATCTCTTATCAGAGATTTAGCCTGCTATTTCTGCGAATCACTCCTGTCCTCATCAATATACAAGATACGTTTTGTAGTGGCTAAAACGTATATGATAGCCACACGTACCAGCAACTCCCTCCTCCCCCCACTCCAGCACCTGGTCGACGCGCCGAACCCTTCCACTGCCTAACTAGCGACTTGCGACCATCCAGCTTCCTCATTGGCCGCCAACCAACACTCCACTCCGGCTCCCCGCCAATCACAAGACCTCACCAGTTATTGTTGGAGTCCCTTGCGTTTCTGCCAGCCAGAATATTGTGTGCTCGCAAGCTGTGAACTCCTAAGTGACTCACTTGTGTGGTCAAATAGAGGTTTATAGTTAGTGCATATATTCCAGCATTCATATTTTACTTACTTTTGTATGTCAATTCTCCTCCCATTAACGTAATCTATTTTCATGTTTATATTGTTTATTATTTTTACCAGTAAGCCAAGATTTTGTATTTGTTTCAATTTGTGTTTTTTTTTATTGTTATTAAAATCCAATTTTATTATTGTCTTTCGTAATTCCAACCTTACCACAGATTACCAATCACGCAGTCATCCTTTTTTTTGTTCTCTTTTTTTTTCCTTTTCTTTTTTTTATATTATATGTGGCCAGCACTGACACCTGCTAGTTGGAAGACTGCCGACCACCATTTCCAACTCGTTACCGTCACATATTAAATGGGGGCCTGTCCACGGAGCTTCACTCAGGTATTGGTAATTGTGGTAAGCACACTTGGCTTTCATTTCCCTTGCTTCCATTATTCACATTAATCATTCTTTATTTTATATGGTGCTGTGTATATTGTACATTACGGGAATAGCATATGGTGAGAGTGAGACAACTTTGGATTACGTGGTGACTGTAGGCCGCAGTCATACTCTTAATTGGTCGTCTCCCCCTTCCGTGTTATCCTCCGTGTTTAACATCTTTGTCCCCCAATATTTCTCACTTTTTGACAGATTATCACATAGGTACCCTGGTACTGTGGTCTGTCTCCGGGTCAATAGCACCCAAGTCCTGCAATCCGACTCTAGGAGGAAAAAGAGGGCTTTAGATCCTCTAGCACGAACTATTATTGGCGAATTGGGACCTCGCCGATAGTTCTCGTCACCAGTTGACACTCGCACCCCTACTCGTCGGTCAGACTGATGGTATTTACCAAAAGGTAGGGAATGGCGTTCTTTCTTTTGAGCACAAAGTTCGCTAATTCTGTAAATACCATATTCAATTTCAGTGGGTACCATGCTTATGTTCTATAGTGACTTGGCAGGTATGACTACATTTTTTTTGGACTACCTCATTTATTTTGAAGCCATTTAGTGTTTCACTTGTATTTTAAACTTAGTTTTCACTAATTAGTAGGATTTTCTTGCCTTTATCCTCCCATAGTGAGACCAGGTACAAGATTTCCTGCGACCTTATTCATTTACCATCTTGAATTACTTTAATTATTAATAATTCCCCACAGGATAGGTATCAGTTGCCACGTTTCCTGTTTCTGACACTCACCATATTCTCACTATATTCATCTCCTTTGTTTTGCTATATTTTCACCATGTTCCGCTTACAAGCTTTCATAGCAAATCCAGAAAGAGAAATAGGGACCTTACGTCAAGCTAAGAGGATCCATTGTTAACTCTTGCACATGAGTATCACTTGAAGTTCCTGATGGAGCCAACAAATTTGCCCATTAATAATATGATACTGGTCACCTTGCTGAGGAAGATATTATAGATTCTTCTACTCATGAACAGTACATTATTTCAGATAAAGATGACTGAGAGCGATAAAGCTCAGATTGGAACTTGCCAAGATCGAGCTACAGCAACAACAAGAAGCGCTGCAATCAGAAAGGAAGAACCAACGCGTGAAGCTGCAATCAGAGAGCGTGAAGCTGCAATCAGAGAGCGTGAAGCTGCCCTCAGAAAGGAA
>WNGS01161148.1:143253-164904 GCA_020271785.1 Procambarus virginalis
AGATCCGACTTGTAACACAGTCAAACTTTTCTTCTATCCAAATAAATAACATTTGAAAAATGTATGTCTGTCTACTCATTCCGTCTCGTTAGGGTCTGACCTTGTGTCTTTCCATAGCGGGAAGTTTTCACTCATCAGCCATTAGTATCGTTCGATCCAGCAGAAAAAAAAAACAGAGACTGCTGACAGTGTGACAGTTTTAACCTAACGTAACGTGGAACTCATAATCTTTTCAGCAGTCCAAATAACATTATGAAAAGTAAGTGAGACTTAGTCCAGCTCAATTACATGTCTTATTATTATATAATTGTGAAATAAGCACAGATGAGTTTGGGGAGACATGTTCGCTACCTACATTTCTTCATGTGAGTTCATTTTAGTTTAAGTTTTCCATCTTAAATTAAATACTACCATCATCACCATCATCAACAACAACTTACTGGGTGCCTAGTCTTCAGTTTACAACTCAGTAAGTGTTTACGAACGTGGGAATCACGTCATGTGAGATTATTTAGTTTAGTTCAAAGTTTCCTAATCTTAAAATATTACGATCATCATCATCATCAACAACAACTTATTGGGTGACTTAGACATTCGTTTACAACTCAATAAGTTTACAACTCAGTAAGTGTTTACTGAAGGTGGGAATCACTTCATATGTGATTATTTAGTTTAGTTCAAAGTTTCCTAATCTTAAAATATTACGATCATCATCATCATCAACATCAACTTACTGGATGTCTTAGACATTCAGTTTACAACTCAGTAAGTGTTTACTGAACGTGGGAATCACTTCATATGTGATTATTTAGTTTAGTTCAAAGTTTCCTAATCTTAAAATATTACGATCATCATCATCATCATCACATCAACTTACTGGATGTCTTAGACATTCAGTTTACAACTCAGTAAGTGTTTACTGAAGGTGGGAATCACTTCATGTGTGATTATTTAGTTTAGTTCAAAGTTACCTAATCTTAAAATATTACGATCATCATCATCAACAACTTATTGAGTGTCTTAGATATTCAGTTTACATCTCAGTAAGTGTTTACTGAATGTGGGAATCACTTCATATGGGATTTTTTTTTAGTTTAGTTAAAGTTTTCCATCTTAAATTAATACTACTATCATCATCCATTGTCAGCCAATTACTATTCGTATCATCAAAGTCCTATCAGTCATCAAACAAGCAGAGGTGCTGCATAATCCACTAAAGATCTGACGTATGCAAGGTACATCATTTTTGACAATTCTGACACCAACCCACCTTAGCGATTCGACTGTGCACAACATTAGCCTAGCACTCTTATTAATTTTATTCATTCACTGTTAACTTAGCATAGTGTAAGTTTTTTTTTCACATTTCATATCGCGTGTGTAGATTTAGTTTTAACAAAAAGTGAAACACGAGAGCGTGAACTAATCGGGTTGCGATAGGAGGAAAGGCTTTGTGGACGGCTAGTCATAACATAACAGATATGATTTCACAGAGTTTTAACCTTTTGCAAGTTTTTCAGTGTTTTCTCTTCTTTTGTGCTAAGTGAGTCAGACAAAACGGATCATTTCATTATTAGCCAAGGCAATACGCTATTAGCTAGTTAGTCAAAACATATAACACGCATTATTTCACAGGAATTTTTTCCAGCAAATATGGTTCCTTTAAGCAGATCATCACATCAAACATCAGCAGTCCGCGAAATTCTCTTTAGTCAATAATCATCCTTTACAGTATTTCTTGACTAAAATAGCACTCCAAACATAAGTGGCCATTTTTTTATTCACACTGTCACACTTAGTCAATAATTTGTTTCGCAGAGTGACAAGTTATGCTTAGTGACGAGATTTCACGCCGAGCATAGTTTTTAAGAGAGTTCACACTGTATTAATTATGGTCACGGATATCTTATGTTATGTTTATGAAGATCTTTACTTCTTATTTTCTTATTTTTACCCATTTCCCAGCACCCTGCTTTTCAGCCTTCACATATTCTTTTCAAATCAACTTGGCTTACTGTTTTTCCAGTAGATTTGTTTCATATTACATATATTAATCAACTTTCAAATTCAGTTCAGCTTCTTTTCAATATCACAGCTTCGTTGTTCCCTGGTCAGTATCCAGTTCATCACCTCATATTATCAATGTCATTAATACTACTATCACCAACTATGTATTCAGTTAACAGTTAGGCATTCAGTTAACAACTCAGTAAGTGAAAATCACTTCATGTGAGCTCATTTTTAGTTTAGGATAAGGTTTTTCCATCGTAAAATAGTATTATCATCATGAACCAGGTATTGGACGGCTCTACCATTCAGTTTACAACTCAGTAACTGTTTACTGAACATAGATATCCCTCCGTATGACCTCATTTTTTAGTTTAAAGTTTCTCCATCGTAAAAAAAAAAATATTACTATCACAAACCTTGTATTGTCAGGCTCCAGCATTCAGTTTACAACTCAGTAAGTGTTTACTGAATGCAAAATCGCTACATGTGCGGTCATTTAGTTTAAAGTTTCCCAGTCTTAAAATATTACTATCACCAACCATGTATTGGATGGCTCAACCATTCAGTTTACAACTCAGTAACTGCTTACTGAACATAGATATCCCTCCATGTGTCCTCATTTTTAGTTTAATGTTTCTCCATCGTAAAATAAAAAAATATATATATTACTGTCACTAACCTTGCATTGGCTGGCTCCGACATTCAGTTTACAACTCAGTAAGTGTTTACTGAATGCAAAATCGCTACATGTGTGGACATTTAGTTTAAAGTTTCCCAATCTTAAAATATTACTATCATCATCAACCATACATTGGCTGGCTTAGTCTTTCAGTTTACAACTCAGTGAGTGTTTACTGAACGTGGAAATTGTCACATGTGTGGGCATTTAGTTTAGTTTTAAGTTTCACAATCTTAAATTAAATACTATCATCAACCCCATATTGGACCCTCGGGCATTCAGTTAACCACTCGGTAAGTGCTTACTGAACGTCGAAATCATTTCATGTGTGCCCATTTTTTACTTGAACCCGTCTCCACTCCAAACCGGACCTGCGGTCCGAGTCGGGACCCCAGGTCCTGACAGGTTTGGAGTGGAGACTCATTTTTTTAATCATAACTATTATCTACACATTGGGATTAACAGTCGTGGGGGGAAGGACCCCTCACTCTCCCTCCAATCTACCTGTCTACAGATTGGATGATTGACTAGGATGACCAGAAGCCTTTCCCCATCTGTCTGCTAAACCACCAAGAAGTCTTATTATTATTATTATTATTATTATCGTTGTAAATCGCTTAAGTGTTTAATAAAAGAAATAAATTTATATAATGTGTTTACTTTTCCCCGTTTATTGCATATAATCTCTGCTCAGGGGAGATATGACTCCACCTATGCTAGAAAAGAGAAGTGATTTATGATGGACAGGTGATGCCCAGCTGGGGTGAGCATCTCCCAGACCGCTCTAAAGACATCGAAAAGTGCTTAAGGTTAATGGTTCACTTCCGTCTTGCTGCCACTCCCATCTCCTCCTACCCTCCGGTCTGTCTGTCTGTCTGTCGGCCTCTTTCTTTCTCTCCTACCCTCCTGGCACTTCAACTCTCTCAAGTGCTACCTAAACGGAAGCTGACAAAACCACAAACCACAAAATGGCTCTAAACACTCTCACGCCGCGGGGGAGCTCCCCTCACTCTCCCTCACCCTCCCTCCCTCACCCCTGTCCCTCCCCTACCCCAACAACATATGTTGGGCCTTCTAGAGCACTCATCTCTTACTCTAGGCGCATAGCAATACATAGTCTTTAATCAAAAACTATTATCTACGCACAGGATTAAGTCTATGGAAAACAAACATACATATTCATTTACTCTTAACAACATATCCACATACCTCTTACTTTAGCACATACCACATAGCCCTACATACTCCCCTACCCCCCAAACAACATGACCACAATCTTCCCTGACCACATACCCAAACACCGGACGCTCATACGCGTCCGACACGCCCCAACTTCCGGGAAAATCCCCTTACAACATTATGTGGCTACATACCTGAGTACCACATGGCCAGCTGGCTCTAATGAGCTCACCTGGCCAGATGGCGCGCACGGTTCTAGTCGTCATTTACACTACTCACATTTTATTCTTTATACTCAATTAGTATTAAGCTTTAGTCATTTAAGTTTTTCCTGCCCGAAACGCTTTGCGTAATAGTGGCTTTAGGCATTGTATGTACTAGCCCTATTTATAAATCAAACATTCTTTGTAAAATCCCTTGTATGTATGTACCTTACCTAAATAAACATTTTATTTTATTTTATTTTACATGGATGGCAAAATACTCAAGAAATTGTTCATAACTTTTGTTAGGACAAAGCTAGAATATGCAGCGGTTGTGTGGTGCCCATATCTTAAGAAGCACATCAATAAACTGGAAAAGGTGCAAAGACATGCTACTAAGTGGCTCCCAGAACTGAAGGGCAAGAGCTACGAGGAGAGGTTAGAGGCATTAAATATGCCAAAACTAGAAAACAGAAGAAAAAGAGGTGATATGATCACTACGTACAAAATAGTAACAGGAATTGATAAAACTGATAGGGAAGATTTCCTGAGACCTGGAACTTCAAGAACAAGAGGTCATAGATTTAAATTAGGTAAACAAAGATGCAGAAGAAATATAAAAAAATTCACTTAAGTAAACAAAGTGGTAGACGGTTGGAACAAGTTAAGTGAGAAGGTGGTGGAGGCCAAAGTCGTCAGTAGTTTCAAAGCGTTATATGTCAAAGAGTGCTTGGTAAACGGGACACCACGAGCGTAGCTCTCATCCTGTAACTACACTTGGGTAATTATACACACACACACATGAAAACACAGGCCTAGGAGATTGGATATATTAAGGTGTATGGTTAGGGAAGGGTGTGTGAGGTGGGGGGAGGTGAAGGGCCCGCCCAGAGAGTCATCTGACCGTCACCGGCAGTGGCCCCTGACATTCTCCTACTCTCATGTTTAAAAACAATAATGTCTGTGGTATGTTAGCAAAAGTTAAGATGTTCCTAGCGTGCATAGTTGATAGTCTGAAGTAGTTGTATATTTCCAATGGGACACGGCCTACTGCCGCCACCGCCTACGCCATAACACAGAAGGGGTAGAGGTGTCTCTCTCTGCAGTCCAGAAGGCCTTCAACACACACTCCAAGAGGAGACATTAGTTTGTGTCATACACACAGTCCTTGAGTATAGGTGTTCACGGTGCCTCGCCTCTGCTGCTGCTGAAAGGTGAGTGAGGATTCCTGAATATTTGTAAACAATGGCCCCTCACCCCTCCTCTTCAACCTCTGTGGAGTTCCACATACCCGCCACATGGCACATACCACATGGGTAGGAGACTGGGTAATATGATGTATGGAAGATATGAGAAGGTAATAAGCGGTTGTGGCAATCATTGGTTCGTTACCGCCTCAGCTTCCATAGTTGAGTATTACCTCGTCTTAGAGTTGACTCGCGATCCCATACATAACACACAAGGGGTAAGGTAGCTCTCACAGTGACCCAGGAGGTGTCATTAGTACATATCAAAATGGAGCTACGGGATCGGTCTCTTTGGTGTCTTGGAGTGAAGTGCACTACATGAGCGGGAGCGAAAGTATTTGTCAACAATACCCCAATACCTCCCTCCCCTCCCCTTTGCACACTCCCCCATCACCTACCGCTCATCGGTGGGTGAGTGTGTGTGTCTGTAACACCGTCTAGAATAAGGAAGGTTCGCACATTCTGTTTATTCTGCGTTAGTTTAAAAAATAGGTTGACAGGTAGGCTGTTCCTTGTGAATGTGTATAAGTTTTTGCAGTACAGAAGGAGGTGTGTATCTGTTCGTCACCGTCTCGGCTTCCATAGTTGTTAACTCTCACCCCCTCACCATAACACACAAGGGTTCCCTGCTTCTGAGGTATGAGAGTTGGTGGGTGGCAGCAGTGGATCTTACATCTGGGTTATGTTACCTCTACCCTACTCTAGACAGCACTGTTGCTTGTTTACGTCAAGGATGTCTATTACCACTACGGGCGCTTCCCCCCCCCCCTTACACTTACCACCAACCGTTCACTTGGCATCCCTCCGGGTTACCACTCTACATGCATTTCTCTGTATTCAGAACATTAAGTAGTTAGGGGGAGTAAACCCATTTATATATAACATTATTCTTTTATTAAACACTTAAGACATTTACAATGACAATGATAATAATAATCATAATAATAAGAGTAGTTCTTTGTTCAGCTTTGCGAGTAGACAGACAGACAGAGAGACAGTCATCTGGACCATCTTAGCTTCGACAGTGTAAAAGTTATCTTAACGGTAGAGCGAATTTCAAACAGATATTTAGCACTCTTAAATTAGCTTCTACCATCAAGCTTAGTTAAACGTTTTTTCCAATCTTAAAAGTAAATAATAATAATACGATCATCAAGTCCATATATGTTCTCTTAGAGTCAGTTTCAGACCGACCTTGACTGACGATGATGGCCAAGACCACCTTGAGGTATTAGTGCGCTCTGACGTTTCTGTCTCGTTAGTGCCAGGCATTGTCTTATATTTCTATCTCATTAGTGCCAGGCTTTGTCTGATATTTGTCTCGATAGTGTCAGCTGTCAGCTTCGTCTGACCTATTCGAGGAATCACTCCGTGTTCTCCTAAAAAATCTCAGTCCTATACAGCTTCCACTGCACATTCTGGATGATTCGGGGATTCAACCTCAGAGAGAGAAATGGTTGCAAACACCCCGTCATCAATATTACCACTCAGTCATGAGATGATCATAGTCACTCTCCTGTGTAATGGCTCCCCTCTTTCAGTTTCTTCCGTCTGTCCTATTATTTCTACTGCTATTGCCTACACCATGAATCGCTGTTAAGAGGCTAGGGGATAAGGACCCGCCCAGGGAATTCAACTTCTTCAACTGCATTCATAAAATGCCGTAAATTATTATTACCACTAGCGGCTTCTCCTCTATTTCCTGGAGCAACTTTACTAGTACTAAGCTTAACTCCGTCCACACCAGTAGAGATTGTAGAAGGGGGAGTTGGTCTTAGACCGTCTACATTATAACACCAAACCAATAATATTACTGTGTGTTTTTTATCATAGTTTAAGTTTCCACTTTCAAGCTAGCATAGTTTAAAGGTCCTACACATCTCAACTCAGCAAAAAAAAAAAAAAAAAGATTGTCTTACCGGGTCGCTGAGATGGCATGGTGCATCAGCAACAGTCAACCCTCATTAGGTTTGTATCCAGTCATCGCTGTCGTCGTCTAATCAGCCGCTCTTTTCTCTCTTAGCCCATCCTCACGTGTTAACAGACTCATTAAGGGGGTTAGACTAGCCCAATGAGAGAAGATATGTTCCCTACATCATTCATTTTACTTGATATAATGGGTGAAGCATTAGCCTGTTATCAAGGCACAACAGTGAAACAGAATATTTACCACTCTTAATACTTTATTCAATGTCAGTTAAACATGACATAATATAACCGTTAAACTGCGCAAAACCTCATATGATGTGTGACATTGAACTCAGTTCTTAAAAATATTCTGAATCTCGTTCAAATGTTTTGTGAATAATCTATTAGGAAAATGCTCCAAATTTGTCTAAATGATACCAGTGTAACTTGAAAAAACAAGAAAATAAAAAATAATTATAAAATTGAATATTGAAAACTTCAGATTTTGAAATCAGCTGCAAAAATATAAAAAATATCACCAACTGTTCATTTGGTGTTATTATGCTCTCAAAATAGCATATGATCTTCATTTTCACATATTTAGAATATAGGTTTTCAGTATAATTTACTGTAAACAAAATTTGTCAATATGGCATTTGAAATACAGTGGCACCTCGACTTACGATTGCCCCGACTTACGATAATTTCGAGTTACGATGTAAATTTCATCGAAAAGTGCGACTCGACATACGATGGTGTTGTCGACTTACGATATTTGTTGGTACACGTTTGGGTCGACCGAGCGCGTGGTTCCCGGTCACTCGGTCCGACCTGCCTTAGTTTACTACAGCTGACCGCTTAGTGACGATCGCGCCTTAAAGAAATTCCACGTTTGTGGTGATTTTTTGCATTTTGAATATTAAAGTAATTATTATATATCACACCATGAGTCCCAGGAAAGCCAGTGGTAAGGCTCAACATATGAAAACCCATGTAAGAATGACCATAGAGCAGAAACAAGAATACAGAATGTCTCTCCCTCAACAATTAAGAAAATGTGTGCAGCATGGGAAGAATTGCAAACCTTTGCTGAAACGACTCACTCAAATCACCCTGCAGTAGGCCATTGCCTTAACCTATTCAATAACACTGTGATGCATCATTACAGACAAATGTTAAAAGGAAGGGAAAAAAAATGTCTTGACAAATTTGTAGTGAAACGAACACGCACTGAACCACAACCAGGTCCTAGTGGTATTCAGGCAAAACGTAGGAGAGAGAGTACCCCAGAGAAAACATCACTGCCTGATGTGATAATGGAAGGGGACTCCCCTTCCAAACAGTAACAACTCTCCTCCCCCCTCATCACCATCTTCCATACGCCATCAAGAGCCCTCTATAAAGGTAAGATAAACTTAGGTACTGTATTGTAGTTAGAAAAAAAATTGTATTCAGTATAAAATGTATTTGTATGTTAATATTTTGGTGGGTGGGGAACGAATTAATTCAATTCCCTTTATTTCTTATGGGAAAAATAGCTTCAACTTACGACCCGTCTCTGGGAACGGATTAGCATCCTAAGTCGAGGCCTCACTGTACAGTATGCGCAAATTTTGAAAATAAAAGTTTATAACTCCATATGTTTAGAGTTTGGAAAAATCAAGAGCCCTCTATAAAGGTAAGATAAACTTAGGTACTGTATTGTAGTTAGAAAAAAAATTGTATTCAGTATAAAATGTATTTGTATGTTAATATTTTGGTGGGTGGGGAACGAATTAATTCAATTCCCTTTATTTCTTATGGGAAAAATAGCTTCAACTTACGACCCGTCTCTGGGAACGGATTAGCATCCTAAGTCGAGGCCTCACTGTACAGTATGCGCAAATTTTGAAAATAAAAGTTTATAACTCCATATGTTTAGAGTTTGGAAAAATCAATTCTATAGGGATTGTAGAAGAGACAGCTGTGCACACTATATGTAAAAATGGTGAGAATCAATCAGAAACTCGATTTTTGGATACTGAAGCAAGTTGAAATTCTAGTTATAGATATTGTAACGTACGATTATGTTACGTTGTTGGGTTGATTCGATACACAGTGTTAAGTGAGTTTCATATTTATTTAGTAGTCCTGGATACAGCAGTGTCGTAGACGTTGAGACGAAGCCTGGAGCAGAGTAGAGAGCTGAGTGAGGCCGGAGTCGTGGAGCTCTATGCGGGAGAGCGTGGAGGCTCGATTGGGAATTGCGAGTGTCTGAACTCGGGGAGCGATAGCGTTGTAGCTGGATGCGGTCGTAGTCTGCTGTCTGCTCTGTGTCGAAGCTGTAGCGTTTTGGGTCGACTAGAACTGCCCAAGCCGAATACTACATTCTTGACTGGAGATTGTACTCTCTTGCTGTTCTCCCATCGCTGGGTTATATGGTGGTTACACCTCAGCTCCCTCCAACAAGGTGAGGAGAGTATTGGGGAAAGGATTGTAGCTTCTGTAATAATGATTTAGGGTATAATTTATATAAGTGAAAAAAGCCCTAATCTGGTCCCTAATCATCAAAACAACCTAAAGAAACAAGGACAAATAGAGTTTGAAATCAGTGAAAAAATCAGCCCAAAAAAATCAGTCCCAAGTTCTAACTATGAGTTGTAACTGATTTATTTGTTGGCCAATTTAATTATGGCTTCACATAGTTAGGGACGAGTATGCATTTTCCAGGATGTAAAGGTTAAAACAAATTCAAATAATAAACACAAGGAAAAACCCTAAAAACCTAAAAAACAAACAAATCCCCTAAAAAAAATATTTTTTGGACATTGTTGAAAGTAACTGATAATAACGTTGCGTAATGTATTTATATGATATATATATATAACAAAATAGAGCATAATAACATAATTACTCATTATTATTTGTGTTATGTATTACTCACCAATGCTGTATAGGCACCAGCTGTATATTCACTTGTGGACACTTCTTACTATTATTATTCTTCTTTGTGCGTCGGACAGGTGCTTGCATCTCTTTATTAAATAAATAAAATAAATATGTTTATTCAGGAAAGGTACATACATAAAGTGATTTTACATAAATGGATCGATTTATAGATAGAGCTAGTACATACAATGCCTAAAGCCACTATTACGCAATGCGTTTCGGGCAAGAAAAACATTAATATCTAAAACTTAATACTAATTGAGCAAAAAGAATAAAATGTATTGAGAACAGATACAAATAAAGATAAAAAAAGGGGGAACATGACTGAAAAAGCAGCACAAATACAATAGGTAGACAAACAGCGTTGAATAAAAAAATAACAGACATGGGTTGACAATAGAGGGGTAAGGTAGGTTACAGGGAATTTATCAGGTAGTGTTTAGTTTTAATCTTAAACTGGTTGAGAGAGGTACAGTCTTTAACATGGTTGGGAAGGTCATTCCACATTCTGGGTCCCTTGATTTGTAGAGCATTTCTAGTTTGATTAAGTCGTACTCTTGGAATATCAAAACTGTATTTATTTCTGGTGTGGTGCTCATGGGTTCTGTTACAACTTTCAATGAAGCTTTTGAGGTCAGGATTGGCATTACAGTTCAGCGTTTTATATATGTATAATACACATGAGAGAATGTGCAGTGACTTAATATCAAGCATATTCAGAGATTTGAATAGGGGTACCGAGTGATGTCTGAGGCCAGAGTTGGATATTGTCCTAATAGCAGCTTTGTGTTGAGTAATTAAAGGACGTAAATGATTTTGGGTAGTAGAACCCCAAGCACAAATACCATAGTTGAGGTATGGATAGATGAGGGAGTAATAGAGAGTAACCAGGGCAGGGCGTGGAACATAATATCTGATCTTAGAAAGAATGCCAACAGTTTTTGAAACTTTTTTTGATATATTTAGAATGTGTCCCTGGAAATTAAGCTTTTGATCAATGAGAACGCCAAGGAATTTCCATCTAATTTGTTACAAATTTGGGTATTGTTTATCTTGAGATTTATTTGATTAGAGGATTTATTGCCAATCAGAATATAGAAAGTTTTGTCAATGTTAAGGGTGAGTTTGTTGGCAGTTAGCCAAAGATGGACTTTATTTAGCTCGGTATTTACTGTGGCATTTAGAGCAAGGGGGTCAGGAGTAAATGAAGGTTGTGTCGTCAGCAAATAGAATTGGTCTAAGGTGTTGGGAGGCATTTGGAAGGTCATTAATGTAGATGAGAAAGAGGAGAGGGCCAAGTATGCTGCCCTGAGGAACACCAATGTTGATGGGTAGGGTAGGAGAAATTGAATTGTTCACAGAAACATACTGGAGCCTGTCAGTAAGGTAAGATTTGAGGTATTGCAGGGAGAGCCCTCTGACTCCATAATGATGTAATTTAAGAAGAAGGTTTTGGTGGTTGACAGTGTCAAAAGCCTTACGCAGGTCCACAAATAACCCAACAAGGAACTCATTTTTATCAAGAGCTGCATGAATTAAGTTAATCATACTAATAAGTGCATCGTTAGTGCTTTTTTTAGGTCTGAAGCCATATTGACAAGAGCTAAGTATATTGTGCTTGGCTAGATAAGAGAAGAGCTGCTTGTAGATTAGTTTTTCAAAAATTTTTGATAAGTTAGGAAGGATTGAAATAGGTCTGTAGTTGTTAACATCTGTGAGATCACCACATATGTGGACAGGGGTTACTCTCGCTTTTTTTAGAATATCTGGAAAGGTTTGGAGTTCAAGTGACTTGTTGAAGAGCAATGCAATTGCAGGGGCTAAGGATCTGGAGGCTTTTTTGTAAATTAATGTCGGAATCTCCTCAAGGGCACTAGACTTGGTTTTAAGGGAAAGGATTATCTCATTGACGTCAGTGGAATTAGTAGGCTTTAGGTACAGAGACTGTGGATAGTTACCTGTAAGGTAGTCCTTAACATCAGTACTGGAAGATGGAATATCATTTGCAAGGGATGACCCAATGGAAGAGAAGAACCTATTGAACTCAATAGCAGAATCAGAGGCTGAAAGCTGACCATCGTTATTAGACAGGAGTGTTGGTTTGTTGTTTAAAATCTTCTTTGATCCCAAGATTTGTGAAATTGTGCTCCAAGTTTTTTTAATGTTGCTCTTTATTTGGGTAAATTTATCTTCGTAGTATTTAGCTTTGGCTCGTCTAATTATCTTAGATAGCAGTAAAGAGTAATTCTTTGAGAATTCTTTGGAGACGGTTCCTAGCCTATACTTCTTCTCAAGGTCATGTTTTTTATTAATGGATTTAAGTATTCCCTTTGTAAGCCAGGGATTGTTAAGCCTTTTGGTAGTGACTTGTTTTGTAAGCATAGGACAGTGGGTGTTATAAAGGCTTAGAGTTTTTTGAAGAAAAGATTGTACTGCTAGGTTGATGTCCCCTATGTTACCTAACTCTGACTCCCAGTTGACATTATCAGCAGCAGTTATAAAATTGTCTATAGCAGATTCATTGTGCAGCCTAAAACTTATCTCCCTTGACTCTAGAGGTGGTTTGTTAATGTTAGTTAAGAGAAATGTGGGGTAATGGTCTGTAGTGCTATCGGTGATTATACCTGAAGTAAGCGGAGAGGTTATGTTGGTCCAGATGTGATCTAGAGTCGTGGCAGTACTATCAGTGATTCTGGTAGGTCTAGTGATTAAGGGTATGAGGAAGCAGGAATTCATACAGTTGAGGAAGCTAACAGTAGTAGGGTGCTCAGGCTCGCAGAGGTCAATATTAAAGTCCCCTGCGATAATTAGATGGTTTTTGTTCAGTCTGTTCTCGAGTATTAGATTACTAAGGTTTGAATTGAATTCAGACACATCAGTGTTAGGAATTCTATAGACTGCACCTACAGACAGGATAGACTCGGTACCCTTGACTCTGAAACTGGCGAAGATATACTCCCCACAGCAGTCTCTAGTTCTAATTACTTTTAAGCATGTTAGTTCATGATGGTAGTAAAGAGCAGTACCACCACCTCTCTGAATTTGACGACAGTTGTGAATTGCCGAGTAGTTAGGCATGTTAAAGAGTTGAGTAGTATCCTCTTTCAACCACGTTTCAGTAAGTATAATAAAAGTGAATTTGTTGTCAATAGTTTCAATTAAGGCACTAACATCATCGAAGTGTTTACCTAGGGATCTAACATTTAAGTTGATTACAGAGATATTGTGATTATGTGTTAATACATTGTTTACATCATGTGCTGTAAAATATCTGCAGTTCAGATCATTAAAGTGATGATTGTCATAGATAGTGGATAAGAGGTTTAGTTCAGGGTCTAAACTTGCCTGCATAATAAGGATGGTTGCAGGAATACAAGGCAGGAATGGCAAATTACAAAAAGAATTATGATATAAAAGGGGAAAATATATATAAACAAGTCTATACAAACACAAACAAAATGAACAAAAAAAGAAAAAAATGAGGTAGCTTACAGGTACTCTCATACAGGTACACTGTAAGTAAATAATTTCCATAAATGAGACACAGGCAAAGCCAGTGGTACAATGGAGTAAGAGAGGATGGCGAGGCTAGGCAACCTTGGTAAAAAATGAAATCAGAGAAAAAAGTTGAGTAATAAACATAGGTTAATTTAAGCTAAGGATTATTTACTAAAAGTAGTTTAGTTATGACCGTATACTTAAAAGACCTGAAGAAATATTAAAGCACTCTGTTAAGTGTGTCCAGAAAATGACTAGTAAAAGGTAAATTAAAAAATAATTAAAAAAGTGAAACAAAAAGAAATTAGGATACCTAGCCCGCACTAGGTGACAAGGGGTTAATTATGTTGACTCATTGGGAGCGATAATAAAGTTAGACAGACCACATTGGTTGAGGAAAGTGTTGAGGTTATCCTCATTAGTAATTGTAAACATTTTACCTGTAGATGTTTTCCTAACTTTAATCAAGCCATCTCTAACGAAGCACTGATGAATCGCGTCTGGGTTTTGTTGACGGATTTGACGCAGCCGGTAGAGGAGGTGCTGTCTTTTTNTATATAAACAAGTCTATACAAAACACAAACAAAATGAACAAAAAAAAAAAAATGAGGTAGCTTACAGGTACTCTCAGGTACACTGTAAGTAAATAATTTCCATAAATGAGACACAGGCAAAGCCAGTGGTACAATGGAGTAAGAGAGGATGGCGAGGCTAGGCAACCTTGGTAATAAATGAAATCAGAGAAAAATGTTGAGTAATAAACATAGGTTAATTTAAGCTAAGGATTATTTACTAAAAGTAGTTTAGTTATGACCGTATACTTAAAAGACCTGAAGAAATATTAAAGCACTCGGTTAAGTGTGTCCAGAAAATGACTAGTAAAAGGTAAATTAAAAAATAATTAAAAAGTGAAACAAAAAGAAATTAGGATACCTAGCCCGCACTAGGTGACAAGGGGTTAATTATGTTGACTCATTGGGAGCGATAATAAAGTTAGACAGACCACATTGGTTGAGGAAATTGTTGAGGTTATCCTCATTAGTAATTGTAAACATTTTACCTGTAGATGTTTTCCTAACTTTAATCAAGCCATCTCTAACGAAGCACTGATGAATCGCGTCTGGGTTTTGTTGACGGATTTGACGCAGCCGGTAGAGGAGGTGCTGTCTTTTTCTAGTCAAGCACTCGTTTATGTAAATTCCCTTTCTTTGGGACGCAGTTGTTTGGACAAGATGAGATTTCGTGGACTGGGAGGCCAATTTCAGTCGAATTTTGCGCTGGTTGTGTCCAGATGGGTTAGTTTTGCCTACTCTGTAGGCAGCAATAATGTTAGTTTTGTCTAGATTGACCTGCAATTCTTGTTGTAAGAGATTCTGAACAATTTCAGTACACTTTTCACCTTCGCGTGAAAAGTTGGGGAAGAAAGTTTAGTGCGTGTGTTGAGGGAGTGGCAGCGAGTGGCTGGCTGGTGTGTGGTGGTAACTCTTCGTTGCTTTTCGACTCTCAATACCAACTTATCGGTTCGTTATGGTGACCAAAACATGCAGATACTTATATAAAACCTGTGAATAGAGTGTAATAACAGCAAAACTGTTTGTTTATTGTTTTATAAACATAATAATAGAATCACAAATATGCACACCATACTTTTGAGTATAGCGATTATTCACCACTTTTATTATATAATATATTACAATACACACTATTGAATAATATTACTGCAAAAAAATAAAAATAAATAAATCGGAGACATTGAAACAATTAGGTAATAATATCTTTGTGGCAACTCCCACCTGTCAGCGCGGGTGACGCTGACCGGCCCTGACGATCACTCTGTCAACGCCCACTTTTTTCCAGACTTCCTTGGTCAGTTGCGCCCCAAATATGTCGCCTACGATTTTTTTTTATTTTTCCCGTACTCAGGGGACACAAATTAACGTGTTCAGAAGACGAAAAAAAATTTTGAATTTTTTTTTCTTGCGCACAGGGGTGTAAATGTCCCCAGGACCCCTGAGCAGTGTAAGGGTTAATGCCTCTAACCTCTCTTCGTAGCTCTTGCCCTTCAGTTCTGGGAGCCACTTAGTAGCATGTCTTTGCACCTTTTCCAGTTTGTTGATGTGCTTCTTAAGATATGGGCACCACACAACTGCTGCATATTCTAGCTTTGGCCTAACAAAAGTCGTGAACAATTTCTTTAGTATATCGCCATCCATGTATTTAAAAGCAATTCTGAAGTTAGGAAGCGTGGCATAGGCTCCTCGCACAATATTCTTTATGTGGTCCTCAGGTGATAGTTTTCTATCTAGAACCACCCCTAGATCTCTTTCTTTATCAGAATTCTTTAAAGATTTCTCACATAATATATAGATTGTGTGGGGTCTGTGTTCTCCTATTCCACTTTCCATAACATGGCATTTATTAACATTAAATTCCATTTGCCAAGTGGTGCTCCATATACAGTACTTATTTTGTCCAGGTCATCTTGAAGGGCATGACAATCATCTAAGTTTCTTATCCTTCCTATTATCTTAGCATCATCAGCAAACATGTTCATATAATTCTGTATACCAACTGGTAGATCATTTATGTAGACAATAAACATCACTTGTGCAAGAACTGAACCCTGTGGTACTCCACTTGTGACATTTCTCCAGTTCGATACATTGCCTCTGATCACAGCCCTCATTTTTCTATCAGTCAGAAAATTTTTCATCCATGTTAGAAGCATACCTGTCACTCCTCCAATATTTTCCAGTTTCCAGAACAACCTCTTATGTGGAACTCTGTCGAAAGCCTTTTTTAGGTCCAGATAGATGCAGTCAACCCAACCATCTCTTTCCTGTAATATCTCTGTTGCTCGATCATAAAAACTGAGTAAATTCAATACACAGGATCTACCAGATCGAAAACCATACTGTCTGTCTGATATTATATCATTTCTCTCCAGGTGTTCTACCCATTTAGTTTTAATTATTGAGTCCTTGCTAGTGCTGGGTGCTGGTCCAGTTGCTTGGGCATCCTCAGGTGTGTCCTTGCTAGTGCTGGGTGCTGGTCCTGTAGGCCTACTGTGAAATCATACCAAAAACTTTTGAATCATAGTTTGTCTCTTTGTTGTGCCAACCACAAAGATATTATAATATCTTTCATGTCCTTTAGGTGCCGGTAATAATCTGTCAGCTCTTCATTATCAGTTACAGCAACCAAATCAAGCAGATCATTAACCTTTTGCAATGATGCAGCATATGGAATAGATAACACACTGTCATCTTCCTCTTCCACATGCTCATCATTATTACCAGTAACTGACTAGATAATCTCATCATCAGCTAATTCACCATAACCTGGGTCATCAGCATCATTATCTAACCACGCATTCACATCAGAAAGTTGCAAATCTTCCTCACCTGCATCTCTGAATGTCCCAAAAATCACATTATCAAAGCCCTCAAATTCATGGTAATCTTTGCCTTCATTCTAACCAGGTACCGGACTCAGAATTTTATTCCATGCATTCTTTAATGTGGTGACCTTCAACTCGCTCCATTCTTTGGCCTAGTTGTAAATTGCGTCTTTAATTGAATATTTCTTGAAGTTTTCTATTGTTCTACTAACCTTTGTATCCTTATTAGTCACTGTGCTGCTCGGGCTCAAAATATGGCAACCCCCCCTGTGTGCAGGAAATAAATTCTTGGCTTTTTTTTCTCTTCTAATACAGTGTTGTTAAAGTCTCTGGTCACTGGAAACTAAAAAAAAAATATTGTATGTGACATACTTTAGCAGTGATGGCGTTGGGAAGTTGAGCAAATTATGGGCACTAGGCGATGGAGCGCTCGGGGTTCATCGCTATGCTCAAAATTATGGGGCTTATATATGTGACATATATATTATATGCTACGATCAATCAAACTGTTTTTGCTGTTATTACACAATATTCACACATTGTATATTCCCATCTACATATGTGTTCACCATAACGAACCACTAAGTAGGTATGGTAAGCCTAAAAAACAAGATTGAGCTGCCATATCCAGCCAGCCCTCCTTCACTCCTCAAACACCTTACTCGCCAACATTCCTCCTCCCACCATACTGTTATTGTTTTTATTACACTATTTACACACATTATGTATAAATATCAACATGTTTTATTCGCCATAACTATACAACTAAGCTGGTATTGTGTCCAAACAGTACAGTGGTCACCATACACTGCATGACAAGTCACACAGCAGACTAAAATGCTACGAGTACGACGCCACCTCCCTCACCAAAATGGCTCCTCCCAACATACTCCTATTGCTGTTATTACACTATATACACACACATTATATATAAGTATCTACATTTGTGTTCACAATAGTGAACCACTAAGCTAGTATGGTGAGCAAAACAAGAGTGGCTGCCACACACTGACGCTACCTCGATTCCCTCCCTCCCTCACCAAAATTCCACCTCCCACAATACTACGCACAGCACTAATTATCACCACAATCCTGGTCACTAAATCCTGTAAATGAATAATCGACCACACATTTATTTTGTAAAGGAACATATGAAGTCGTTTGAAGATTCCTAGATGGACGAAATAATGCTGTGGTGCTGTGGCTAGCGCTGTGAACATCTTGAAGAGCATTGATTCACTGACATTTGAACATTGTACACAGTCATTATCACACTCAGGCTCTTCTGTAATACTATCATGGCTAAATAATACAGTTACATATATATTTTGACATTATTCGGCGATGCTGTGGTCACAAGCTGAACAGCAGTGCTGTGAGCTTATGTTGCATGCCCCAGCCTTGGTTGCTCACTCAGTACTGAAGCTCTTACACCAAGGAATGTTGCCCACGATTTTTTTTTAAATGGCATCTGTTTACAAGAGCCCTGAGGAAGCTGATGTGAACCCCATGTATCCGCGGGAGTTTTGAATCATACGCTATACTATAAGATCCCTGAGGCGTTTTTTAAATGGCATCGGTTTACAAGAGCCCTGAGAAAGCTGATGTGAACCCCATGTATCCGCGGGAGTTTTGAATCATACGCTATACCTATAAGATCCCTGAGGCGCGTTACGCACCACCCATCGAGCGCCTACAAGCATGTTGCGCAGTGCAGTAGTTAAGCATCTCGTCTTCCTCAGAGAGCAGAACTTCCATAATGTCTGAATTCATAGCTCTTTTATAAAGCCTTTTGAGAGCATAGATAACCCCCTTAATCCATGGGCTGTATTACAGATGTAGTGTTTGGTGGTAAAGCCATACATGTTATTTTGCCATCAGGTGATGTTAATTTAGCAATGGGGTGAGCTGGAGCATTATCTGTCAGCAGCATTGCCTTTACCTCAGTAGGATGAATTCTACATCTGCTGCTTTTTTACTTCTTTACAAGTGATTCTGGAACCAATCTTCAAAAATAATCTGTGTGAACCAGGCATTTTTTGTGTTGTAGTAGATGACAGGTAATCTGTTCATGCAGTTTTTCAATGCTCTGAGGTTGGCAGATTTCCCAACAATTGCGTACTTTGTTTGGTGACTGCCATCTGCGTTACAGCACAATAATGCTGAAATTCTTTCCTTCTTTACCTTGCAACCAGGAATACTCTTCTCAAGAGTATTCAAGCCTGAAGGCCTAAGTGTTTCTTTGAAGGCATTTCCAGTTAAAGCCTGTTACATCTGCATTGTACACTTAAAACCTGCTTAGATTATTAGATATCATGTGCTGAAAAGTTTATGCTTATATGCATTAGCACTTCCAACACCTACACTTAATGCCTCACCACAAATTTTCTTGTTAATGATGCCATACCTCTCTTTAGATCGACATACCCATTCAGTGCTAGCCTTGAAATTGTCTTTGTTTAACTTTACAGCAAGTCTTTCAGCTGCATTTCTAATAGAATCAACTGAAACAGAGATTCCTTTCATACCATGCTGTGTAAACCATTTAAATACAGACGAGTCCAAATCCGTATACTTTATACATATACTCTAATGCTTTCCAGTTTTTTGTGCATACTAGCAAACCCTGCAACTTTGTCTAAATGATCATAAACGTAACTTGAAAAATAAGAAAATAAGAAATAATTATAAAATTGAATATTGAATACTTCAGATTTTGAGATTAGCTGCAAAAATATAAACTATCACCAATTATTCATTGGTGTTATTATGCTCTCAGAATAGTATATGATCTTCATTTTCATAGATTTAGAATATATGTTTTCAGTTTAGTTTACTGTAAAAAAATTGTCAGTGTGGCATCTGAATTATGTGCGAAAATTAGAAAAAAAAATTGATTAACTCCAAACGGTTAGGGTTTGAGAAAAATCCATTCTAATAGGATTGTATAACAGACAGCTGTGCACATTATTTGTAAAAAATGATGAGAATTGATGAGAAACTGGATTTTTTTTAAGCTGACTCAAAGTTGAAACTCTAGTTTTAGAGATAATTGAAGTTGAAGTTATTGACAATGAATAAGGTAGTTCTAATTCATTAATTTACTTATATGTTTTAATAAACGTTGTTTGGCATTCGTACTCGAATATGTGAAAGTTGTAGGTTAGTATGTGTTGGAATGATATCAAGAAAAAATACCCCCCCCCAAAAAAAACAAATATGGGGATAATTATAATGATTTAAGGGATAAAAATGTATGCTTTATAAAAGTGATAAAGCCCTAATCTGGTCCCTAGTCATCAAAACAGCCTAAAGAGACAATGAAAATTTGAAATTTGAAATCTGAATCTGAATTTGAAATCTGTGAAAAACTCAGTAAAGAAAAATTCAAAGTCCCAAGTTCTGCCAGTTGTGACTGATTCATTTGATTACCAATTTCATTCTATCTTGACATAGTTAGGGATGGGTATGCATTCTCCAGGGTGTAGAGGTTAACCCTCAAACCGCGCATATCATATATAAATGATATCAGTGACAAAACCGATATCGCGCACATCATTTATATATGATTTCGTGTCTAGCGCTATAATTTAAACACCCCGCCTGGGATAGGGGCAGCAATAGTACAGCCACGACTGATAGTTGCCAGATCCCACCTAGAAAAAAAATCCAGCCCAACATTTTTGAGAGTGAGAGCGTCAGTATTGTGCCAGCCACCAAGGCTGGCGCACGCAGCACGAGCACACAGCACCGCTGTTCAGCTTGTGACCACAGCATCGCCTACAAATGCCAAAATATAAGTGATACTGCTATTATTTAGCAGTGATAGTATTACTGAAGCCCCCTGACTTTGATAAAACTGACCAGGATTCTGATAACAGCTTGATTGTGGAGATATTTCGCGCTGTGCTCGATGGAGGGAGGAGTACGGCTGTGGAGGGAGGATTGTGGCGTTGTCTTCTGACTGTGTGTAATTACCTAAGTGATTACCTAAGTGTAGTTACAGGATGAGAGCTACGCTCATGGTGTCCCGTCTTCCCCACTCTTTGTCATATAACGCTTTGAAACTACTGACGGTTTTGGCCTCCACCACCTTCTCACTTAACTTGTTCCAACCGTCTACCACTCTATTTGCGAAGGTGAATTTTCTTACGTTTCTTCGGCATCTGTGTTTAGCTAGTTTAAATCTATGACCTCTTGTTCTTGAAGTTCCAGGTCTCAGGAAATCTTCCCTGTCAATTTTATCAATTCCTGTTACTATTTTGTACGTAGTGATCATATCGCCTCTTTTCTTCTATCTTCTAGTTTTTGCATATTTAATGCCTCTAACCTCTCCTCATAGCTCTTGTCCTTCATTTCTGGAGCCACTTAGTGGCATGTCGTTGCACCTTTTCCAGTTTGTTGATGTGCTTCTTAAGATAAGGGCACCATACAACGCTGCATATTCCAGCTTTGGTCTAATAAAAGTCGTGAACAATTTCTTTAGTATTTCTCCATCCATGTATTTAAAAGCAATCTTAGGTTAGAAAGTGTAGCATAGGCTCCTCGCACAATGTTCTTGATGTGGTCCTCAGGTGACAGTTTTCTATCTAAACCACC
>WNGS01161148.1:165904-177251 GCA_020271785.1 Procambarus virginalis
CTCTGACAATAACCCTTACTCACCGTCGTTCCACGGGTCTTCCCTTGATCCTCTAGGCTCCACTGCACGCCCAGGAGAGTACCCCAGTCGATCTCCCAACCGGCCTCAAGGTCGTAGAGTGAGTGGAGAGACAGATTGTTTCCTCAATTTGTGTGCCCGCTTGGCAAAGAACTATCACACAGCCTTTAAGGTCGCCAACTGGTGTTTTAGGTGTCCAGTAACACAGCAGTGGTGAGGTGTAATTGTGGTAATTGTGGTAAGAGCAATTTCGACTAGTTTGGTCTCAGGCAAGTAATTATTTCTGTCACTCTTTTATTTCCTTTTGGCAGTCACAAGATAAATGGAGGGGATGATATCAAACACCAAAGAGTTTTGGTATTTTACTTAAAAAACAATGAGAAACATGTGCATCAATAAACATATCAGGAACAATGTATAACAGCTGCTCACTCCGCAGCAAATAATCTGGAACACACCGATATGGCAACACCCGCCAACGCCACGCGTCACCTGTCAAATATCAGCTGATCGGGGCCCTAGCAACCGTGAGAAAGACTAGTACTTGTTTTCTAATTCTGTCACGATCCCCGTTTCTTTAACTTTTCGCAAACCACTATATCCACCATTCACATAACATATTTATGATTCCACTAGGTCGCGATACACCACTTCACTGGTATCACCATTAATATCTTATTTTCACTGCACTCTAAGTGATTTTTCACCGTGCCAAAAGATACACCATTCTTAATAATATTTACTGTGAATGCGCTCACTTGATCACTGTACTGTTCTATAAATCTATGCTTCCTCTTAAAGAGATATCACTGGCAACCACTTCACATATATGAGATTATTCAGTACACAGGCATATACATTGATACATCATTAATCATACACAGGCATATATATATATATATATATATATATATATATATATATATATATATATATATATATATATATATATATATATATATATATATATATATATATATATATATATATAATCATGGAGATCAATACACAGGCATTTATATAAAGTCTGGGCTCATAGCCTAACACCAATATCTGGTTTACTACTAATATATGATGATAATCACAGGAAATGAATTATAGTCACAGTAAATTCCTTAATGAATCCTGGTGCTTGCACACACCCACACATAGATATATATATAAACGGATACTGTGAGTACTCTGGGTAGCCTCACCACACACTGTGCTCTCTGTGACTTAGATTCAGTTGAGACTTGCTCACAACATATAAAATATTCTGACAAGTATATATATAATTAACTAAAGGGGAAATGGGAGGGTAACTGTAAACACCTACTTCACCTATCCTAGGATGACAGTTGGGTTGTAGGTCCTGGTCCAGGCTCTCATCTTGTACACCCTCCAGTAACACAAGCCAACGTCCTAGGATGTTCGCGTCTCGCCGCTTTCTGTACACTGCAGGTCCGTGCTCCTCCTCTAGTACGTTGCAGGGTTGGAGTCGGTCTCCTGGCCGTCAACTTTCCTCCCAACTACGGCAGCCAGCCTATGTCTCGGCGGTCGTCGTGCGTTTCCCAATTAGTTCCTTGTCACTGTACTCCCAGAGGAACTGCCTCTCACCACTACGAAGTCACTGTGAAGTTATCAGACGTCCCAGACGATACTGCTTAAGCTCCACACGCACAGCACCCGACATCAGAGCACTTGAAGCTCACTACACTGTCAATTCCCTCGTCGTCTAGGTATGTCACTAGGTATTTGGGAAGACTTCTCGACGTGCTTGCATCCAACTGGTAACTCGTAGGGTTCCACGTAGGTAGGGTTACTGTCAAACTTGACAGGATCGTCGATCAAACGTTCAACCTAGTTGACAAGGGCGGTCAACTAGGTTCTCGCACGGTAGAATGGCCCGGCCACTAAACTGTCTCCTATTCTGGTGAACTGTCAAGGACGTTGCACACGTCGATGCCCGGCCCACTTCTTGCAACACACCTGTCCCGGAGCACTTGTTGCTCAATATTCCGTCAATTCCTTATCTGAGCCACATCTGGGTTGAAGGAAGACCTCACAGAGTGCGTGCTGACAACAGGAGACGCTTATATCCACCGGAGCTCGGTAATCCGTCACTCAAACAGGATGACTGGTCGCACGTCCTGCCTCTCAGACGCGTCGTGTGAGACTGATGGCTCGAAGGCACTGCTACGGCTGGACTCCCCCGCCTATGTGACGTCACATTTGCCAAGGGAGGTTTTCATTGGTTCCCAGTGCCACGTCGCTGACGGTGACCAATCTTGTGACACTGACGTCACACAGTTTTGGCGGGAGAACAGACTCGCCAGCGCCATTTTGGCTCCCTAAAGGGCCTATCCCACAGGCCAAAATACTATACTTTCACAAATTTCTCGGCTCAGCGAGAATACTATTCTCTCCCACATATGTTCAACTGATGTCTGCAACGTAGAGAACGCTCGGGAATAGTGGACATGACTCTTACAGCAGGCGTGGGAGAATTAGAAGGGGGGGGGAACACCGTCACACACAACAGCTAGCCTTACTACTAATTCACACGAGTTCTAATTCTAAATCACAATTGAAAATTATTTCTACTGTATACAGTATTTACACTGTACAGTATCTTTTTGTCAAGGCTTAAATAATCATTAACACTTACAATACTGTACTCTATCAACACTTTTTACACTAATTTATATGCCTTTCAATCATATTTCATATCGTTAGTGGAGGCTTCACGACTTTTGATGGGAATTCAGCATCGGCGGGTGCAGCATATCTTGCAGAGCATTCGTTGCCGGCGGAAGCTGCACGACTTGTCGATGGGAATTCAGCTTCGGCGGGTGCAGCATGGCTTGCAGAGCATTCGTTGCCGGCGGAGGCTGCACGACTTGTTGATGGGAATTCAGCATCGGCGGGTGCAGCATGGCTTGTAGGGCACTCGTTGCCAGCGGATGCTGCATGACTTGTTGAATTCCCAGTGGGTGCTTTCACAAACCGTTGAAATCTTGAATTTATCTATTTTTGTCTGAATCTGATTTTCTCTGGCTAATATTCTGAGACATTGCTCTCAGCTGCGCGAGTTCACAGTAAACAATGCGGTCACATGGCCAGGCGCAGTACGTTCTAGGTCCGTGGGAAAAAAATACCTATTGCCTATACTATAAAAGGTATTTAATAAGAAAACAAAGAATTTTGTTTAATAACAATTGTTTTAAAATATTTTATTAATAATAATTTAGAATTTTCTTCATAAAATTGAATCATTTTAAAAGAAAGTTAAGATTTAATATACCACTCTGGATGATCGAGGTCAGTGGCCTAATCGCCACGTGAGGGGCTGCCGATGCCAAGACAAACCCAATACCGACCGTCAGTAATATCGACCACCAGACCGGTATACGAGGTTCCAGATACCTATCTCCCAAACCGGTCGTTATTACCGGCAGATCGGTATAAAAGAAGTCGTTAAATTGAGTGGATACTGTGGAAAATAATTGAGGGGCTGGTCCCAAACCTGCACACAGAAATAATATTACATGAGACCAGAAGACATGGCAGGATGTGCAGAATACCTCCGTTGAAAAGCTGAGGTGCAACAGGTACTCTGAGAGAGAACTCAAGCAACATCAGAGGCCCGAGACTGTTCAACACGCTTCCACTACACATAAGGGGCATAACTGGCAGACCATTCACAGTGTTCAAGAGAGAACTTGACAAACACCTCCAAAGGATACCTGATCAACCAGGCTGTGAGCAGCCGCGTCCAACAGCCTGGTTGATCAGTCCAGCAACCAGGAGGCCTAGTCGACGACCGGGCCGCGGGGCCGCTAAGCCCCGGAAGCACCTCAAGGTCAAGGTAAGATAGTGAGTAAAAAAAAATATGTACCTACATTATCCCCTATATTGCATAAAACTTCATATGCAGTGTGGCATTGAAGGGGGTATAATTCATAAAATATTTGAATTATGTAAAAATTACTTAAAAATGTTACACAAATCTCCAACTTATTGGCTTCAGCTTCGTGAAACTTTCATCAAAATATTTTAAAAAACTGATTTTATACGAATATTTAAAAAAAACGTTTTGTTCATAAAGAGAACAGCTCCTATTAACTGGAACTGATGGATAATGCAATAATCTCCCTCCCCTCGAGGGGAGGAGATCTCCCCTCGCCCCTCCATACACAACACGCTTTCTACGCTTCTCACTCTACGCTGTATTTCAGCCCTTAAACTACCGCCAGATGATGTAGACCACCACCCACAGGCAGCTAAGTACGTGGAGTCCAAGCATGTCATAGCACAATCAAAGTAACCAACCCAAATCGACTCATTCCGACCCTAACTAAATTCAAAACAATCCTCTCTGAGTGAGAACAGAGCCCGCCCCTGCCCACCACCGCGCTGCCTGCCGCAAGTTTCCACCATAACAAATACTCCAGTTATCCTATACCTATCATGTCTCCCAGGAACAAGACTGTACAGGTAAATAAGATCAACAAAGCCCCTAACAAGGCATCTATCCCGACAAATAGTGCCAGTCATCGTGTTTCTCCCTCTGGAAGCTCTGGGGGTCTGTGGCGGCGGTGCCTCCCCCCCCTCCACCCCATTGAGCCAGGGAGCGGTGTCCTCTCAACCCTCCCCTGCTGCCACTCTCGCATCACTGTTTACGAGATTCAAGCGTGCTTCTGGTCCCTCACCGGAGTTCCTTAACTGGGCGGATAACCAGTGGTTCAAAAAGTTGTGCTCAGTCCTTGAGGCTCAAAATACGATCATCTTGAGTCTCCAATCCGAAAATCAAGCCAACTGTTCGAACCTCCATCAACAACAACATAAATAAATAAATAAAATAAATATGTTTATTCAGGTAAGGTATATACATACAAGTGATGTTACAGTAATGGATCGAATTATAGATAGAGCTAGTACATACAATGCCTAAAGCCACTATTACGCAATGCGTTTCGGGCAGGAAGAACATTAATATCTAGAACTTAATACTAATTGAGCATAAAGAATAAAATGTGTTGAGAACAAATACAAATAAAGATAAAAAAAAAGGGGGAACATGACTGAAAAAGCAGCACAAATACAAAAGGTTGATAAACAGCATTGATTAAAAAAAATAACAGACATGGGTTGATAATAGAGGGGTAAGGTAGGTTACAAGGAATTTATTAGATAGTGTTTAGTTTTAATCTTAAACTGGTTGAGAGAGGTACAGTCTTTAACATGGTTGGGGAGGTCATTCCATATTTTGGGTCCCTTGATTTGTAGAGCATTTCTAGTTTGATTAAGCCGTACTCTTGGAATATCAAAACTGTATTTATTTCTGGTGTGGTGCTCATGGGTTCTGTTACAACCTTCAATGAAGCTTTTGAGTTCAGGATTGGCATTACAGTTCAGCGTTTTATATATGTATGATACACATGAGAGAATGTGCAGCGACTTAATATCTAACATATTCAGAGATTTGAGTAGGGGTACCGAGTGATGTCTGGGGCCAGAGTTGGATATTGTCCTAATAGCAGCTTTGTGTTGAGTAATTAGAGGACGTAAATGATTTTGGGTAGTAGAACCCCAAGCACAAATACCATAGTTGAGATATGGATAGATGAGGGAGTAATAAAGAGTCACCAGGGCAGGTCGGGGTACATAATATCTAATCTTAGAGAGAATGCCAACAGTTTTAGAAACTTTTTTTTGATATATTTAGAATGTGACCCTGGAAATTCAGCTTGTGGTCAATGAGAACGCCAAGGAACTTGCCATCTAATTTGTTACAAATTTGGGTATTGTTAATTTGAAATTTATTTGATTAGAGGATTTATTGCCAAACAGAATATAGAAAGTTTTGTCAATGTTAAGGGTGAGTTTGTTGGCAGTTAGCCAAAGATGGACTTTATTTAGCTCAGTATTTACTGTGGCATTTAGAGCAAGGGGGTCAGGACTGGAGTAAATGAAGGTTGTGTCGTCAGCAATAGAATTGGTTTGAGGTGTTGGGAGGCATTTGGAAGGTCATTAATGTAGATGAGAAAGAGGAGAGGGCCAAGTATGCTGCCCTGAGGAACACCAATGTTGATGGGTAGGGTGGGAGAAATTGAATTATTCACAGAAACATACTGGAGCCTGTCAGTAAGGTAAGATTTGAGGTATTGCAGGGAGTGTCCTCTGACTCCATAATGATGTAATTTAAGAAGAAGGTTTTGGTGGTTGACAGTGTCAAAAGCCTTACGCAGGTCCACAAATAACCCAACAGGGAACTCATTTTTATCAAGAGCTGCATGAATCAAGTTAATCATACTAATAAGTGCATCGTTAGTGTTTTTTTAGGTCTGAAGCCATATTGACAAGAGCTAAGTATATTGTGTTTGACTAGATAAGAGTAAAGCTGCTTGTAGATTAGTTTTTCAAATATTTTAACAGGTTAGGCAGGATTGATATAGGTCTGTAGTTGTTAACATCTGTGAGATCACCACATTTGTGGACAGGGGTTACTCTCGCTTTCTTTAGAATATCTGGAAAGGTTTGGAGTTCAAGTGACTTGTTGAAGAGCAATGCAATAGCAGGGGCTAAAGATCTGGAGGCTTTTTTGTAAATTAAAGTTGGTATCTCATCAAGGGCACTAGACTTGGTTTTAAGGGAAAGGATTATCTCATTGACGTCAGTGGAATTAGTAGGCTTTAGGTACAGAGACTGTGGATAGTTACCTGTAAGATAGTCCTTAACATCAGTACTGGAAGTTGGAATATCATTTGCAAGGGATGACCCAATAGAAGAGAAGAACCTATTAAACTCAATAGCAGAATCAGAGGCTGAAAGCTGACCACGAAATAACAAGAAATAACCCTCCTCCAGGATGATAATAGAAACTTAAGGGCTAGCCGTGATCAACTCCAGCATGACTTGAATGATCTCCGTGAGGAAAACATTCGTCTGAAATCTGATGAAACCATAAAAAAAACAAGAGGAAGCTCTCAGCAAAATGACTGCAAGTATCAATACATTATCCGCCCAACGTTCCGTCACCCAGGATGAACAAGATCAGCAAAAGCTGCTTGATTCTGTAGTTGTGTCGTCCCAAGCTATTCCAGTGGAACGCGAAGGTGAAAAGTGTACTGAAATTGTTCAGAATCTCTTACAACAAGAATTGCAGGTCAATCTAGACAAAACTGACATTATTGCTGCCTACAGAGTAGGCAAAACTAACCCATCTGGACACAACCAGCGCAAAATTCGACTGAAATTGGCCTCCCAGTCCACGAAATCTCATCTTGTCCAAACAGCTGCGTCCCAAAGAAAGGGAATTTACATAAACGAGTGCTTGACTAGAAAAAGACAGCACCTCCTCTACCGCCTGCGTCAAATCCGTCAACAAAACCCAGACGCGATTCATCAGTGCTTCGTTAGAGATGGCTTGATTAAAGTTAGGAAAACATCTACAGGTAAAATGTTTACAATTACTAATGAGGATAACCTCAACACTTTCCTCAACCAATGTGGTCTGTCTAACTTTATTATCGCTCCCAATGAGTCAACATAATTAACCCCTTGTCACCTAGTGCGGGCTAGGTATCCTAATTTCTTTTTGTTTCACTTTTTTAATTATTTTTAATTTACCTTTTACTAGTCATTTTCTGGACACACTTAACCGAGTGCTTTAATATTTCTTCAGGTCTTTTAAGTATACGGTCATAACTAAACTACTTTTAGTAAATAATCCTTAGCTTAAATTAACCTATGTTTATTACTCAACTTTTTCTCTGATTTCATTTTTACCAAGGTTGCCTAGCCTCGCCATCCTCTCTTACTCCATTGTACCACTGGCTTTGCCTGTGTCTCATTTATGGAAATTATTTACTTACAGTGTACCTGTATGAGAGTACCTGTAAGCTACCTCATTTTTTCTTTTTTTTGTTCATTTTGTTTGTGTTTTGTATAGACTTGTTTATATATATTTTCCCCTTTTATATCATAATTCTTTTTTGTAATTTGCCATTCCTGCCTTGTATTCCTGCAACCATCCTTATTATGCAGGCAAGTTTAGACCCTGAACTAAACCTCTTATCCACTATCTATGACAATCATCACTTTAATGATCTGAACTGCAGATATTTTACAGCACATGATGTAAACAATGTATTAACACATAATCACAATATCTCTGTAATCAACTTAAATGTTAGATCCCTAGGTAAACACTTCGATGATGTTAGTGCCTTAATTGAAACTATTGACAACAAATTCACTTTTATTGTACTTACTGAAACGTGGTTGAAAGTGGATACTACTCAACTCTTTAACAAGACTAACTACTCGGCAATTCACAACTGTCGTCAAATTCAGAGCGGTGGTGGTACTGCTCTTTACTACCATCATGAACTAACATGCTTAAAAGTAATTAGAACTAGAGACTGCTGTGGGGAGTATATCTTCGCCAGTTTCAGAGTCAAGGGTACCGAGTCTATCCTGTCTGTGGGTGCAGTCTATAGAATTCCTAACACTGATGTGTCCGAATTCAATTCAAACCTTAGTAATCTAATACTCGAGAACAGACTGAACAAAAACCATCTAATTATCGCAGGGGACTTTAATATTGACCTCTGCGAGCCTGAGCACCCTACTACTGTTAGCTTCCTCAACTGTATGAATTCCTGCTTCCTCATACCCTTAATCACTAGACCTACCAGAATCACTGATAGTACTGCCACGACTCTAGATCACATCTGGACCAACATAACCTCTCCGCTTACTTCAGGTATAATCACCGATAGCACTACAGACCATTACCCCACATTTCTCTTAACTAACATTAACAAACCACCTCTAGAGTCAAGGGAGATAAGTTTTAGGCTGCACAATGAATCTGCTATAGACAATTTTATAACTGCTGCTGATAATGTCAACTGGGAGTCAGAGTTAGGTAACATAGGGGACATCAACCTAGCAGTACAATCTTTTCTTCAAAAAACTCTAAGCCTTTATAACACCCACTGTCCTATGCTTACAAAACAAGTCACTACCAAAAGGCTTAACAATCCCTGGCTTACAAAGGGAATACTTAAATCCATTAATAAAAAACATGACCTTGAGAAGAAGTATAGGCTAGGAACCGTCTCCAAAGAATTCTCAAAGAATTACTCTTTACTGCTATCTAAGATAATTAGACGAGCCAAAACTAAATACTACGAAGATAAATTTACCCAAATAAAGAGCAACATTAAAAAAACTTGGAGCACAATTTCACAAATCTTGGGATCAAAGAAGATTTTAAACAACAAACCAACACTCCTGTCTAATAACGATGGTCAGCTTTCAGCCTCTGATTCTGCTATTGAGTTCAATAGGTTCTTCTCTTCCATTGGGTCATCCCTTGCAAATGATATTCCATCTTCCAGTACTGATGTTAAGGACTACCTTACAGGTAACTATCCACAGTCTCTGTACCTAAAGCCTACTAATTCCACTGACGTCAATGAGATAATCCTTTCCCTTAAAACCAAGTCTAGTGCCCTTGAGGAGATTCCGACATTAATTTACAAAAAAGCCTCCAGATCCTTAGCCCCTGCAATTGCATTGCTCTTCAACAAGTCACTTGAACTCCAAACCTTTCCAGATATTCTAAAAAAAGCGAGAGTAACCCCTGTCCACAAATGTGGTGATCTCACAGATGTTAACAACTACAGACCTATTTCAATCCTGCCTAACTTATCAAAAAATTTTGAAAAACTAATCTACAAGCAGCTCTACTCTTATCTAGCCAAGCACAATATACTTAGCTCTTGCCAATATGGCTTCAGACCTAAAAAAAAGCACTAACGATGCACTTATTAGTATGATTAACTTAATTCATGCAGCTCTTGATAAAAATGAGTTCCCTGTTGGGTTATTTGTGGACCTGCGTAAGGCTTTTGACACTGTCAACCACCAAAACCTTCTTCTTAAATTACATCATTATGGAGTCAGAGGACTCTCCCTGCAATACCTCAAATCTTACCTTACTGACAGGCTCCAGTATGTTTCTGTGAACAATTCAATTTCTCCTACCCTACCCATCAACATTGGTGTTCCTCAGGGCAGCATACTTGGCCCTCTCCTCTTTCTCATCTACATTAATGACCTTCCAAATGCCTCCCAACACCTTAGACCAATTCTATTTGCTGACGACACAACCTTCATTTAGTCCTGACCCCCTTGCTCTAAATGCCACAGTAAATACCGAGCTTAATAAAGTCCATCTTTGGCTAACTGCCAACAAACTCACCCTTAACATTGACAAAACTTTCTATATTCTGTTTGGCAATAAATCCTCTAATCAAATAAATCTCAAGATAACAATACCCAAATTTGTAACAAATTAGATGGCAAATTCCTTGGCGTTCTCATTGATCACAAGCTTAATTTCCAGGGACACATTCTAAATATATCAAAAAAAGTTTCAAAAACTGTTGGCATTCTTTCTAAGATCAGATATTATGTCCCCGCCCTGCCCTGGTGACTCTCTATTACTCCCTCATCTATCCATATCTCAACTATGGTATTTGTGCTTGGGGTTCTACTACCCAAAATCATTTACGTCCTCTAATTACTCAACACAAAGCTGCTATTAGGACAATATCCAACTCTGGCCCCAGACATCACTCGGTACCCCTACTCAAATCTCTGAATATGTTAGATATTAAGTCACTGCACATTCTCTCATGTGTATTATACATATATAAAACGCTGAACTGTAATGCCAATCCTGACCTCAAAAGCTTCATTGAAAGCTGTAACAGAACCCATGAGCACCACACCAGAAATAAATACAGTTTTGATATTCCAAGAGTACGACTTAATCAAACTAGAAATGCTCTACAAATCAAGGGACCCAGAATGTGGAATGACCTTCCCAACCATGTTAAAGACTGTACCTCTCTCAACCAGTTTAAGATTAAAACTAAACACTACCTGATAAATCCCTGTAACCTACCTTACCCCTCTATTGTCAACCCATGTCTGTTTTTTTTTTATTCAACGCTGTTTGTCTACCTATTGTATTTGTGCTGCTTTTTCAGTCATGTTCCCCCCTTTTTTTTATCTTTATTTGTATCTGTTCTCAATACATTTTATTCTTTTTGCTCAATTAGTATTAAGTTTTAGATATTAATGTTTTCTTGCCCGAAACGCATTGCGTAATAGTGGCTTTAGGCATTGTATGTACTAGCTCTATCTATAAATCGATCCACTTATGTAAAATCACTTTATGTATGTACCTTTCCTGAATAAACATATTATTTATTTATTTATAAGAGATGCAAAGCACTGTCCGACGCACAAAGAAGAATAATAATAG
>WNGS01161150.1:16954-30489 GCA_020271785.1 Procambarus virginalis
GGGACTCGTGGACACGCCGAGCTGTATAAAACAGTGACAATCAAACTCTCTAAAATCATTACGGTGTTTAAGAGAGGCCGCGCTACTCAGTACTTTGCGCCCGAACATCTGCCCCACTGCAGCTCAAGGTTCCGGCACTATAGCTCGTCACGGACAAGGTGATAAGGTTGAGAGTGGGGCTGCATATGCGTGTGAGTGGGTCCGTGTGGCCATGATTACCTGGTGTAAGCACGTGCGAGTTTAACGATTCTGAAACACCTTTCCATCTTCCCCCCCCCCCCTCTCATCTTCCGTGCCGGGGAACGATGATTACAAGGTTTATCGTTCAGTTTTCCTATCCTTATATGCGTTATCGAGTGCATTATTTGTCTAATTTGTTATATTCGTAATTTATAGACAGGTTCAGATATAATCAAGATACATAATGCTCTTGTAGTAAAAATTAACATAAATATGAATTGTGAGCTCTCTTCCCGGCAACATCTTCAGGAGCATCCGAATCACCTGCCGACGAGCTGACTGGCTAGTCGCTAGCTATGCCCCGCCCACCGGCTCCTGTGAGTGGCCAAGAGCGCTAGGGAGGCTGCGATGCCTCCGCGCCATTGGTTCATATTGTTTCTCTACCTGCCAGCTGGTCTCGAGGTTATAAAAGCCATCCACTTGCCCGCCAAGATCAGTAGCTATCGTGAGACAGAAAAGTGAGGTGTCAGTGGAATTTTCCTCACATGGATAGCACGATGGCTTCCCTAGATAATTTGAGAAATTATCACATTGTCCGCCAAAGAAGCGACCTCTATCGTTCTACAGAGCACAGGATGATGATGGTAAGTGATTACAACTAATCATTGTATAAATTTTAAATTATTTTATCAGGTTAATTTAACAATATTTAATTTGTAATTCGAGTGGTAAAATACATACTATAATTTCTTTAAATTTTTTACATCAGAATTGAATATCGAATGCAGTTCAGTTGTCATTCATAGGAGAGTCTGAGTGTGTTTCGTTAAGTAATTCAATCAGCAAATTAGTGATGCGTAAATTAGTGAATTATTCATTAACTAACAAGTCAAGTAAATTATTATAGTTTCATGATATTATACTATAGTTTTATGATACTTGTGATACGTCTAGTAACTGATCTACTAACAGTGACTTGCCTAGTAAGTTTTGTGACTCGTCTAGTAACTTTGTGACTCGTCTAGTAACTTTGTGACTCTTCTAGTAACTTGTGACTAGCCTAGTAGCTTTATGACTCGTCTAGTAACTTTTGTGATTCGTCTAGTAACTTGTGACTCCTAGTAACTTTTATGACTCCTAGTAACTGACTGAACAGTTGACTCTCCCCATAATGTGAGCCAGTCTCCATACCGATCCCACAAAGGGGTCAACATATCAATCAAAAATTCATTAGTCCACCATTCCTGGTGTTTGTGTTGTGTATGTTCTGTTGATGTATTTTTGTGTGTTTATGTATGTATGTTGATGTATTTTTGTGTGTTTTATGTATATATGTTGATGTATTTTTGTAAGTTTATGTTGATGTGTTATTATTTCTGATTTGTTTGGTATAACTTCGGTGTATGTTATTTGGTGTGTATTAATGTGTATGTTATAGCTTTGTGTGTGTGTTATTCGATAGTGTATATTTCTGACACGAGTATGTCTCGGCGTTCATCCCTGTCACGTAGGCATGACAGTTTTCATTCTTGACATGAGTGCATGGGTATATCCACAGCTGTCAGGAGTGCATGACATCATCCACCTTCCTGTCATGAGTGTGTGACAGAGTGTCTATCCAAGGTGCAATTTTTGTCAATATCTGCTAATATTTTTCAATGTATATTTTTCACTAGTTTTGAAGTTGGAGCGCAAGGTGGCATGTGTGTATAATTATTATTTGTGCCTGCAAAATCGAGCTATTAGACCCCGCCGACCTAACCAATCTATTTTTGCTCTATTATGTCTTCTACATATATTTCTCTTTAACACGTGCACTTCCCTAGGCAGCAGCCCGTAGCAGTTATGTAATTTCCATGTATCTATTTACTGCTAGATGAACAGGGGGATCAGGGTGAAAGAAACTGTGCCCATTTGTTTCTTTCTCTGTCGGGAATCGAACCCGGACCCAGAGGACTACGTCCCCCGAGCCCTCTGCAATCAGCCGCGAGGCCCCCTTTGTCACCCCCTTTAGGTGTCGAGTTTCCACCTAGTTGTGCTTGCGCGCGCGCGCGCGTGTGTGTGTGTGTACTCACCTAATTGTGTTTGCGGGGGTTGAGCTCTGGATCTTTGGTCCCGCCTCTCAACCGTCAATCAACAGGTGTACAGATTCCTGAGCCTACTGGGCTCTATCATATCTACACTTGAAACTGTGTATGGAGTCAGCCTCCACCACATCACTTCCTAATGTGTGTGTGTGTGTGTGTGTGTGTGTGTGTGTGTGGTGTGTGTGTGTGTGTGTGTGTGTGTGTGTGTGTGGTGTGTGTGTGTGTTGTGTGTGTGTGTGTGTGAAGGCATGAGTGCAGGGAGAGTATAGTGCTCCTTGACTGATCCATAAAACTATTTAGGTGTGACCTGATGTATTGTTCCAATCATAATTGTGTTTCCTTTCCTACACAGCCACCCCCTCCCCCTTCCCTCTCTCTCACCCCCAACTGACCACTCTACCCCCAACTCCCCCACTGACACTGCCCCCCCACGATAATCTCCCCCCTCTACATTTATGCTTCACTAACCTTTCTCTCTCTCTCCCACCAGGTGCTGACGACCAGCCCCAAGACCTGAGTGTGAAGCGACGAAGGCACCGTGATGACGAGGTTGCTCGAGTTTCCAGCCCGCCCACTTACACGCCGCCCACGCCGCCAAAGCCGCCCACGCCACCTCCAGCCAGGCAGTCCCCTGCCAGCCCTCCTCGCCTGCCCTCACTGGCAGACTTCTACCTGAAGCTGTTTCAAACGACGGCTGTTCAACAACAACAGCAGAGTGAATGGTGGAGAGGATCAGTAATGTGGCCACTCATGCACTCTGCCACCCACTCTCCCCTCACCGCCCACTCGCCCCTGGCCGCCCACCCTGTGTTGGCCGCCCGCTTGGCCTCGCCACAGCCCTCTGAGGAGCGCTTGGCCTCCCCTCGTTCCACAGCTTCGGAGGACTCTGGCGTCGGCACAGAGTCTCTGAGTGAGGACGAGATCGAGATTGATGTCACTAGTGATAGCGAGACTTACAGCAGGACTTCCTTCGACGCCACCCACGACTCCGCGGGTGGGCGTGGGGAGGCGCGGTACTCGTGCGCAGAGTGCAGTAAATCGTACTCAACGTACTCTGGCCTGAGCAAGCACAAACAGTTCCACTGCGCAGCGCTGGGTGCCAAGTCGTTTGCGTGCAAGCACTGCGAGAAAGTGTACACGAGTCTGGGCGCACAAGATGCACATCCGCACGCACACGCTGCCGTGCAAGTGTCAGCTGTGTGGCAAGGCCTTCTCGCGGCCCTGGCTGCTGCAGGGCCACATCAGGACCCACACCGGGGAGAAACCCTTCCAGTGCCCGCAGTGTGACCGGTGCTTCGCTGACCGCAGCAACCTGCGGGCCCACCTTCAGACCCACGCTGACGTTAAGAAGTACGCATGCGTCACCTGCCACAAGACCTTCTCCAGAATGTCTCTTCTCAACAAGCACACCGAGGCCGCCTGCCCAGCCAGACCCCACCAGGAGCAGCAGCACTCCCCCGCAGCTGGACCCCACCAGGAGCAGCACTCCTCCGCAGCAGGACGCTTCCTCCACCAGCACCTCCCCGCAGCACCCCAGTGAGCTCCCTGATGTGAGGAAGCAGAACGCTGACAACCAAACAGACATCCGAATCACAAATAAGCAGTCACACCCCAAGCAAGCAACCCAGCCTCAAGCAATGCAGCCACACCCCAATCAGCGCCATATGAACAATCATCACATCAAATGTACAAACGGAAAAACGAGGCGGGGCCGCAAGACGGCCCTCAAAAGGAGCACCTCCCCGCTTGGTTTTTTTTACCCAGTGAGTCACAAGCTTCAAGAAGCAAAGAAGAATAGGGCGGGGCTGCCGGACCCCACCTACGACCCCACCAGCTGGCAAAAGCCCCACCCTACGACCCCACCAAGCTGGCAAAAGGACCCACCAGCATCTAGTCACATACATGCACATTAATGTATAGTCAGTTCTCTGTCGTTGCAGAGAACTTTTGCACAAAATAAGAATTATATTATTTTATCTCTACATGTGTCTTTCTTAAGCATCCTTCGCTTCTCCCATGTTAATTGTTACATGATAATTTAGGGGTCATATCTCCGCCATACAGGTACGTATTCTATATGAACTGTATGAACTACACAGTGATGAATACTTAAGGGATGAGCATACATTCGTATTCTCAAGCTGGCAACATCATCACACACTGTCGCAAACCACACACTGATATAACTTACACTGCCAAATTAAAACATCACACTCCACCCACTGACGATAACTCCGCACTCCACACCTGATGATAATAGCACACTATACCCCACTGACGATAACTCCACACCTGATGATAATATCACACTATACCCCACTGACGATAACATCACACTCCACCCACTGACGATAACATCACACTCCATCCACTGACGATAACATCACACTATACCCCACTGAAGATAACATCACACTCCACTCACTGACGATAACATCACACTCCACCCACTGACGATAACATCGCTTGTCACACCTAGGCCTACTGATTAAAACACGGCACTCCACTTAAATCATCGTATATACAAAACATCAACTGTTTTGCCCCAGATCCCACACCAACCTACGACAAAAAACACCACTCAACTCTATATTTAATGGTGTTAATTACTTTATACACAATAGATATAAACTGTTCAAGCTGATTATTAACTTCATTACCCTCTATGTTTGGTAAATCCTAGATTAAGCCTACTGCTAATAAATTCTGATATAAGATTTTACGAGAGGAAATAATTCATTTAAAACACTCAAGATGAACAAAACATTTAACAATACCATAACCAGTGTTGGCTATTGTAGTTCAAAATACACCAATTGATGAAATGAAAATCTAAATCCAGGCGTGAAATATCGAATAGTGTTTCTACGTAAAAAGTTGCTCATTTGATCTGGAGTGACTGTCTTCCCGCCAAAATGTGTTCCCGCGCTTACGACGTCACATCCGCCTAGCTTCCCATTTTCTGTGGACGCGCTCTCTGGGATCCTGGCGACGGCCTTGGAAAGAAGGGAAGTTAAAAACAAGCTCACTTAAGTTCAGTTATTTAGTTCATCTCTTTATACTTGGATTGCTGCTATATACACCAAAGTAAGTATGTTCATAACGATCTGAAATGTCAACGTCAATTACGACCTGAACAACGTTAATAACGACCTGAAACAACGCTAATAAAGACCTGAAACGACGTTAATAACGACCTGATAACCCCTATCACGTTAATAATGACTTGAAACAATATTTATAACGTCTTGAATGAACGTTAATGACTATCTGAATGAACGTCAATGACGACCTAAATATATAGTATATTGTCACTATATAATCACCGTACGGTGGAGGTAGATACTATAATTTCTACTTTATTGCTTAAGCTTTACATATGTGGTTTATTCACGGTGAATAAATCGTGTAAAACTGGTACAGTCTCCCATTTTCTTTCCTTGTGAAATGAGATCGAAAATATTAGAGTTATCCCTGGGATTTACCAGCGTGTAAATAAGAGCATTTTCCATGAAAGAAAATGGCGGCCCTCGGAACTTGCAGCCTCGTTCAGCCAACTACGGTAGTCAGACTCTGAATTCGTGTTACTTTTTGTTCGGAGAACTTGACATTCACATAGTGTGATCCAACAATATTGCTAATCCGGTTGTTAATTTTATCAATGTGAAATAAAATGCAATATGAATAAAGGTACAAAAGATTACACATATATTTTTCGTTGTATACAGGCCTAGGTACAAACTTCACCTCACCCACTCTTCTTCCTTCTCTCCTTGTATCACTCATCATCCTCTCTCTCTCTCTCTTATGTTTTGGTTCTCCATGAAATTATTTAAAATACGCGAGTAAAATCATTCAGAAAAATGCGAAAGGTGTACCCAGCATATCAGTGATGTATACCAAGAGTTTAGTCCAAGACAACGTTCAGGACTAGAGTACGCCTCATGGTTGGACAGTAGTTACTGGAAGATGGGTCGTTGGAGGGAATTATCTGTCTCAAAGGTGATATAGATGCTTCTTCAATAGTTTCTGGTTTATGAGAACATTTCCACCTAAGTTTGAAGAGAAAACGACCCACTCCCGACCACACCTCAGCCTATTAACGACCGCACAAGCACTGTTCAGGGCAGTGATTAAGTTTGAGAAATGTTTTCATGACTCTTGTCGACCAAGGACGACCAAACCCACACGAGAGAGCCTCTCCTCTCACACACACCTGTATAATTGAACTCCTCATTTGGTGCTGATGATTGTTTGCACGAGTCCCTCCCTCCATGTATCAGAAAATGGAATCTGGGTTTGGGGAGGGGGGGAAGTTCTTAGAAAAACGCGAATAATTTAGGTTATATACATGTGTAAACTGCAGAGTGGTACGGGCTCACCATAGCCCGTGCTACATGGACACTTCATTCTGAGTAGCTAAATCTAAAACAACAACATGCAGAGTGGAGAGACCTTGTCCAGCACAAAGTGCTCCGTAATTTACAAATCACAATAGCGAGATATATCTAGGATAATATTTTTTATTTGGAGCAGAACGGTAGGATCTAACCTTCGTTTTAGGTTACGAACCACGATGTGCTGAAAAATAACATGACCTGGAGTCAGTTCCACCTTATATCACGTTACGATTATATTTTGTAGATGATGTACAGCTGCTTGAATATTGTAATACTACTTGAAAGATGTGAAATTAGACGTACGAACTGGCATTAGCAGGATGTGACGAAGTGCTGTAATGTGGGGAAACCATGTTGGTGGCCATATATGTGGTAATACCTAAGTAAATAGCTATTCATTATGAATATGATTATGTCATATATGTGAGCACAGCGCTTCTCACCACCCATCACGTGCACTCAGAATCCATGTCATGGATTCTCCTCTCATCACTGTATCGTTATCACCAACATGGCCAAAGTGGTTGGGACATTACCTGCCTGTGATCTACCTGTTGATGGTTCCGGGAATCAGTGTCTCTGGGGCGGTCTGGTCTCTGACAAGGCCCCCTGGATGGTGGTCTGGTCAATCAGGCTGTTAGACGCAGCTGATCGCAGTCTGACGTATGAATCACAGCCCATTTAATCAGGTATCCTTTGAAGGTGTTACATTGTCCAAGTATAATTTATTATGTATCTCTCCCGCCTGCATCTCAGATAATATAAATGATAACATTCGAAGCGTTCCAATAATTGAGATGTTTCATTGAATAGATTCAGGCAGCACAAGACCTTTGCATCTCCTTTGACCTTCTCCAGGCAAGCAACTTCTCCAGCTTTGCAGATGATAAGTCACAATAACGTGGCTGAAAAACGTTGACCAAACCACACACTAGAAATTGAAGGGACGACGACGTTTCGGTCCGTCCTGTCGATCTCCCGCCTGCATCTCAGATAATATAAATGATAACATTCGAAGCGTTCCAATAATTGAGATGTTTCATTGAATAGATTCAGGCAGCACAAGACCTTTGCATCTCCTTTGACCTTCTCCAGGCAAGCAACTTCTCCAGCTTTGCAGATGATAAGTCACAATAACGTGGCTGAAAAACGTTGACCAAACCACACACTAGAAATTGAAGGGACGACGACGTTTCGGTCCGTCCTGTCGATTGTGATGAGACGAGGAACGTAAGGGCATAAAGTAGGCAAGAGAGAGAGGTTACCTACTTAACCATTCTCCAGCTTTGAATGGGGCAGACCGCATGCAACAATATTCCACCCTAGTCTCTATTTGACGCAAAGTCTTGGCCTGAGGGACACTTCGTAAGTTACCTGAATTTACCCGAGGGCCACTGTCTCTAGTGGCCCTCGAAGGAGACAAGAAGCCGGCGGCTTTTTGAAGGTCCCGCTCCCTCCTACCCCATCATTTCTAAGGGTTTTATCAAGCTGAATTTTAAACTGAAGTATTGTCTTTGCATTTATAGCTTCAGCGAATAGGAGATTCCATGGATTTATTCCTATTAGTAACAAGAAATGGTTTTCAGTCCTACATAATGGTTTGTTGAACTTGAAATTCTTGTCCCTTGTGAGAGTTCCGCTGTAGCTTGTTAAGCTTCAAGTTGTGTGGGTTACAAGGTGGGTTGATGAGCATGAAGATGTTACTGCTTGTGTGGGGTACACTGGACCTTTGAAGACGTGGCCCGACATTTATTATGGTTTTCGTTCAATACTCTCCTCTGTACTTCTCTCTTCACCCACTGCGTCACCCACCCTCACCCACTGCTCAGAGACAAAGCTCAACCCCCGCAAGCACAACTAGGTGAGTACTACTTCGCCTTGCCTTGGGAAGGAAGGGAAGGGAACTATCAGGGGGAAAGCACCAAGCCATTACGACTATATAGCACTTGGAAGGGGGTCAGGATAAGGATTTAGGATGGGATGGGGGGGAGGGAATGGTGCCCAACCACTTGTGAACGGTCGGGGATTGAACGCCGACCTGTATGAAGCGAGACCGTCGCTCTACCGTCCAGCCCTAGTGGTTGGGCACCATGGGAAGGAACATATGTAGAAAACCAGGAACATATTGCAGGAAAAAATTAGAAATAAACGGGAGAGAATTAAGAGTCAGAATAACAGAAGGTAGGACTAAGACCTTCCCTGCCCTTCCCTCCCATCCTCTACCTGCCCAGGTCTCTTAATCACCAGCAGGTGTACCTCTGAGACTACCTTTATTATACGTGATTCTTGAAGAATAGAGGAGGCATTGAGTCTGTCTGTCAGGGGTCCTATGGAGGCCCCCACTACTGACCCTGAGACGGTGGGGGCCTCCCATGACTGGCTTGGCATTTGCTCGCCTTGCTTCGTCTTGGAACCTGTGGGGTGAACCTTGGAACCTCTGGGTGGATCTTGGAACCTGTGGGGTGAATCTTGGAATCTGTGGGGTGAATCTTGGAATCTGTGGGGTGAATCTTTAACCTGTGGGGTGAATCTTGGAACCTGTGGGGTGAATCTTGGAATCTGTGGGGTGAATCTTGGAATCTGTGGGGTGAATCTTGGAATCTGTGGGGTGAATCTTGGAACCTGTGGGGTGAATCTTGGAATCTGTGGGGTGAATCTTGGAACCTGTGGGGTGAATCTTGGAACCTGTGGGGTGAATCTTGGAACCTGTGGGGTGAATCTTGGAAAAAAGGTGAATAAATAAGTAATCATCAAAGAAGGAGGAACATGGCTGAATCTTCGTGCAGTGATATATCATGTTGCAATGGTAAGTCTCGTTAATTGTAGTCAATCTTTGCACCTTGGCGAGTCTCGGTACCTTGATGAATCTCGGTACCCTGATGAATCTCGGTACCCTGATGAATCTCGGTACCTTGATGAATCTCGATATCTTGATGAATCTCAGTACCTTGATGAATCTCGGTACCTTGATGAATCTCGGTACCTTGATGAATCTCGGTACCATGATGAATCTCAGTACCTTGATGAATCTCAGTACCTTGATGAATCTCAGTACCTTGATGAATCTCGGTACCTTGATGAATCTCAGTACCTTGATGAATCTCGGTACCTTGATGAATCTCAGTACCTTGATGAATCTCGGTACCATGATGAATCTCGGTACCATGATGAATTTCGGTACCTTGATGAATCTCGGTACCATGATGAATCTCAGTACCAGGATGAATCTCGGTACCTTGATGAATCTCGGTACCAGGATGAATCTCAGTACCAGGATGAATCTCGGTACCTTGATGAATCTCGGTACCAGGATGAATCTCGGTACCATGATGAATCTCAGTACAGGATGAATCTCGGTACCTTGATGAATCTCGGTACCAGATGAATCTCAGTACCAGGATGAATCTCGGTACCTTGATGAATCTCGGTACCAGGATGAATCTCGGTACCATGATGAATCTCAGTACCAGATGAATCTCGGTACCTTGATGAATCTCGGTACCATGATGAATCTCAGTACCAGATGAATCTCGGTACCTTGATGAATCTCGGTACCAGGATGAATCTCGGTACCATGATGAATCTCGGAATATTGATGTCTCCCATTTATTATTCTTTCCGTCTTTCCATCCTTCTATCCGTCTTCATTAGCGTCTTCCTTTCCAGATTGTTATATTTTCTTCCTTACGTCCCCTACTTATTTCCTTCTTAGAACTATTTAATCTTCCTGTGGTAACACAATATTGGCTTTGACTGTGTAATGGTTTTTAACCCATATCTCTCACAGAAGCCTCACCCCCCATTTTTTCCCCTTCCTTCTTCCCCTCCCCTCTTCCTCTCCCCCCCCCCTCTTCCCCTCCCCCTCCCCTCACCATCAATACCCTCCCTATCTTCCCTCCTCCTCCTCCCTTGTGCAGCAGTGAACCAGACTCACTGGTTGATCAGATTACAAACCAATTATGATCGTAGTTGCCAGTCATTGGTTGTGGGTGGGAGGGGTTGGGGGGGGGGGGGGTTGGATGAGGGGGAAGGGGTGATAGGGGGTAAGGGGAAGGGGGCCAGGGTAGGAGGGTGAGGGAAGGGGGCCAGGGTAGGGGGAGGTGAGGGGTAGACTAGCCACGTGCCAAAAGCCAACAGGGAGGGTTGGCCACACCTGGAGATACCCTCAAGTGCTCTGTATTTTTGTCGTTGTGTTAATTGACTTGTTCTTTAGTGATGAGTTGTGTTGTCGTCGTGTGGTGTCCTGGACAGTGGTGCCGGAGTCGTGTGGTGTCCTGGACAGTTGGTGCGGGAGTCGTGTGGTGTCCTGGACAGTGGTGCGGGAGTCGTGTTGTGTCCTGGGAATTAGTGTTAGCATGACAAAACAATTTTTCCTAAATTGCACTAAAAGCAACTATGTGTATACAGGACCTGCCTTGCATGTTGCAACAGTCCCACTGCAGCATTTATCTCTTATTAATAGACAAAAGCATTAACACGCATATTCCACTTTGCATTCCATTCGAATCATTATATGAACGGATAAATTAAATTTGTCAAAGGCAGGCCTACTTTTCAAATTGCAGTGCAGTGGTCGCGCAGTCGATTTACAACCGAAAGGCCCGGGTTCGAGTTCCATGTAAAAAGGAGACGTTTTCTCCTGATGCGCTGTTCACTAACAGAAAACACTGAGAGTAGGAAACTTTTGTGGATGGCATCCTGACAGAGGTCAGTCACTGGCCTATTTGATCCCGGGGAAGCCAATCAAAGGCTTCCTGTGAGCAAAGCCTATCCTCCTAAGGTTTCCAGCCTCAAGAAACTGTCGTACTAAGGGCCCTAAACCTACCAGAGACTCGTAACTAGAAACAGGAGACAGTATATCAATTTCGCGAGCTGCGGCTATTTTCTAGTACGACAAATTTTGCCCTTAGGTAGAGTGTACGTCAAAATGCGACGTTCTACTAGGAGAACGAGTTGCTGCCAATGAAAAGCCAATATTATTTTACATTCTTTTATTTCTTGACATAAATTATCAATTTATTGACTTATTTTCGGTCGCGAAAATATGCATTTGACGTGGAAGGGCATTCATCTCCACGATGAAGGTTAAGTCTGTTGCTAGATTAGTTCTCCCACTTATTTTCATTTTATATTAATATTTCCCCGTTTTCTTTCTCTTAGAAACCAGATGAGTAAGCAACCAATGGGAAACAAATGGGTAAGTAACCATTAGTAACCAAATGGGCAAGCGATACTCGGAAATATTTTCCATGTGTTACAAAGTTCACTCCTGCAACATTCTCTTATTTTTTTTTACTTAGTTATACTTTTTAAGTTTGTTAATTCCCTGCGTCCGAAGAAGTCAAAGTCGACAGAACAAATTCAAAACACAAGCAAGGAATTACAGTTCTTACAATGGGAATATTTGGGTCAAATTAAATGGCATTACTCCAGGCTTGTTCTTTTGCGAACAACAGATTATTGGAGTTGGTTGCAATGTACCGAAATCGTCGAGTGTTGCAAGTGCAAGTTTTGTAAACCACCGTAGTTCAGTGATTTAAAACTTTTCCCAAATTTCATAGTGGTTTAACCAAATTATATATATGCATTCTGTATGCAAACACGTATTGCATAAAATTACAGTAATGTTAACTTCGATTTAAGACCAATAGAACGCTAGAGCTCCTGTATATTACGCTGAATTGTAATCAATAGACTAAATCAATAGACGAAAGATGTCAGGCACTGTTTGATCAAGTTTAATCTAAGCATCAATATTACTCTTAAATTGAACCTCATTTATCTATTAATGCACAATTGGCATTCCAGTCACTCATATTTAACCTCAAACCTCAGTCAAAACTTCAGACATAACTATAGTACCTGATTTCCGGAAACTTAACATCTTAGCTGACATTGTAATTATAAGGTGTGAAGGATAGTTGAAATTTTTAGTGTAATAATTTCCGTTGAGGTCTGATAAAGCCCTTTTGTGCCCTCTGTAATCCTTTTTGCGCTACGCGCTCACAGAACGAGTATGGGGTGCACAATAAACTAGCCGCCTCCGGCGGCAACAATAAATCATTAGTGATTACCAAGAGCGAGTAAAATATTTTGAAAATGTTCTAAGATTCAGAGATAATTAATTTATCAGTATTCACAAAAGTCTCCTTCACTTCACCTATGCCTAAAGTACTTTTCTCACATCAGATGAAACTCCCCTGATGTGGAAATGGGAGATAGAAAGAGAGAGAAAGAGAAAGCAAACATTCAACCATGTTCATCAAATATGGCATTTGCAACTGTATAAATAAATACACACATAGACACACCAGAGGCAATAAATATTTAATTAACAAATCCTCCTAACAAATCAAAACCAAAGCTGATGACAACTCGATGGATAATTGAATCGATTCAATCTCTTGTCGCCCTGCCCCAATCACCTCGTCGTAGTTTGAATGTTTACATAAGCAGAGGGTGACCGTATCCGAGTGAGCTCGTCAGGTTAATGGCTGGGGTATACAGGTGGACCTCGTCAGCGCCCTGTGTATATGGTGCACAAGAAAGTGATATTTTTATAGTCTGTGACTGGTAGAAATGGGAGCTGCCTTACTTAAACTTTCTATGTTGTTTATGTTATGCTCTCAAGATGGTTGTGTATAGAAAACAAATACAAATAAAAGTGTTTTACTGTGAGCCTTTCCAGTTCAATCTTGGAGACGTTGATTTCGATATGAAGGATTTCTTTATGATCAAAGTGTGTTTGGATTAAGATCATTCACTGCCCATTCCAATAATTTATCATCCAAGTATTTTCGAATTAAGACCATATATGTCCATATATAAACTCGTCACCTACGTATGATCGGGTGAAATCATGCATTGA
>WNGS01161150.1:33658-44782 GCA_020271785.1 Procambarus virginalis
GGTTATAAAAGCCATCCACTTGCCCGCAAAGATCAGTAGCTATCGTGAGACAGAAAAAGTGAGGTGTCAGTGGAATTTTCCTCACATGGATAGCACGATGGCTTCCCTAGATAATTTGAGAAATTATTCACATTGTCCGCCAAAGAAGCGACCTCTATCGTTCTACAGAGCACAGGATGATGATGGTAAGTGACTACAACTAATCATTGTATAAATTTTAAATTATTTTATCATGTTAAATTTAACAATATTTAATTTGTAATTCGAGTGGTAAAATACATACTATATTTTCTTTAAATTTGTTTACAACAGAATTGAATATCGAATGCAGTTCAGTTGTCATTCATAGGAGAGTCTGAGTGTGTTTCGTTAAGTAATTCAATCAGCAAATTAGTGATGCGTAAATTAGTGAATTATTCATTAACTAACAAGTCAAGTAAATTATTATAGTTTCATGATATTATACTATAGTTTTATGATACTTGTGATACGTCTAGTAACTGATCTACTAACAGTGACTTGCCTAGTAAGTTTTGTGACTCGTCTAGTAACTTTGTGACTCGTCTAGTAACTTTGTGACTCTTCTAGTAACTTGTGACTAGCCTAGTAGCTTTATGACTCGTCTAGTAACTTTTGTGATTCGTCTAGTAACTTGTGACTCCTAGTAACTTTTATGACTCCTAGTAACTGACTGAACAGTTGACTCTCCCATAATGTGAGCCAGTCTCCATACCGATCCCTCAAAGGGGTCAACATATCAATCAAAAATTCATTAGTCCACCATTCCTGGTGTTTGTGTTGTGTATGTTCTGTTGATGTATTTTTGTGTGTTTATGTATGTATGTTGATGTATTTTTGTGTGTTTATGTATGTATGTTGATGTATTTTTGTGTGTTTTATGTATATATGTTGATGTATTTTTGTAAGTTTATGTTGATGTGTTATTATTTCTGATTTGTTTGGTATAACTTCGGTGTATGTTATTTGGTGTGTATTAATGTGTATGTTATAGCTTTGTGTGTGTGTTATTCGATAGTGTATATTTCTGACACGAGTATGTCTCGGCGTTCATCCCTGTCACGTAGGCATGACAGTTTTCATTCTTGACATGAGTGCATGGGTATATCCACAGCTGTCAGGAGTGCATGACATCATCCACCTTCCTGTCATGAGTGTGTGACAAGAGTGTCTATCCAAGGTGCAATTTTTGTCAATATCTGCTAATATTTTTCAATGTATATTTTTCACTAGTTTTGAAGTTGGAGCGCAAGGTGGCATGTGTGTATAATTATTATTTGTGCCTGCAAAATCGAGCTATTAGACCCCGCCGACCTAACCAATCTATTTTTGCTCTATTATGTCTTCTACATATATTTCTCTTTAACACGTGCACTTCCCTAGGCAGCAGCCCGTAGCAGTTATGTAATTTCCATGTATCTATTTACTGCTAGATGAACAGGGGGATCAGGGTGAAAGAAACTGTGCCCATTTGTTTCTTTCTCTGTCGGGAATCGAACCCGGACCCAGAGGACTACGTCCCCCGAGCCCTCTGCAATCAGCCGCGAGGCCCCCTTTGTCACCCCCTTTAGGTGTCGAGTTTCCACCTAGTTGTGCTTGCGCGCGCGCGCGCGTGTGTGTGTGTGTACTCACCTAATTGTGTTTGCGGGGGTTGAGCTCTGGATCTTTGGTCCCGCCTCTCAACCGTCAATCAACAGGTGTACAGATTCCTGAGCCTACTGGGCTCTATCATATCTACACTTGAAACTGTGTATGGAGTCAGCCTCCACCACATCACTTCCTAATGTGTGTGTGTGTGTGTGTGTGTATGTGTGTGTGTGTGTGTGTGTGTGTGTGTGTGTGTGTGTGTGTGTGTGTGTGTGTGTGTGTGTGTGTGTGTGTGTGTGAAGGCATGAGTGCAGGGAGAGTATAGTGCTCCTTGACTGATCCATAAAACTATTTAGGTGTGACCTGATGTATTGTTCCAATCATAATTGTGTTCCTTTCCTACACAGCCACCCCCTCCCCCTTCCCTCTCCTCTCACCCCCAACTGACCACTCTACCCCCAACTGACCACTGCCCCCCCACGATAATCTCCCCCCTCTACATTTATGCTTCACTAACCTTTCTCTCTCTCTCCCACCAGGTGCTGACGACCAGCCCCAAGACCTGAGTGTGAAGCGACGAAGGCACCGTGATGACGAGGTTGCTCGAGTTTCCAGCCCGCCCACTTACACGCCGCCCACGCCGCCAAAGCCGCCCACGCCACCTCCAGCCAGGCAGTCCCCTGCCAGCCCTCCTCGCCTGCCCTCACTGGCAGACTTCTACCTGAAGCTGTTTCAAACGACGGCTGTTCAACAACAACAGCAGAGTGAATGGTGGAGAGGATCAGTAATGTGGCCACTCATGCACTCTGCCACCCACTCTCCCCTCACCGCCCACTCGCCCCTGGCCGCCCACCCTGTGTTGGCCGCCCGCTTGGCCTCGCCACAGCCCTCTGAGGAGCGCTTGGCCTCCCCTCGTTCCACAGCTTCGGAGGACTCTGGCGTCGGCACAGAGTCTCTGAGTGAGGACGAGATCGAGATTGATGTCACTAGTGATAGCGAGACTTACAGCAGGACTTCCTTCGACGCCACCCACGACTCCGCGGGTGGGCGTGGGGAGGCGCGGTACTCGTGCGCAGAGTGCAGTAAATCGTACTCAACGTACTCTGGCCTGAGCAAGCACAAACAGTTCCACTGCGCAGCGCTGGGTGCCAAGTCGTTTGCGTGCAAGCACTGCGAGAAAGTGTACACGAGTCTGGGCGCACTCAAGATGCACATCCGCACGCACACGCTGCCGTGCAAGTGTCAGCTGTGTGGCAAGGCCTTCTCGCGGCCCTGGCTGCTGCAGGGCCACATCAGGACCCACACCGGGGAGAAACCCTTCCAGTGCCCGCAGTGTGACCGGTGCTTCGCTGACCGCAGCAACCTGCGGGCCCACCTTCAGACCCACGCTGACGTTAAGAAGTACGCATGCGTCACCTGCCACAAGACCTTCTCCAGAATGTCTCTTCTCAACAAGCACACCGAGGCCGCCTGCCCAGCCAGACCCCACCAGGAGCAGCAGCACTCCCCCGCAGCTGGACCCCACCAGGAGCAGCACTCCTCCGCAGCAGGACGCTTCCTCCACCAGCACCTCCCCGCAGCACCCCAGTGAGCTCCCTGATGTGAGGAAGCAGAACGCTGACAACCAAACAGACATCCGAATCACAAATAAGCAGTCACACCCCAAGCAAGCAACCCAGCCTCAAGCAATGCAGCCACACCCCAATCAGCGCCATATGAACAATCATCACATCAAATGTACAAACGGAAAAACGAGGCGGGGCCGCAAGACGGCCCTCAAAAGGAGCACCTCCCCGCTTGGTTTTTTTTTACCCAGTGAGTCACAAGCTTCAAGAAGCAAAGAAGAATAGGGCGGGGCTGCCGGACCCCACCCTACGACCCCACCAAGCTGGCAAAAGGACCCCACCAGCATCTAGTCACATACATGCACATTAATGTATAGTCAGTTCTCTGTCGTTGCAGAGAACTTTTGCACAAAATAAAGAATTATATTATTTTATCTCTACATGTGTCTTTCTTAAGCATCCTTCGCTTCTCCCATGTTAATTGTTACATGATAATTTAGGGGTCATATCTCCGCCATACAGGGTACGTATTCTATATGAACTGTATGAACTACACAGTGATGAATACTTAAGGGATGAGCATACATTCGTATTCTCAAGCTGGCAACATCATCACACACTGTCGCAAACCACACACTGATATAACTTACACTGCCAAATTAAAACATCACACTCCACCCACTGACGATAACTCCGCACTCCACACCTGATGATAATAGCACACTATACCCCACTGACGATAACTCCACACCTGATGATAATATCACACTATACCCCACTGACGATAACATCACACTCCACCCACTGACGATAACATCACACTCCATCCACTGACGATAACATCACACTATACCCCCACTGAAGATAACATCACACTCCACTCACTGACGATAACATCACACTCCACCCACTGACGATAACATCGCTTGTCACACCTAGGCCTACTGATTAAAACACGGCACTCCACTTAAATCATCGTATATACAAAACATCAACTGTTTTGCCCCAGATCCCACACCAACCTACGACAAAAAACACCACTCAACTCTATATTTAATGGTGTTAATTACTTTATACACAATAGATATAAACTGTTCAAGCTGATTATTAACTTCATTACCCTCTATGTTTGGTAAATCCTAGATTAAGCCTACTGCTAATAAATTCTGATATAAGATTTTACGAGAGGAAATAATTCATTTAAAACACTCAAGATGAACAAAACATTTAACAATACCATAACCAGTGTTGGCTATTGTAGTTCAAAATACACCAATTGATGAAATGAAAATCTAAATCCAGGCGTGAAATATCGAATAGTGTTTCTACGTAAAAAGTTGCTCATTTGATCTGGAGTGACTGTCTTCCCGCCAAAATGTGTTCCCGCGCTTACGACGTCACATCCGCCTAGCTTCCCATTTTCTGTGGACGCGCTCTCTGGGATCCTGGCGACGGCCTTGGAAAGAAGGGAAGTTAAAAACAAGCTCACTTAAGTTCAGTTATTTAGTTCATCTCTTTATACTTGGATTGCTGCTATATACACCAAAGTAAGTATGTTCATAACGATCTGAAATGTCAACGTCAATTACGACCTGAACAACGTTAATAACGACCTGAAACAACGCTAATAAAGACCTGAAACGACGTTAATAACGACCTGATAACCCCTATCACGTTAATAATGACTTGAAACAATATTTATAACGTCTTGAATGAACGTTAATGACTATCTGAATGAACGTCAATGACGACCTGAATATATAGTATATTGTCACTATATAATCACCGTACGGTGGAGGTAGATACTATAATTTCTACTTTATTGCTTAAGCTTTACATATGTGGATTATCCACGGTGAATAAATCGCGTAAAACTGGTACAGTGTTCCATTTTCTTTCCTTGTGAAATGAGATCGAAAATATTAGAGTTATCCCTGGGATTTACCAGCGTGTAAATAAGAGCATTTTCCATGAAAGAAAATGGCGGCCCTCGGAACTTGCGGCCTCGTTCAGCCAACTACGGTAGTCAGACTCTGAATTCGTGTTACTTTTTGTTCGGAGAACTTGACATTCACATAGTGTGATCCAACAATATTGCTAATCCGGTTGTTAATTTTACCAATGTGAAATAAAATGCAATATGAATAAAGGTACAAAAGATTACACATATATTTTTCGTTGTATACAGGCCTAGGTACAAACTTCACCTCACCCACTCTTCTTCCTTCTCTCCTTGTATCACTCATCATCCTCTCTCTCTCTCTCTTATGTTTTGGTTCTCCATGAAATTATTTAAAATACGCGAGTAAAATCATTCAGAAAAATGCGAAAGGTGTACCCAGCATATCAGTGATGTATACCAAGAGTTTAGTCCAAGACAACGTTCAGGACTAGAGTACGCCTCATGGTTGGACAGTAGTTACTGGAAGATGGGTCGTTGGAGGGAATTATCTGTCTCAAAGGTGATATAGATGCTTCTTCAATAGTTTCTGGTTTATGAGAACATTTCCACCTAAGTTTGAAGAGAAAACGACCCACTCCCGACCACACCTCAGCCTATTAACGACCACACAAGCACTGTTCAGGGCAGTGATTAAGTTTGAGAAATGTTTTCATGACTCTTGTCGACCAAGGACGACCAAACCCAGACGAGAGAGCCTCTCCTCTCACACACACCTGTATAATTGAACTCCTCATTTGGTGCTGATGATTGTTTACACGAGTCCCTCCCTCCATGTATCAGAAAATGGAATCTGGGTTTGGAGAGGGGGGAGGTTCTTAGAAAAACGCGAATAATTTAGGTTATATACAGGTGTAAACTGCAGAGTGGTACGGGCTCACCATAGCCCGTGCTACATGGACACTTCATTCTAAGTAGCTAAATCTAAAACAACAACATGCAGAGTGGAGAGACCTTGTCCAGCACAAAGTGCTCCGTAATTTACAAATCACAATAGCGAGATATATCTAGGATAATATTTTTTATTTGGAGCAGGACGGTAGGATCTAACCTTCGTTTTAGGTTACGAACCACGATGTGCTGAAAAATAACATGACCTGGAGTCAGTTCCACCTTATATCACGTTACGATTATATTTTGTAGATGATGTACAGCTGCTTGAATATTGTAATACTACTTGAAAGATGTGAAATTAGACGTACGAACTGGCATTAGCAGGATGTGACGAAGTGCTGTAATGTGGGGAAACCATGTTGGTGGCCTTATATGTGGTAAAACCTAAGTAAAAAGCTATTCATTATGAATATGATTATGTCATATATGTGAGCACAGCGCGTCTCACCACCCATCACGTGCATTCAGATTCCATGTCGTGGATTCTCCTCTCATCACTGTATCGTTATCACCAACATGACCAAAGTGGTTGGGACATTACCTGCCTGTGATCTACCTGTTGATGGTCCCGGGAATCAGTGTCTCTGGGGCGGCCTGGTCTCTGACAAGGCCCCCTGGATGGTGGTCTGGTCAATCAGGCTGTTAGACGCAGCTGATCGCAGTCTGACGTATGAATCACAGCCTATTTAATCAGGTATCCTTTGAAGGTGTTACATTGTCCAAGTATAATTTATTATGTATCTCTCCCGCCTGCATCTCAGATAATATAAATGATAACATTCGAAGCGTTCCAATAATTTAGATGTTTCATTGAATAGATTCAGGCAGCACAAGACCTTTGCATCTCCTTTGACCTTCTCCAGGCAAGCAACTTCTCCATCTTTGCAGATGAGGAGTCACAATAACGTGGCTGAAAAACGTTGACCAAACCACACACTAGAAATTGAAGGGACGACGACGTTTCGGTCCGTCCTGTCGATTGTGATGAGACGAGGAACGTAAGGGCATAAAGTAGGCAAGAGAGAGAGGTTACCTACTTAACCATTCTCCAGCTTTGAATGGGGCAGACCGCATGCAACAATATTCCACCCTAGTCTCTATTTGGCGCAAAGTCTTGGCCTGAGGGACACTTCGTAAGTTACCTGAATTTACCCGAGGGCCACTGTCTCTAGTGGCCCTCGAAGGAGACAAGAAGCCGGCGGCTTTTTGAAGGTCCCGCTCCATCCTACCCCATCATTTCTAAGGGTTTTATCAAGCTGAATTTTAAACTGAAGTATTGTCTTTGCATTTATGGCTTCGGCGAATAGGAGATTCCATGGATTTATTACCTATTAGTAACAAGAAATGGTTTTCAGTCCTACATAATGGTTTGTTGAACTTGAAATTCTTGTCCCTTGTGAGAGTTCCGCTGTAGCTTGTTAAGCTTCAAGTTGTGTGGTTACAAGGTGGGTTGATGAGCATGAAGATGTTACTGCTTGTGTGGGGTACACTGGACCTTTGAAGACGTGGCCCGACATTTATTATGGTTTTCGTTCAATACTCTCCTCTGTACTTCTCTCTTCACCCACTGCGTCACCCACCCACACCCACTGCTCAGAGACAAAGCTCAACCCCCGCAAGCACAACTAGGTGAGTACTACTTCGCCTTACCTTGGGAAGGAAGGGAAGGGAACTATCAGGGGGAAAGCACCAAGCCATTACGACTATATAGCACTTGGAAGGGGGTCAGGATAAGGATTTAGGATGGGATGGGGGGGAGGGAATGGTGCCCAACCACTTGTGGACGGTCGGGGATTGAACGCCGACCTGTATGAAGCGAGACCGTCGCTCTACCGTCCAGCCCTAGTGGTTGGGCACCATGGGAAGGAACATATGTAGAAAACCAGGAACATATTGCAGGAAAAAATTAGAAATAAACGGGAGAGAATTAAGAGTCAGAATAACAGAAGGTAGGACTAAGACCTTCCCTGCCCTTCCCTCCCATCCTCTACCTGCCCAGGTCTCTTAATCACCAGCAGGTGTACCTCTGAGACTACCTTTATTATACGTGATTCTTGAAGAATAGAGGAGGCATTGAGTCTGTCTGTCAGGGGTCCTATGGAGGCCCCCACTACTGACCCTGAGACGGTGGGGGCCTCCCATGACTGGCTTGGCATTTGCTCGCCTTGCTTCGTCTTGGAACCTGTGGGGTGAACCTTGGAACCTCTGGGGTGGATCTTGGAACCTATGGGGTGAATCTTGGAACCTATGGGGTGAATCTTGGAACCTATTGGGTGAATCTTGGAATCTGTGGGGTGAATCTTGGAACCTGTGGGGTGAATCTTGGAATCTGTGGGGTGAATCTTGGAACCTGTGGGGTGAATCTTGGAATCTGTGGGGTGAATCTTGGAACCTGTGGGGTGAATCTTGGAATCTGTGGGGTGAATCTTGGAACCTGTGGGGTGAATCTTGGAATCTGTGGGGTGAATCTTGGAACCTGTGGGGTGAATCTTGGAACCTGTGGGGTGAATCTTGGAACCTGTGGGGTGAATCTTGGAAAAAAGGTGAATAAATAAGTAATCATCAAAGAAGGAGGAACATGGCTGAATCTTCGTGCAGTGATATATCATGTTGCAATGGTAAGTCTCGTTAATTGTAGTCAATCTTTGCACCTTGGCGAGTCTCGGTACCTTGATGAATCTCGGTACCAGGATGAATCTCGGTACCCTGATGAATCTCGGTACCTTGATGAATCTCAGTACCTTGATGAATCTCGGTACCTTGATGAATCTCAGTACCTTGATGAATCTCAGTACCTTGATGAATCTCGGTACCTTGATGAATCTCGGTACCCTGATGAATCTCGGTACCTTGATGAATCTCAGTACCCTGATGAATCTCGGTACCAGGATGAATCTCGGTACCCTGATGAATCTCAGTACCTTGATGAATCTCAGTACCTTGATGAATCTCGGTACCATGATGAATCTCGGTACCATGATGAATCTCGGTACCATGATGAATCTCGGTACCATGATGAATCTCGGTACCCTTATGAATCTCGGTACCTTGGTGAATCTCGGTACCAGGATGAATCTCAGTACCTTGATGAATCTCGGTAACAGGATGAATCTCAGTACCTTGATGAATCTCGGTACCCTGATGAATCTCGGTACCTTGATGAATCTCGGTACCAGGATGAATCTCAGTACCTTGATGAATCTCGGTACCCTGATGAATCTCGGTACCTTGATGAATCTCGGTACCTTGATGAATCTCGGTACCAGGATGAATCTCAGTACCTTGATGAATCTCAGTACCTTGATGAACCTCAGTACCTTGATGAATCTCGGTACCTTGATGAATCTCAGTACCTTGATGAATCTCGGTACCTTGATGAATCTCAGTACCTTGATGAATCTCGGTACCATGATGAATCTCAGTACCAGGATGAATCTCGGTACCTTGATGAATCTCGGTACCTTGATGAATCTCGGTACCAGGATGAATCTCAGTACCTTGATGAATCTCGGTACCTTGATGAATCTCAGTACCTTGATGAATCTCGGTACCATGATGAATCTCGGTACCCTGATGAATCTCGGTACCCTGATGAATCTCGGTACCATGATGAATCTCAGTACCATGATGNAACAGAGGCAGAGTATGATAGAGACGAGGATTAAGATGAAGCTTCAAAGTCACCTTGAATCAGTCACTACGCAAAAGATACGCGTGTGTGAGCCTGTATTCGCCAATCTGCGTAGCACACATAATACTCAGTATTTTTAACTAGGAGAATATATATATATACACACACTAGCCCTCTTTAGACATAACGACTCGTTAGAAATGCCTTAGATGATTTAACATCAAGCTAATTGTTGAACAAAAGGATCCGAACAACAACATTTGGCTAAAAGAATTAAAGCTCACATCGAAGGATCAGAGAGGACCCACTGGATAGATATTCAGGGACATTAGGAAAGTTGAAAAATACTGTTTACAATAGTGACCAAAGCGAGGAGAGCAAACCAGGGGCGGCCCCAGGACGTGGGACACACTATGGGAGGATCAAGGCGTGGGGACACACAAGGGGGTGAGACCAAGGCGTGGGGACACACAGGGGGTGAGACCAAGGCGTGGGGACACACAAGGGACGATCAGGACGAGGATACACAGAGGGTCGAACTAGGACGAAGACACACAGAAACTAATCACTTAATCAAGCCTAAGATATAAGAATAAATTTCTTCAAATGAAACGAATCGAGTAAATGGATCAAAGCATAATTAATAGTATGAAGATTTATATAGAGTTTGAGAAACTCCTACTTAACAGGTGGGCTGCGGGAGTTAAAGAAATCTCGAAACGAACTATTGGCAAATAGAAAAAATAAGAAAATGGGCAAATTCATGGAGTATGGGTCATTGCAGCAGATGATTAATCTATTGAAGGCCAAGAGGCAGATACCAGGAATCACTAACTCAAGAAGCACAAAACAAAACTAGAGAAAGTCAAAAAATATGCAACAAGACTCGTTCCTGAGTTAAGGGGACCGAGCTATGAAGAAAGACTGAAAGAACTGAACCTCACTACACTGGAGGGAAAAGAAGGAATAGAACAGATATGATAACGACATACAAGATATTAAGAAGAACACACAAAGTAGATATAAAAGAAATGTTCAAATTAAACATTAGAACCAAAGGACATAATTTAAAACTGGAAACATAGATGTCACAGGGATATCAGGTTATCTTGAGGTTATCTTGAGATGATTTCGGGGTTTTAGTGTCCCCGCGGCCCGGTCCTCGACCAGGCCTCCATCCCCAGGAAGCAGCCCGTAACAGCTGACTAACACCCAGGTACCTATTTTACTGCTAGGTAACAGGGACATAGGGTGAAAGAAACTCTGCCCATTGCTTCTCGCCGGCGCCTGGGATCGAACCCAGGACCACAGGATCACAAGTCCAGTGTGCTGTCCGCTCGGCCGACCGGCTCCCCAACGAAAGAAAGAACTTTTATAATGCAAGAGCAGTAAATAAGTGGAACGGAATAGATGAGGAAGTCGTCGAAGCCAATTCCATTCACACAACTTTTAAATGTAAGTATGAGAAG
>WNGS01161151.1:8915-20250 GCA_020271785.1 Procambarus virginalis
TGGACAGTACCTGTTGATGTTGAACTCCTCCAGAGTCCGTTTGAAGAGATCACTGGTGAAGTTGGTTGCCACAGTCGCTCTGATCTCCCTCGGAAATCCATACTGGGTGAAGATCTTCAGTATTCTTCACCACTGTAGCAGCCGTAATGTTTTTCACTGGAACTGCTATGGGGAATCTGGTGGTAGGACACAGGATGGTTAAGATATAGGCGTTGCCGGAACTGGTCCGAGGCAAAGGACCAACACAGTCAATAATAAGTCTGTGGAAAGGTCCTCAGGCACCTGGATGGGTGTCAGTGGTGCTCTGGGGATAGAAACGTTTCGGTTTACCTGCCATCTGACACACTGGCATTGCTTTACATGTTGCTTTACATCATTAACCATACCTGGCCAGTAGTAGTCTTGACGAATCCATGGTAAGTCTTGTTAAACCCGTAGTGTGATAGTGCTCCGTGGGCCAGGTGTAGAATCGTGGGCCGCAGGCTGGTAGGAATCACTAGTTGTTCAACGTTGCCCATCGTCCTCCTTCAGTTTACTGGTCTGTATCTGCGATAGAGTAACTCGTTCTCTAAGAAGAACCCAGGAATACTGTCGGATTGAGTCTCAGCCTGAAAGAATAATGGTGTCAAGGTAAGATCTTCTCTCTGTAACTTACGGAACTCCAAAGCGGTCAGATTTGGGGGTAGTTTCGAAGGGTCTTGAGGGACAGCGGTAGCAGTAGAGTCAGCTGGCTGTGGTCGTGCAGCTTGAGCACGGGTGGTCACCATAACAGGAGGAGAAACTTCATCACTCTCTTGAACCTTTGCTGGAACATGCTTAAAAATCGGATTATCCAACACAGAGTTACCCACCTGGGGTTTGTCCTTGACGATCAGGTTGGTCGGTTGCAGGTCTTCTGCCAAGTCGTTGCCCAGGAGAAGTTGCACTCCAGGCATGGGAAAAGGCTTTTCCCTGACGGCGACTTGGACTTCACCGGTCACGAAGGGACAATCCAGGTGGACTCTGGCGAGAGGATAAGGAGTAGTAGCAGTAAGGTCAGTGATGAAGACAGTCTCTCCTGTGTAGGCGACGTTGGGCACAGCTGATTTCAAGACGATTGATTGAAGAGCCGCTGTGTCCCTCAAGATCTTAAGTCCAAAACGTCCCTCAGAATCTGAACCGTTGGTAGTGATAGTTCCTGGATACAGATGCTTGCTAAGAGAGAGAGATCATTAACATGAACACCACATTCATTACAGGCTTACCGGACTTAGGGGGAGTAGGTTTGGGCTTAGGGATTCGGTGTTACCTTTATATTGAGACTTACCACATTTTCTATGGTATGTCCATAGAGTCTACAATACTTACAGTACAGTTGAGAGGTACCTTGATCTGGGCTCACTTTCTCGTAACTGTACCAAGACTTCTTACTGGTAGGTGGTTCTGGTGTCAGCCGGTGGATGAGGCTGTAAGTGTCAGCCGACTTCGCGCATTTCACCAAGTCGGTCTCTTCCTTATCTGCTAAGTATAAACGGACAGGAGGAGGTACACGCCTCAAGAATTCTTCAACCAGCATGAGGTTGACGAGTTCTGGAAAAGTAGAGACATGTGCTGCCTCCAGCCATTTCATAAAATATCTCCGTTGGGTGTTGGCAAATTCTAAGAAGGTGGTGGTACTTGCCTTTACGTAGTCACGGAACTTTCGTCGGTAGCTTTCGGTGGAGAGAAGGTAGGCGTCCAACACAGCTTGCTTCAGGGTTGGGTAGTCGTTTTCAGATGCCAAAGTGCTGAGTGTGACTGCTGCTCTACCTGTAAGATGTACTCGGAGAAGGGTAGCCCATTGGTCGTCAGGCCAACTAAGTTGATTAGCAAGGGTCTCAAAAGTTTGAAAAAAACATCAACCTCCGTTTCTACGAACGGTGGCATTAACTTACTTGCATGGGAGACATTGAAACTTGGAGGAAGACTAGCTGCAGCTTGCTGGCGTTGAGCTTGGTGTGTAGTGTCCAAGTGAGTTCTCTGTCACGACATTCTAGAGCAAGAGCCGCTTGCTGTTTTCGTGCCGCGTTGCATCTCTAGTTGTCGTCGTCTTGTTTCAAGTTGTACTTTTCACGCTCTCTGAATAGGCCAATTCTTTATCACTTTTCTTTTCCTCCTCAGTGCGGCCTCTTGCTCTTGAGGTGGATTTCTCTTTCTGAGTTGTAGCTCTCTTTCTTGAGTTGTAGCTCTCTTTCTTGCTCTTCCTCCTGATGGCAGCTGCTTCCTTTTGTTGCTGTATGGTGGCTTGCTGTTGTGTAGGGTGGCTTGCTGTTGCTCTTCTCGAGCTTTGCGAGCTCGATTTTGAGTTTCATTGCTGTCAAATCATGCTTATCTGAAATAGTGTATTGTTCGTGAGTATCAGAGTCTATAATCCCTTCTTCCGCAAGGTGATCCAATACTAGGTTATGTACTTCATACTTGTTGGCTCCATGGGGAACTTCTAGGTGATACTCATGTGCAAGAGTTAACAAGTCGACCCTCTTAGCATGACGTAAGTTCCCTATTTCACCTTCTGGATCTGTCTGGAAAGCTTGCATACGAAACATGGTGAAATTAGCAAATAAATGTGACACGAATATACTGTGGTGATATGGTGAATGTCAGAAACAGGAAAACGTGGCAACTGGTACCTATCCTGTGGAATTGTTAATGATTAAAGTTAATTCAAGATGGTAAATGATTAAGGTCGCAGGAAATCTTGTACCCGGTACTCACTGTGGGAGGATAAAGGCAAGAAAATCCTACTAATTAGTTGAAACTGAGTTTCGAAAAACAAGTGAAACACTAAATGGTTCCAAAGTAAATTAGGTAGTCCAAGAATGTAGGCATACTTTGCCGAGTCACAATAGAACATAAGCAAGTTTTTCCCACTGAAATTAAATATGATACTTACAGAATTAGCGAACTTTGTGCTCAAAAGAAAGAAAGCTAATTCCCTACCTTAAGTAAGTACCATCAATTCTGACCGACGAGTAGGGGTGCGAGTGTCAACTAGTGACGAGAACTATTGGCGAGGTCCCAACTCGTCAATAAAAGTCCGTGCGAGAGGAACTATGGCCCTCTTTATCCTCCTAGAGTCGGATTGCAGAAATTAGGTGCTATTGACCCGGAGACAAACCACAGTACCAGGGTACCTATATGATGATCTGCCTAAAATATGAGAAATATCTGAGGGACAAAAGATGTTAAACACGGGTAATAACACGGAGGGAGAGACGACCAATTCAGAGTATGACTGCGGCCTACAGTCACCACGTAATCCAAAGTTGTCTCACACTCACCATATGCTACTCCCGTAATGCACAATAAACACAGCACCATATGAATAATAAAGTGATTAGTGAAAATGTTGAAAGCAAGGGAATTAAAGCCAAGTACGCTTACCACAATTACCAATAACTGAGTGAAGCTCCTAGGACAGGCCCCCAAATATATGTGACGGTAAAGTAGTGGAGTATGGTATTCAGCAGTCTTCCACTGGCAGATGTCAATGCCTGGTCACACATATGTACAAAAAAAAGTGACTGCTTCTCTGATAGTCTGTGGTAAGGTACGGTAAGATACACAAAACACAAAAGATGACCAATGAAATTTAATTACTCTAGAAAACAAATTTAAATAAAGACAATTCCTTGGCTGAGCAACGTGCAATGGTAACAAGTGAAAAAGAACTAACATAAAAATGAATACTGACGTACGTTAACAAGAGGACAAAAATGTAATACAAGGAAATATATAAAATGGTCAATATATAAAATGGTGCTGGGAATATATGAGCAAGCTAACAACCGCTATTTGATCACACGAGGTGAATCAACTAGATGTTCTCAGCTATAGAGCACTAGATATTCTGAGGAGGTACAGCTCGCTGACTCCAACGTTGACTTGACGACGTGCGTGAGTGGTAGAGAGCTAGAGTGGTGAGATCACGAACAGCCAATGAGAATGCAGGCAGTCCCACAGCTGGTAGTTTGCTAGTTGAAGTGCAGTCGGCGAGGAGTGTGAGGGGGAGGGGGTGCAGGTGCATGTGGCTGTCTTGATATACGTTTTTGCTACTGTAGAACGTATCTTGAATGTAGCTTTGAACGTGATGATGGTAGGGAAGAGCAGGCTCAATCTCTTGGAAGAGATTATCGTCACAATACATACACACACACACACTTGCATACATAAACGCACACACACATACACAAACATATATACACACACACACTTGCATACTTAAACGAACACACACACAGACGCACAGTTTATAATCCACCTTTCCCTAACATTAAGAATGGTCAATGAGGTTGGTCATATTTTCCGTGAGCGACTCGTGGCCTGTTTTACGGCATGACGTGAGGAAGAAGACGAGCCTCTGCGGAGTTTGTTTATCATTAAAGCCAGGAATAAAGGTTCATATAATGGCACCCTGCATCACATCAGTGCTGACTCACTTTCCTTATTTCCTGACTAATGGTCTCATATCTGGCTAATGTAAACTGCTTTTGTTTTTACGAGTTGGGGCGATGACATTTGTTGCCTCATATATCACTCTCTGGCAACTTGTATATCTCTCGTACATCTGGCAACTTATATATCTCTCGTACATCTAGTAACTTGTATATCTCTCGTACATCTGGTAACTTGTATATCTCTCGTACATCTAGTAACTTGTATATCTCTCGTACATCTAGTAACTTGTATATCTCTCGTACATCTAGTAACTTATATATCTTTCGTACATCTGGCAACCTGTATATCTTTCGTACATCTGGCAACTTGTATATCCCTAGTATATCTCTTATACATCTGGGAACTTGTATATCTCTCGTACATCTGGCAACTTGTATATCTCTCGTACATCTGGTAACTTGTATATCTCTTGTACATCACTGTTACCTCTGGCACCTTGTTCATCCCTGTTATGTCGGCAAACCATTACGGCAGCCATGGTCATACTGTCGTAAGTCACCGGGAAAGATTGCCTGACATGAAGCAGTCAAAGCCGTCATCAAGAGAAGCTTGGCTACAGCTGGGTATCCAGCACAAAGGGAACCTCAGTTGTGCAGACCCGACAACAGCCAATAATGCCCAGATGGAGTCACCCTGCAGCCATGAAGGGAAGGTAAACAGGTCGTGTGGGTCTACACGTATGCGTCTACATTGGCTGATACCTATCTACCTCGCAGTAGAGCTGAGTGAGGTAGGGCAGCCACCTTCAGGGAGACCCAGAAAAGTAACAAGTACAGGGACCTAGAACGTTGTTACAGGTTTGTTCCGATAAACTCTGAGACCCTGGGCACCTGGGGTAAATGTGCTTCACCTTTCTTCACCCACCTCCTAAAGGAGGTGGGTGAAGAACTCATTAGAAAAACTAAGGACTCAAGAGCGGCCAGTTTCCTGTTCCAGCGCCTCAGTATCGTGATCCAGAGAGAAAATGTGTGCTGCATCTTGGGCATGCAGCTAACCATCAGAGAGCTGGATGAGGTCTTCGAACATTGATTGTTATATGTGGGTGTTGTCTGTAAACTGTAGCAATGTAATAAAATAAAATTAAGAAAGCTCTCTAGTATGTCAAGAGGAGTACAAGCTGGATCACGCTACACTCTGTTCATCATCATCCTGATTGTTTCATCCACAAGCACATTGGTAAACAGCAACTCCACCTCCAAAGAGGCTCTTATCCCTGTGGCCCGTGCTCCTGGCAGTAAGTCAACGAATTCCTTCGGAGACTTCAGGCTAAAACCACAAGGCATATAAGGAGTCAGCAGGCAGTTGAGTTGCTTAGCCAGTCTGTATGTGGGTGTGGGTATCTAGCTGACAATTGGTCGAAATGGGTCTCCATGCTTGTGGGTCTTGACATTCCCATATGCATAACAAAGTTTGTATTTCCCGATAACCTTTGGCAGGTGGAGTTAGGATTTCTTGGCGTGTTGTGATTTAGCTAGTTGTACTTTTTAATAGGTTGAGAGTTTCAATTATTTTATCTGTGTCAGGGCAGGTATTGGATGTTTTTTCTTACAGATAAGTTGGAAGGGATGCTGGGCTGCAAGTTGGACAGCCAGGATCACCGAGACAGTCTTCCGTCCTTCATTATTTTTATGTATGTTGATTCATGTTATTATGTAATTCATGAATTATTGAGTGCCATTAAAGTTGATAGGTAACTGCATGGATTTAATTTGGATTAGATAATTTTTTGTTTTCGAGGCATTGGTCAAAATTTTTTGTTTTGTTTCATGGTTACAGTACGTGCAGGATAAGAAATTCATGCTTTAAAGCAATTTATACACAAATGTCTTAATATCAGAGCGAGGGAGTTGTAATGGTCACTGGAGAGAACCGTTGTCCCCTTCCCATTTCCCCCTCTCCCCTTCCCCTTGCTTCATCTCCCCCTCTCCTTTCCTCTCCTGCCCTTCCCCTCCGGCCATAAACCCCTGGGAGTTAAGCTTCTCTCGGTTGATGACACCGTCTCTGGACAAGTGCCCCCTCCCCCCCACTCCCTTTTGGCTACTTCCCTCTTATGTACAGCCCTCTTAACACCCTCCCATTCCCTCCCCCCCCCCCACCTCATCCTCTTCTCTGCCCTCTGTCTCCTGCCATGGACATGTTTAAGTGAAGGGAAGTAAATTCAGCTGTTACCTTAACACTACTTGTCTCAAGTTACTTAGGCTTGTTTTCCCGAGTTGGATGGTGGATGTAGGTGTGGGAACAAGCCAGCAATCTATGAGAGTTTAACATACCCTTCTAGACAAGCCAATAACCTGTCCTGGAGCTCATTGGTGGAGAGCCAGGGAGGCCTAGTTGGCAGTGCATGGCACTGATTGGCTGGACTAAGCCTAGAGCCAGGGAGGCCTAGTGGGCAGTGCATGGCACTGATTGGCTGGACTAAGCCAAGAGCCAGGGAGGCCTAGTGGGCAGTGCAAGGCATTGATTGGCTGGACTAAGCCTAGAGCCAGGGAGGCCTAGTGGGCAGTGCAAGGCATTGATTGGCTGGACTAAGCCTAGAGCCAGGGAGGCCTAGTGGGCAGTGCAAGGCATTGATTGGCTGGACTAATCCTAGAGCCAGGGAGGCCTAGTGGGCAGTGCAAGGCACTGATTGGCTGGACTAATCCTAGAGCCAGGGAGGCCTAGTGGGCAGTGCATGGAACTGATTGGCTGGACTAAGCCTAGAGCCAGGGAGGCCTAGTGGGCAGTGCATGGCATTGATTGGCTGGACTAAGCCTAGAACCAGGGAGGCCTAGTGGGCAGTGCAAGGCATTGATTGGCTGGACTAAGCCTAGAACCAGGGAGGCCTAGTGGGCAGTGCAAGGCATTGATTGGCTGGACTAATCCTAGAGCCAGGGAGGCCTAGTGGGCAGTGCATGGCATTGATTGACTGGACTAATCCTAGAGCCAGGGAGGCCTAGTGGGCAGTGCATGGCATTGATTGACTGGACTAATCCTAGAGCCTGGATGTTGTAATAATTAGCTTTAAACTAGGATAGGCGGGGTTTAGGGGTTTAGAGATCCTAGGAAACTATGATAGATGTTGGGTAGAGCTGTTCTTCACGTGGAGGTTGTTGAACTAGAGTGTGTAGTGGAGGTCAACTTTGGGACGATGACAAGGACCTTGAGAGAGCCTACAACATCGTGGCTGGTAATTGCAGAGATAAGGTAATGTGCTATCGTTGGTTATGTATAATCAGCGTTACACCCATTGCCTCGTATTAGGGTTAAATAGCCTAGGGTGTATTTACATGTCATTTTATCAATAGAGGGACTTGTTAAGGGATTTTTGGTGCTTAGCTAATTTTCCCCAATTTATTCTCAATTAAATTCTCATTTTCATGCTGTATTGGAAGTTTCCCTGTGTCCCTTCATTCCATTCTGAGTGAAGTTGTCCCCTTATTCTCAGTAAGTAAATGAAAGAATTTCTATAAATTATTCCAAATATTTATTCCCCAAGGTCCCTATGCCCTTGTCAGGTACTGGGCTACTCTTCCCCTAGTCCAGTATTTTGTGTTGAGTCACACTCGTGTGTGGGGAAGTAGTGGCAGTGTTAAGTATAAGTTGTATTATATATTAAGGCCTGATTATATAATCAGGGTTTTGTCTCCATTGATGAACATCTGTTCAGCAGAGTTAGTCAGTACGCTAGTTTGATGTTACACAACCCTGAACAGACAGACACATGTTTTCTTTAGATATATTTCCACGCCTCGCATTTTGTTAGTGTATAGAGAGCGGGTTTTTTCCAAAATATCTGAAAATATTGCAAAATTATAAAACAGTTTTGACTCGGGTCCCCAACATTTCCACTAAGTTCATCAACGGGGGTCAGACCCATCCCTCGCCTGCCACAGCCTCACACCAGTCACCCTGCAAAGTTCACTCAAGCTGGCCCAAAACGCCTGACATTAGATAAACCTTCACAATTAACATGAAAGACAGTGACTGGGTTTCGGGGTCATCCAGGACACTTATCAAGGGGGAACATAGAAATAGTTGGGAAAAGCGACTATGAGGCGCTAGTGGTGGTAAAGTGAGGTGTAAATGTATACAATAGAACCTGACATCTGAACCAGACCAACCTCCCTCCCACCTGAAAGGAAACACTAAACAAAATATGCAGAGAAGGGAAGGATAATAAATGTAATAAAGGTAGGAGACATAAAATAGTAAGAACCAAATTAGAGAGACCAAGAGATAGGGTGAGACGAGAGAGGAAGATAAGGTGTCAACACTCTTCTCCAGTACATTACATCATATGAATATGGACTGAGGAAGGCAAGACTTAACACCAGTACTGGCAGGACTAATGTTCATGTTGGCCATGTTGGGTATGTTGGGCATGTTGAGTATGTTGTGCATGTTGGGTATGTTGGGCATGTTGAGCATGTTGAGCATGTTGGGCATGTTGGGTATGCTGGGCATGTTGTGTATGTTGAGCATGTTGGGTATGTTGGGTATGTTGTGCATGTTGGGTATGTTGTGCATGTTGGGTATGTTGGGCATGTTGTGTATGTTGTGTATGTTGAGCATGTTGGGTATGTTGGGCATGTTGGGTATGTTGTGCATGTTGGGTATGTTGGGCATGTTGTGTATGTTGTGTATGTTGAGCATGTTGTGTATGTTGGGCATGTTGTGTATGTTGGGCATGTTGGGCATGTTGGGTATGTTGGGCATGTTGTGTATGTTGTGTATGTTGAGCATGTTGGGTATGTTGGGCATGTTGGGTATGTTGTGCATGTTGGGTATGTTGGGCATGTTGTGTATGTTGTGTATGTTGAGCATGTTGTGTATGTTGGGCATGTTGGGTATGTTGTGCATGTTGGGTATGTTGGGCATGTTGGGTATGTTGAGCATGTTGGGTATGTTGGAAATGTTGTGTATGTTGTGTATGTTGGGCAAGTTGTGTATGTTGGGCACGTTGTGTATGTTGTGTATGTTGGGCACGTTGTGTATGTTGGGCACGTTGTGTATGTTGTGTATGTTGGGCACGTTGAGTATGTTGTGTATGTTGTGTATGTTGTGTATGTTGTGTATGTTGGGCACGTTGTGTATGTTGTGTATGTTGGGTCACGTTGTGTATGTTGTGTATGTTGGGCACGTTGTGTATGTTGTGTATGTTGGGCACGTTGTTTATGTTGTGTATGTTGGGCACGTTGTGTATGTTGTGTATGTTGTGTATGTTGTGTATGTTGGGCACGTTGTGTATGTTGTGTATGTTGTGTATGTTGTGTATGTTGGGCACGTTGTGTATGTTGGGCACGTTGTGTATGTTGGGCACGTTGTGTATGTTGGGTACGTTGTGTATGTTGGGCACGTTGTGTATGTTGTGTATGTTGGCACGTTGTGTATGTTGTGTATGTTGGGCACGTTGTGTATGTTGTGTATGTTGTGTATGTTGGGCACGTTGTGTATGTTGTGTATGTTGTGTATGTTGGGCACGTTGTGTATGTTGTGTATGTTGGGCACGTTGTGTATGTTGTGTATGTTGGGCACGTTGTGTATGTTGTGTATGTTGGGCACGTTGTGTATGTTTGTATGTATGTTGTGTATGTTGTGTATGTTGGGCACGTTGTGTATGTTGTGTATGTTGGGCACGTTGTGTATGTTGTGTATGTTGGGCATGTTGTGTATGTTGTGCATGTTGGGCACGTTGTGTATGTTGTGTATGTTGGGCACGTTGTGTATGTTGTGTATGTTGTGTATGTTGTGCATGTTGGGCACGTTGTGTTTGTTGGGCACGTTGTGTATGTTGGGCATGTTGTGTATGTTGTGTATGTTGTGTATGTTTGGCACGTTGTGTATGTTGTGTATGTTGTGTATGTAGTGTGTGTTGTGTATGTTGGGCACGTTGTGTATGTTGTGTATGTTGTGTATGTTGTGTATGTTGTGTTTGTTGGGCACGTTGTGTATGTTGGCATGTTGTGTATGTTGTGTATGTTGGGCATGTTGTGTATGTTGTGTATGTTGGGCACGTTGTGTATGTTGTGTATGTTGTGTATGTTGTGCATGTTGGGCATGTTGTGTATGTTGTGTATGTTGTGTATGTTGTGTATGTTGTGTATGTTGGGCATGTTGTGTATGTTGTGTATGTTGGGCACGTTGTGTATGTTGTGTATGTTGGGCACGTTGTGTATGTTGTGCATGTTGGGCACGTTGTGTATGTTGTGTATGTTGTGCATGTTGGGCACGTTGTGTATGTTGTGTATGTTGTGTATGTTGTGTATGTTGGCATGTTGTGTATGTTGTGTATGTTGTGTATGTTGGGCACGTTGTGTATGTTGTGTATGTTGGGCACGTTGTGTATGTTGTGCATGTTGGGCACGTTGTGTATGTTGTGTATGTTGTGCATGTTGGGCACGTTGTGTATGTTGTGTATGTTGTGTATGTTGGGAACGTTGTGTATGTTGTGTATTTGTGTATGTTGTGTATGTTGTGTATGTTGGGCACGTTGTGTATGTTGTGTATGTTGTGTATGTTGTGTATGTTGGGCACGTTGTGTATGTTGTGTATGTTGTGTATGTTGTGTATGTTGGGCATGTTGTGTATGTTGGGCACGTTGTGTATGTTGGGCACGTTGTGTATGTTGTGTATGTTGTGTATGTTGTGTATGTTGTGTATGTTGGGCACGTTGTGTATGTTGTGTATGTTGTGTATGTGGGCATGTTGTGTATGTTGGGCACGTTGTGTATGTTGTGTATGTTGTGTATGTTGGCATGTTGTGTATGTTGGGCACGTTGTGTATGTTGGGCACGTTGTGTATGTTGGGCACGTTGTGTATGTTGTGTATGTTGGGCACGTTGTGTATGTTGTGTATGTTGTGTATGTTGGGCACGTTGTG
>WNGS01161151.1:21623-35150 GCA_020271785.1 Procambarus virginalis
TTGTTACTGCTAGAGTTGTTGTTGTTGTTACTGCTAGAGTTGTTGTTGTTACTGCTAGAGTTGTTGTTGTTGTTACTGCTAGAGTTGTTGTTGTTTACTGCTAGAGTTGTTGTTGTTGTTACTGCTAGAGTTGTTGTTGTTACTGCTAGAGTTGTGTTGTTGTTACTGCTAGTGTTGTTGTGTTGTTGTTGTTACTGCTAGAGTTGTTGTTGTTGTTACTGCTAGAGTTGTTGTTGTTGTTACTGCTAGAGTTGTGTTGTTGTTACTGCTAGAGTTGTTGTTGTTGTTACTGCTAGAGTTGTTGTTGTTGTTACTGCTAGAGTTGTTGTTGTTACTGCTAGAGTTGTTGTTGTTACTGCTAGAGTTTTGTTGTTGTTACTGCTAAAGTTGTTGTTGTTTACTGCTAGAGTTGTTGCTAAGATAATGTTGACATTACTATTACTTTAACTATTAATACACTGTTATTAATAACACTTTCGTTATCATTACTACTCTTAACTACTGTTATCCTGACAATGTTATCATAACACAATGAGTTATCACCTCGCAGATTATATGCTGTTTGGTAATCAACTTTCGACTTCAAATTTAATTTAGTTATCGCTTGGCAGCGAATCGTTCCAACCAGAATGGAAACGACTTTCACAAGTTATTCAACATTCAATTCTGATTCTGAATAATAAAGGCATGAAATTCCAGTTATGTATAAAAATGTCAGAATTTGAATTTGATTTTGCACAGAGGAGCAAATAATTCTAAGAGTTTTACGCCTCTTTCAACTGCTCTGTCATTGTCAGAGAACAACCCTTGAGAAAATGCAGCAGCCAAGAAGAAGAAGAGATGTTTAATGTTAAGACGGCAAGATGCTGAAGGTTTGTGAGTTATAAAGACGTTTGTGAGAGACTTTGTTGTGAGTCGACCGCTCCGATGGCAGGTCGAGTAATGGACTGTGGTGCTCTGTGACTCGCAGGGGGGACTCTTGTGTTTAGTGGGGAGGACGACAATGGTGGCGTGGAGGCAGGAACGGTGGGTGCTTGTGCTTGGGACTCGTGTATGGCGCCCACCAGGCAGGTGTGTGTTTGCTAATTGTGTTTGTGCCTGCAGGATCGGGCTGCTATAGCTCTTGGACCCCCTCTCTAACCGACGGTTGTTTGATGTAATGACTTCCGATCTATTTTTCCGCTATCTACTTTCTCTTTCTCTCTCTCTCTCCCACTCCCCCTCTCCCTCTCTCCCTCTCTCACTCACACTCACATTACTAAATTACCTAAAGAGTAAACTACCGAAGAGGAAAATATGATAAGATGAGGAACTTCCTAAGGGAATACCAAGGGAAACAGAACTCAGAGAGAAGACTGTGCAGGATATGATGGATTATGTCACCCAGAAGTGCCAGGAAGCTGCAGATACGTTTATCCCGTCCGAAAGGAGAAAAGCGGAAAACAACAGAAGAATCCATGGTTCAACCAGGAATGCAAGGTAGCGAAGCAATTGAGTAAAAGAACATGGAGAAACTACAGGAATAACAGAACACCAGAGAGCAGGGAGAGATACCAGAGGGCCAGGAATGAGTACCTCAGAGTGAGGAGAGAAGCAGACAGTATGAAAATGACATTGCGAGTAAAGCTAAGACCAAACCAAAACTGTTCCACAGCCACATCAGGAGGAAAACAGCAGTGAAGGAACAAGTGATAAAACTGAGAAAAGGGAAGAACAGATACACAGAGAATGACAAGGAGGTGTGTGAAGAACTCAACAGGAGATTCCAGGAGTCTTCACACAAGAACAAGGAGAAGCCCCTGCACCAAATGAGGCAAACCAAGCAACCTTGGAGAATTTGACCTCACCAGTGATGAGGTCAAAAGGAATCTGTTGGAACTGAATGTGACAAAGGCTGTTGGGCCTGACATCTCACTTTGAATACTAAACGAAGGTGCAGAAGCACTAAGTGTGCCGCACTCTTGGTGTATAACAGGTCACTGGAAACAGAAGACCTATCGGAAAGTTGGAAGACAGCTAATGTAGTCCCAATACACAAAAAGGGTGACAGGCAAGAGGCACTGAACTACAGACCAGTTTCCCTAACTTATGTACCATGCAAGGTGATGGAGAAGATTGTGAGGAAAAGGCTCGTAGAGCATCTGGAGGGAAATAGTTTTGTGACACACCACCAACATGGGTTCAGAGATGGTAAATCGTGCCTCACAGGTTTAATAGAATTCTATGACCAAGCAACAAAAATTAGGCGAGAAAGAGACGGGTGGGCAGACTGCATTTTCTTGAACTGTCAGAAAGCCTTTGACACAGTACCCCATAAAAGGCTATTACAAAAGTTGGAGTAACAGGCAGGAGTAAAAGGTAAGGTGCTCCAGTGGACAAGGGAGTATCTAAGCAACAGGAAACAGCGAGTAACTGTGAGGGGGGAGACATCAGAGTGGCGAGATGTCACCAGCGGAGTCCCACAGGGCTCTGTCTTGGACCCATCCTGTTTCTAATATATGTAAATGATCTTCCAGAGGATATAGACTCATTCCTCTTAATGTTTGCTGATGATGCAAAAGTTATGAGAAGAATCAAGACAGATGAAGATCAGAGACTACAGGATGACCTGGACAAACTGGAGGAATGGTCTAGAAAATGGCTGCTAAAGTTCAACTCAGGAAAGTGCAAAGTAATGAAATTAGGCGAAGGGTGCAGAAGGCTGAACACAGGGTTCCATCTGGGAGGTGAAATCCTGCATAAGTCAAATAGAGAGAAAGACCTTGGGGTTGATATCACACCGAACCTGTCCCCAGAGGTCCACATCAAAAAGATATCTTCAGCTGCATAGGCCAACATAACAACTGCCTTTAGAATCTTGTGTTAGGAATAGTTCAGGACCGTGTCTAGTAATGTCAGACTAATCCTGGAGTATGTAGCTCCAGCCTGGAGTTCATACCAAGTCAAACACAAGACAATGTTAGAGAATATTCAGAGGTATGCCACCAGACTAGTCCCGGAACTGAAAGGTGTGAGCTACGAGGAAAGGCTGAAGGAGGTGAACCTCACATCCCTGGAAAACAGAAGAGTAAGGGAAGTCATGATAACCAGCTACAAATTATCAGGGAAATTGACAAACTCTTTAGCAGGGTGGAACACGAACATGGGAAGACTATTAAGTGTGTAAGAGTGGATTACGTATCAGAGTGACACTGGAAAGTCACCGGTCAGTACCAGAGGTGGCTCGCTTGCTGCCAGGTAAAGAACCGCCTTTAGAAACCTGTTGTAAGGAATCTTCCAGAACTTTGTATACCACATATGTCAGACCAATCCTGGAGTATGCGGCTCCAGCATGGAGTCCATATCTAGTCAAGCATAAGACTAAACTGGAAAAGGTTCAAAGGTTTGCCACCAGACAAGTACCCGAACTGATGGGTATGAGCTACGAGGTGAGACTACGGGAATTAAACCTCACGTCACTGGGAGACACAAGAGTTAGAGGGGACATGATCATCACATACAAGATTCTCAGAGGAATTGATAGGGTAGATAAAGACAGGGTATTTACCACAAGGGGCACACGCACTTGGGAACACAGGTGAAAACTGAGTGCCCAAATGAGCCATTGAGACGTTAGAAAGATTTTTTTTCCAGTGTCAGAGTAGTAGACAAATGGAATGCACTAGGAATTGATGTGGGGAGGCTGACTCCATACACAGCTTCAAGTGTAGATATGATATATGGTTCCTAAGCCCAATAGGCTTAGGAATCTGTACATTAGTTGATTGACAGTTGAGAGGCAGGACCAAAGAGCCAGAGTTCAACCCTCGCAAGCACAACTAGGTAAGTACACACCACAGCGCTGCCAAGCGTATCTGCAGTTTATACACACCTCTCTACCTGCTATTAATACTAATATACTATTAATACCAAGGAATATACATTTGGCAAGAAATCTCAGCTGGGACTGTGTGACCTTTAAAACAGGCGCACTTCCCAGGAGCAGAGAGGCCTGGCTCCTTGTGCCCCATCTCTTAGCAGAGGTTCTACATGCATGCATGCATACACGGTGTTTGAATTATTACTACTGATCCTGCGTTATGATTGGAGTCCCTTCTTCTGTGCGACTGATGTGCGCTCTGTGGTGCGTGGTGTGTGCAGCTGTGAACCTGCCCAGGCAACACTCGAGGCATGGCGACTGCTGCCTTAGGGACGGCAGGTGCTGCCTCCATGGACTCACACCAGACTGCTAGTACATCATGTGGTACACAAGAGGAAGATACCAGCATGGTATCTCTCACAGTGGAGCCACATAGTGGTCAGCAGGAGCCCAAGAGGGACGAAAATCCTTACAGTTGGACAAGTGTTGGGACCCGGAAAAAGACACGAAGAACCAACGGTTTAATAAATCACAGCCATACGAAGGAAAGAATCCTCCTGATCACCACCAAGGTCAGCCATAGAACACCTTGGTGGTGGGTATTTGTTGGCAAAGGGACATATGAACTATGTCTGTGTGGACATTACGGAAGAGAGGGTACAGGATTTCTGTACTCGAGAGCTTGCGGGTATAACAAGGAGAAACCCACCACCGCCTGCTCGTACCCACAGGACACCCGTCATCAGTTTTGGACTGGACGTTTACCAGGATCACGCACTGGTGGAACACCATGATCACATCATCAATACGAAAAGAATAACTGGCAGAGAGACTATTCAAACCCACGGGACCAGCGACGAGGCTCTACCGGACAAATTTACTGTCCCGAGTGCTTTTCGGCGACTACCAATGAAGGTTTACAACCCTCCCAGGCGCAGGAGTCACAAGTGACAAAGGTGGAATCACGTAGCAAGAAACTGCAGGAAATGAGCGGTGTGGCCACTGTGCCAGAAGGCAGGCAACATCTGTGTGTGATGATAAAAGACAAAGGGAGAAACAATGAAAATGAGGTGTGCCAACTGTCACGTGGAGGGAGTACCCGCCTGGCATGAGGACTGTGCCTCACTCCCGCCGAGACGGGCTGCCCGGGGTACACCAGCAGGGGGCGCCAGTAACCACTCTGGCTCACCTGCGGTGCCACCACCAACACCAGTTACTCTTTCCTCCATTACCTAACCACTCCAACACCACAGCCGGTAGCTCGAGTGACACAGTTGCAGTCTCTACCAATACATGTTGGTCGGGGGACCCGGATCAGGCACAGAAAATTGTTGAGCTTATGAATACAGTAGAAAGAAAAAGCAAAATTATGGTTAACTGAACAAAGCAAAGAAATCTTGTACCAAAACACGATGATAAACACTCTTCAGGAATCTGTGAATGTTAAATGGGTGCAGGACACACCACCCTAGCAACCCGTCCTCGCAAATTCGTATAGTCAATATTGACTTATTAAATACGTGCATAGGTGATATACTAAACATAATAGTTTACCTTGAAAATCTTCATAGAAAACACCGACCTTACCTAACCTACTTAGTATGTTAAGATAAGCATCTTATTGCTTCGTAATTACAATTATTACTTAACCTATACCTATAATAGTGATAATGAAGTAGTAGACGTGGATGTCCGCGTCAGACTACACACGCCACATCTCAGATGGTTCTGCCGTCACCCAGCTGGACCATCACCCAGCTGGTCCATCACCCAGCTGGACCATCACCCAGCTGGTCCATCACCCAGCTGGACCATCACCCAGCTGGACCATCACCCAGCTGGTCCATCACCCAGCTGGTCCATCACCCAGCTGAACCATCACCCAGCTGGACCATCACCCAGCTGGTCCATCACCCAGCTGAACCATCACCCAGCTGGACCAACACCCAGCTGGACCAACACCCAGCTGGTCCATCACCCAGCTGGACCATCACCCAGCTGGTCCATCACCCAGCTGGACCAACACCCAGCTGGTCCATCACCCAGCTGGACCATCACCCAGCTGGACCATCACCTAGCTGGACCATCAGTGGACCATCACCCAGCTGGACCAACACCCAGCTGGTCCATCACCCAGCTGGACCATCACCCAGCTGGACCATCACCCAGCTGGACCATCACCCAGCTGGACCATCACCCAGCTGGACTATCACCCAGCTGGACCAACACCCAGCTGGTCCATCACCCAGCTGGACCATCACCCAGCTGGACCATCACCCAGCTGGACCATCAGTGGACCATCACCCAGCTGGACCATCACCCAGCTGAACCATCACTGGACCATCACCCAGCTGGACCATCACCCAGCTGGACCAACACCCAGCTGGTCCATCACCCAGCTGGACCATCACCCAGCTGGACCATCACCCAGCTGGACCATCACCCAGCTGGACCATCACCCAGCTGGTCCATCACCCAGATGGTCCATCACCCAGCTGGACCATCACCCAGCTGGACCATCACCCAGCTGGACCATCACCCAGCTGGACCATCACCCAGCTGGTCCATCACCCAGCTGGACCATCACCCAGCTGGACCAACACCCAGCTGGACCATCACCCAGCTGGACCAACACCCAGCTGGACCATCACCCAGCTGGACCATCACCCAGCTGGACCAACACCCAGCTGGTCCATCACCCAGCTGGACCAACACCCAGCTGGTCCATCACCCAGCTGGACCATCACCCAGCTGGACCATCACTGGACCAACACCCAGCTGGACCATCACCCAGCTGGACCATCACCCAGCTGGACCAACACCCAGCTGGTCCATCACCCAGCTGGACCAACACCCAGCTGGTCCATCACCCAGCTGGACCATCACCCAGCTGGACCATCACTGGACCAACACCCAGCTGGACCATCACCCAGCTGGACCATCACCCAGCTGGACCAACACCCAGCTGGACCATCACCCAGCTGGACCAACACCCAGCTGGACCATCACCCAGCTGGACCATCACCCAGCTGGTCCGTCACTGGACCAACACCCAGCTGGACCATCACCCAGCTGGACCATCACTGGACCAACACCCAGCTGGACCATCACTGGACCAACACCCAGCTGGACCATCACCCAGCTGGACCAACACCCAGCTGGACCATCACCCAGCTGGACCATCACCCAGCTGGACCATCACTGGACCTACACCCAGCTGGACCAACACCCAGCTGGACCATCACCCAGCTGGACCATCACCCAGCTGGACCATCACCCAGCTGGACCATCACCCAGCTGGACCAACACCCAGCTGGACCATCACCCAGCTGGACCATCACCCAGCTGGACCAACACCCAGCTGGACCATCACCCAGCTGGACCAACACCCAGCTGGACCATCACCCAGCTGGACCATCACCCAGCTGGACCAACACCCAGCTGGACCATCACTGGACCAACACCCAGCTGGACCATCACCCAGCTGGACCATCACCCAGCTGGACCATCACCCAGCTGGACCAACACCCAGCTGGACCAACACCCAGCTGGACCATCACCCAGCTGGACCAACACCCAGCTGGACCAACACCCAGCTGGACCATCACCCAGCTGGACCAACACCCAGCTGGTCCATCACCCAGCTGGACCAACACCCAGCTGGTCCATCACCCAGCTGGACCATCACCCAGCTGGACCAACACCCAGCTGGTCCATCACCCAGCTGGACCAACACCCAGCTGGTCCATCACCCAGCTGGACCATCACCCAGCTGGACCATCACCCAGCTGGACCAACACCCAGCTGGACCATCACCCAGCTGGACCATCACCCAGCTGGTCCATCACCCAGCTGGTCCATCACCCAGCTGGACCAACACCCAGCTGGACCATCACCCAGCTGGACCATCACCCAGCTGGACCAACACCCAGCTGGACCATCACCCAGCTGGACCAACGCCCAGCTGGTCCAACACCCAGCTGGACCAACACCCAGCTGGTCCATCACCCAGCTGGACCAACACCCAGCTGGACCATCACCCAGCTGGACCAATACCCAGCTGGTCCATCACCTAGCTGGACCATCACCCAGCTGGACCATCACCCAGCTGGACCATCACCCAGCTGGTCCATCACCCAGCTGGTCCATCACCCAGCTGGACCAACACCCAGCTGGACCAACACCCAGCTGGACCATCACCCAGCTGGACCATCACCCAGCTGGTCCATCACCCAGCTGGACCAACACCCAGCTGGACCATCACCCAGCTGGTCCATCACCCAGCTGGACCATCACCCAGCTGGACCATCAGTGGACCAACACCCAACAGTATTGCCGCCAACATACCCAAATACACCTCCGCCACAGTCATGGCACCAACAGACTGCTGGAACACTCTTGCCACAACATTAACAACATTACCGCAATATGTAAATGTGTAAAAATATGTAAATATTTTTATTATTTTATGCACTTGTCTGTCACATTAACATTGCATATTTTATATAAAATAAACTCCCGCGAGTTTCTGTAACATGAATATGTGCCAGTTAAAATAATGAACACTTAACTAATATTGTGTCATCTAAATATAGATCCTGAATAATAAATTGGAGGTAATTATGAAAATAATTAGTTGACTCGTCTTTTCGTCTTTGGTAATAATTCAACAACCTCTAGTTTAATTAGCGAACAATTGACTCGGTTTTTGTCTCGGAAAATGAGTTTGAGAATAAAATGTTGATGAAAGTCTCTGGGGTGTTTTTATTTTTTTTTAGCAGGAATAAATTATTATATTGACTGCATCGTTAATAGACGGCAGAAATGTCTTGTTATTATTGTGTGTTGTGGCGTCCTGGGGTGTCCTGGGTGTGTGTCCTGGGTGTGTGTCCTATTTGTGTCCTGGGTGTGTCCTAGGTGTGTCCTGTGCCGTCCTGGGGGTGTGTCCATTTGTGCCCTGGGTGTGTCCTAGGTGTGTCCTGTGCACGTCCTGGGTGCGTGTCCTGGTGCGTGTCCTAGGTGTGTGTCCTGGGTGTGTCCTAGGTGTGTCCTGGATGTGTCCTAGGTGTGTCCTGGGTGTGTCCTAGGTGTGTCCTGGGTGTGTTATAGGTGTGTCCTGGGTGTGTGTCTTGGATGTGTCCTAGGAGTGTCCTAGGTGTGTCCTGGGTGTGTCATAGGTGTGTCCTGGGTGTGTCATGGGTGTGTCCTAGTGTGTTCCAGGTGTGTCCTAGGTGTGTCCTGGGTGTGTATTCGGGTGTGTCCTAGGGTGTCCTGTGGGTGTGTGTGTCATAGGACGCTGCCCAATACTGTCACTATAGCGGGTGTGTCCACTCACAGGATGAGTGCGCTGCCCAATACTGTCACTATGGAGGTGTGTCCACTCACAGGATGAGTGCGCTGCCCAATACTGTCACTATGGCGGTGTGTCCACTCACAGGATGAGTGGCGCTGCCCAATACTGTCACTATGGCGGTGTGTCCACTCACAGGATGAGTGGCGCTGCCCAATACTGTCACTATGGCGTGTGTGTCCACTCACAGGATGAGTGGCGCTGCCCAATACTGTCACTATGGCGGTGTGTCCACTCACAGGATGAGTGGCGCTGCCCAATACTGTCACTATGGCGGTGTGTCACTCACAGGATGAGTGGCGCTGCCCAATACTGTCACTATGGCGGTGTGTCCACTCACAGGATGAGTGGCGCTGCCCAATACTGCACTATGGCGGTGTGTCCACTCACAGGATGAGTGGCGCTGCCCAATACTGTCACTATGGCGGTGTGTCCACTCACAGGATGAGTGGTGCTGCCCAATACTGTAACTATGGCGGTGTGTCCACTCACAGGATGAGTGGCGCTGACCAATACTGTCACTATGGCGGTGTGTCCACTCAGAGGATGAGTGGTGCTGCCCAATACTGTCACTATGGCGGTGTGTCCACTCACAGGATGAGTGACGCTGCCCAATACTGTCACTATGGCGGTGTGTCCACTCACAGGATGAGTGACGCTGCCCAATACTGTCACTGTAGCGGTGTGTCCACTCACAGGATGAGTGACGCTGCCCAATACTGTCACTATGGCGGTGTGTCCACTCACAGGATGAGTGGCGCTGCCCAATACTGTCACTATGGCGGTGTGTCCACTCACAGGATGAGTGTCGCTGCCCAATACTGTCACTATGGCGGTGTGTCCACTCACAGGATGAGTGGCGCTGCCCAATACTGTCACTATGGCGGTGTGTCCACTCACAGGATGAGTGGCGCTGCCCAATACTGTCACTATGGCGGTGTGTCCACTCACAGGATGAGTGGCGCTGCCCAATACTGTCACTATGGCGGTGTGTCCACTCACAGGATGAGTGGCGCTGCCCAATAGTGTGTGTGGTTCCTCTGGTGTTACTTCCTCTGGTGTTAATTACTCTGTTGTTACTTCTTCTGGTGTTACTTCCTCTAGTGTTACATCCCCTAGTGTTACTTCCTCTGGTGTTACTTCCTCTAGTGTTACTTCCTCTGGTGTTACTTCCTCTGGTGTTACTTCCTCTGGTGTTAATTCCTCTATTGTGTTACTTCCTACGGTGTTACTTCCTCTGGTGTTAATTCCTCTATTGTGTTACTTCCTACGGTGTTACTTCCTCTGGTGTTAATTCCTCTATTGTGTTACTTCCTCTGGTGTTAATTCCTCTATTGTGTTACTTCCTACGGTGTTACTTCCTCTGGTGTTAATTCCTCTATTGTGTTACTTCCACTGGTGTTAATTCCTCTATTGTGTTACTTCCTACGGTGTTACTTCCTCTGGTATTACTTCCTCTAGTGTTACTTCCCCCTAGTGTTACTTCCTCTGGTGTTACTGCCTCTGGTGTTACTGCCTCTGGTGTTACTGCCTCTGGTGTTACTTCCTCTGGTGTTACTTCCCCTAGTGTTACTTCCTCTGGTGTTACTTCCTCAGGTGTTACTTCTTCTGGTGTTACTTCCTCAGGTGTTACTTCCTTTGGTATTACTGCCTCTGGTGTTACTGCCTCTGGTGTTACTGACTCTGCTGTTACTGCCTCTGGTGTTACTGCCTCTGGTGTTACGTCCTCTGGTGTTACTTCCTCTGGTGTTACTTCCTATTGTGTTACTTCCTCTGGTGTTACTTCCTCAGGTGTTACTTCCTCAGGTGTTACTTCTTCTGGTGTTACTTCCTCAGGTGTTACTTCCTTTGGTATTACTGCCTCTGGTGTTACTGCCTCTGGTGTTACTGACTCTGCTGTTACTGCCTCTGGTGTTACTGACTCTGGTGTTAATGCCTCCGGTGTTACTGCCTCTGGTGTTACTGCCTCTGGTGTTACTGCCTCTGCTGTTACTGCCTCTGGTGTTGCTGCCTCTGGTGTTACTGCCTCTGGTGTTACTGCCTCTGGTGTTACTGCCTCTGGTGTTACTGCCTCTGATGTTACTGCCTCTGGTGTTTCTTCCTTTGGTGTTACTTCCTCTGGTGTTACTTCCTATTGTGTTACTTCCTCTGGTGTTACTTCCTCAGGTGTTACTTCCTTTGGTATTACTGCCTCTGGTGTTACTGCCTCTGGTGTTACTGTCTCTGGTGTTACTGCCTCTGCTGTTACTGCCTCTGGTGTTAATGCCTCCGGTGTTACTGCCTCTGGTGTTACTGCCTCTGGTGTTACTGCCTCTGCTGTTACTGCCTCTGGTGTTGCTTCCTCTGGTGTTACTGCCTCTGGTGTTACTGCCTCTGGTGTTACTGCCTCTGCTGTTACTGCCTCTGGTGTTACTGCCTCTGGTGTTACTGCCTCTGGTGTTTCTTCCTTTGGTGTTACTGCCTCTGGTGTTACTGCTTCTGCTGTTACTGCCTCTGGTGTTACTGCCTCTGGTGTTTCTTCCTCTTGTGTTACTGTCTCTGGTGTTACTGCCTCTGGTGTTACTGCCTCTGCTGTTACTGCCTCTGCTGTTACTGCCTCTGCTGTTACTGCCTCTGCTGTTACTGCCTCTTCTGTTACTTCCTCTGGTGTTACTGACTCTGGTGTTAATGCCTCTGATGTTACTGCCTCTGGTGTTACTGCCTCTGCTGTTACTGCCTCTGTTGTTACTGCCTTTGCTGTTATTGCCTCTGGTGTTAATGCCTCTGGTGTTTCTTCCTTTGTGTTACTGCCTCTGGTGTTACTTCCTCTGGTGTTACTTCTTCTGGTGTTACTTTCTCTGGTGTTACTTTCTCTAATGTTACTTCCTCTGATGTTACTTCCTCTGGTGTTACTGCCTCTGGTGTTACTTTCTCTGGTGTTACTTTCTCTAATGTTACTTCCTCTGATGTTACTTCCTCTGGTGTTACTGCCTCTGGTGTTACTGCCTCTGGTGTTACTTCCTCTGGTGTTACTGCCTCTGCTGTTACTGCCTCTGCTGTTACTGCCTCTGGTGTTACTGCCTCTGGTGTTAATGCCTCCGGTGTTACTGCCTCTGGTGTTACTGCCTCTGGTGTTACTGCCTCTGCTGTTACTGCCTCTGGTGTTGCTGCCTCTGCTGTTACTGCCTCTGGTGTTACTGCCTCTGGTGTTACTGCCTCTGCTGTTACTGCCTCTGGTGTTACTGCCTCTGGTGTTACTGCCTCTGGTGTTTCTTCCTTTGGTGTTACTGCGCTGGTGTTACTGCCTCTGCTGTTACTGCCTCTGCTGTTACTGCCTCTGGTGCTACTTCCTCTGTTGCTACTGTCTCTGTTACTACTGCCTCTGGTGCTACTTCCTCTGTTGCTACTGTCTCTGGTGTTTTCTTTCCTCGCTGGTGTTACTAGCCTCTGGTGTTGCTGCCTCTGGGTGTACTAGCCTTGGTGTTACTGCCATCTGCTGTACTGCCTCTGCTGTTACTGCTCTGCTGTTACTGCTGCCTCTGCTGTTACTGCCTCTGCTGTTACTGCCTCTGCTGTTACTGCATCTGTGTTACTGACCTCTGGTGTTAATGCCTCTGGTGTTACTAGCCTCTTACTGCCTCTGCTGTTACTTCCTCTGCTGTTACTGTCTCTGGTGTTACTGCCACTGGTGTTGCTGCCTCTGGTGATACTAGCCATCTGGTGTTACTGCCTCTGTGTTTACTGCCCTCTGGTGTTACTGCCTCTGGTGTTACTGCCTCTGGTGTTACTGCATCTGGTGTTTCTTCCTTTGGTGTTACTTCCTCTGGTGATACTGTCCTATTGTGTTACTTCCTCTGGTATTACTTCCTCTAGTGTTACTTCCCCTATTGTTCCTTCCTCTGTTGTTACTTCCTATGGTGTTACTGCCTCTGTTGTTACTGCCTCTAGCTGTTACTGACTCTGCTGTTACTGCCTTTGCTGTTATTTCCTCGGGTGTTAAAGGCCTCTGTGTTTCTTCCTTTGGTGTATACTGCACTCTGGTGTTACGGCCTCTGGTGTTACGGCCATCTGGTGTTACTATGCTCTGGTGTTAATGCCTATCTGGTGTTTCTTCCTTTGTTGTTACTGCCTCTGTGTGATTACCTGCCTCTGGTGTTACTGCCTCTGGTGTTACTGCCTCTGGTGTTACTGCCTCTGGTGTTACTGCCTCTGGTGTTACTGCCTCTGGTGTAACTGTCTCTGGTGTTACTGCCTCTGCTGTTACTGACTCTGCTGTTACTGCCTTTGCTGTTATTGCCTCTGGTGTTAATGCCCTCTGGTGTTCTTCTTTGGTTGTGAC
>WNGS01161152.1:0-19193 GCA_020271785.1 Procambarus virginalis
AAAACATGACCTTGAGAAGAAGTATTAGGTAGGAGACCGTCTCCAAAGAATTCTCAAAGAATTACTCTATACTATCTAAGATAATTAGACGAGCCAAAACTAAATACTATGAAGATAAATTTACCCAAACAAAGAGCAACATTAAGAAAACTTGTAGCACAATCTCACAATATTGGGATCAAGAAGATTTTAAATAACAAACCCACACACTCCTGTCCAATAACGAGGGTCAGCTTCAGCCTCTGATTCTGCTAATGAGTTCAATAGGTCTCTCTTCTCTTCCATTGGTCATTCCCTTGCAAATGATATTCCATCTTCCAGTACTGATGTTAGGGACTATCTTACAGGTAACTATCCACAGTCTCTGTACCTAAAGCCTACTAACTCCACTGACCGTCAATGAGATCAATCCTTTCCCTTAAAACCAGTCTAGTGCCCTTGAGGAGATACCCAACTTTAATTTACAAAAAAGCCTCCAGATCTGTAGCCCCTGCTATTGCATTGCTCTTCAACAGTGACTTGAACTCCACAACCTTGCCAGATATTCCTACACCAGACTAAGGGGAACCCTGTCCAAATAGGTGCATCGCATCTACACAGCCAACATGTTGAGTGACTCCAAGGAATCTTGATCACTGAGACCTATATCAATCCTGCCTAACTTGTCAAAATATTTGAAAAACTAATCTACAAGCAGCTTTACTCTTATCTACCCCCAAACACAATATACTAAGCGCTTGTCAATATGAATATGCTTCAGACCAAAAAAAGCACTAACGATGCACTTATTAGTATGATTAACTTAATCATGCAGCTCTTGATAAAATGAGTTCCCTGTTGGGTTATTGTGGACCTGCGTAAGGCTTTTGACACTGTCAACCACCAAAACATTCTTCTTAAATACATCATTAGGAGAGAGGACATCCCTGCAATACCTCAAATCTTACTTACTGACAGGCTCCAGTATGTTTCTGTGAATAATTCAATTTCTCCCACCTACCCATCAACATTGGTGTTCCTCAGGGCAGCATACTTGGCCCTCTCCTCATTCTCATCTACATTAATGACCTTCCAAATGCCTCCCAACACCTCAAACCAATTCTATTTGCTGACGACACAACCTTCATTTACTCCAGTCCTGACCCCCTCCCCTTGCTCAAATGCCACAGTAAATACTGAGCTAATAAAGTCCATCTTTGGCTAACTGCCAACAAACTCACCCTTAACATTGACAAAACTTTCTATATTCTGTTTGGCAATAAATCCTCTAATCAAATAAATCTCACAATAAACAATACCCAAATTTGTAACAAATTAGATGGCAAATTCCTTGGCGTTCTCATTGACCACAAGCTGAATTTCCAGCGACACATTCTAAATATATCAAAAAAGTTTCAAAAACTGTTGGCATTCTTTCTAAGATCAGATATTATGTACCCCGACCTGCCCTGGTGACTCTCTATTACTCCCTCATCTATCCATATCTCAACTATGGTATTTGTGCTTGGGGTTCTACTACCCAAAATCATTTACGTCCTCTAATTACTCAACACGAAGCTGCTATTAGGATAATATCCAACTCTGGCCCCAGACATCACTCGTTACCCCTACTCAAATCTCTGAATATGTTAGATATTAAGTCACTGCACATTCTCTCATGTGTATTATACATATATAAAACGCTGAACTGTAATGCCAATCCTGAACTCAAAAGCTTCATTGAAGGTTGTAACAGAACCCATGAGCACCACACCAGAAATAAATACAGTTTTGATATTCCAAGAGTACGACTTAATCAAACTAGAAATGCTCTACAAATCAAGGGACCTCGAATGTGGAATGACCTTCCCAACCATGTTAAAGACTGTACCACTCTCTCTCAACCAGTTTAAGATAAAAACGAAGCACTACCTAATAAATTCCCTGTAACCTACCTTACTCCTCTATTGTCAACCCATGTCTGTATTTTTTTAAACAACGCTGTTTGTCGACCTAATTGTATTTGTGCTGCTTTTTCAGCCATGTCCCCCCCTTTTTATCCCTATTTTTAATTGTTCTCTACACATTTTTATTCTTTATACTCAATTAGTATTAAGCTTTAGTCATTTAAGTTTTTCATGCCCAAAACGCTTTGCGTAATAGTGGCTTTAGGCATTGTATGTACTAGCCCTATCTATAAATCAATCATTCTTTGTAAAATCCTTTGTATGTATGTACCTTACCTAAATAAACATTTTATTTTATTTTATTTTATTTTATTTTATTTTATCTGTCAACATAATGTGCAAGCTCCTTAGCCATTTTTGGCCAAAAATACTTCAATCGACCTTGTTGGAGTGTACGATCCTTTCCTGGATGTGCACTTGCAGGAGCATCATGAATAATTTTTAACACAGTTGGTACCAAGACAGCTGGAACAACTACCTGACAACATTTCCTCGGGGCTGTCCCTAGCTTTACTACTCTACACAGTAAATTGTCTAACATTACTAATTCTTTCAATGGTACTGGCGGTTTATGAATCGAGCGAGTGTCTTGCTTAGTCAAAAATTTAATGACGGATACCCATATGGGATCTTGTCTTTGTTCCGTCTCGACTACTGTAGCATCTAATGCTGGGTAATTTAACTGAATCGCAGCTTCATGTCGAGAAAACGCATCGGCTAAAACATTTTGCTTTCCTGGAATATAACCAAATGTGGGATTGAATTCTTGAATTGTGAGCAAATATCTAGCAAACTTTCCAACTGTTGTCTTATTTTTGAACAAGGGAATTAATGGTTGGTGATCTGTAAGAACATGAACTGGGTAATTATAAATTGTATCCCTGAAATGTTTAAGTGCCCAGACAACTGCCAAGGCTTCTCGTTCTGTTGCGCTATAATTTTTCTTGTCTTTAGATAAGGTACGGCTTGCATAAACTATTGTGTAATCTCTGTGACCTTCTGTTTGAAGTAATGCAGCACCTAAACCTATGTCACTAGCATCTGTAACCAACGTAAAAGGTTTAGGAAAATCTGGGTACCTAAGGACAGGTGACGAAATCAAGGCTGCCTTGAGTTTTTTGAATGACTGATCTTGGGCCTCTCCCCAAACAAAGGGTTCATCTTTTCTTTGCACCTTGTAAAGTGGAGCGGCTATAATAGAGAATCCAGCAATAAATGAACGATAAAATCCTACAAGACCTGTGAACTGTCTTATGGCTTCTGCGGTATGAGGCGTTGGAAAATCACGGGCAGCAATAATTTTTTATTCATTCAATGTAATACCTGAAGGTGTAACTGTATGACCTAGGAAATTAATCTTCTCCTTTAAAAATTAACATTTTGCAAGCTTTATTTTTAAATTAGCTTCTGCAAGCTTTGCAAGTACTTTTCAAGGTTATGGAAATGAGTCTGAACATCTTGCGACATGATTATGAGAATCATCAAGGTAAACTAGAAGTGTACTTCCTATCAATCTACGAAATAGATTTGTCATGAGCCATGAAAAAGTTATTGGACTACTTCGCAAACCAAATGGCATTCTTTTGAAATGAAAATGACCATTGGGAGTACTAAAGGCTGTCAATTGTTTACTTTCCTCATCAAGGGGGGATTTGCCAGAATCCCTGCAACAAATCTAACGTTGAGAATACTTTGTTTCGACCAATACTTTGCAACAAATCATTTAGGACTGGAAGTGGGAAACGATCAGGTATCGTTACTCTGTTAAGCTTCCGATAATCGATTACAGGTCTCCAAGTCCCATCTCGCTTTGGTACAAGAATCAATGGAGCGTTCCATGGCGAATTACTTGATTCAATTACATCACTCTGCAACATTTCCTCTATGAGTCTATCGGCTTCTGCTCTCTGAGAATGGGGAAGATGGTAAGCTGGTACATAAATAGGCGTAGTTCCTTGTTCAAGGGGAATTTTATGAGTAATAAGAGGAGTGAGACCTAACTTTTCTCCTGGTAGAGCAACAACGGCTCTATTCTTGTTCAAAATTTCCAAAAGCTGAGCCACAGAGTCAGGAAAACCAGTAGGACTGAGGTGTAGCGCTTGCACCTCTGACTGAGATCCATGTTCTCCTGGTGTGAGAGTACAAACAGTATGATCCATGGTGACATCATCCACAACTCGCACCGGTAACGAGTAATGGGCAAAATCTACAACATGGGTGCCAGACTGAAGATGGATGTCGGCATTACTAGTGTTTGCAATATACAATGTAACAGTACCATCCTGCACTGTGTGCCAGGAGGGTTCAACAAACGTACCATTCACTTTACACGTTTCACTTTCCGCAATCACATCCGACAACTCAGGCACTCCCTGAACTTTAATTCTTATTCTGGTGAGAGAATGAGAGTGCAGCACAGTGTCAGTAGCTGTGGAACCAGTGAGTTCAGAGATGGAAGCTGCCAGGCGCGCGAGACAACGAGAATCCGTTAGGGCGTCCCCTTCCAGAAAGTCCCGATACTCACTCTTCTTAACAACTGTACAACTACGATGCTTCAATCGAGTGCCTGTTTTCTCAGGTATGCTACCACGACAAGGATCTGACAAACCTACGCTAGCAAGGCAGGTGTCAACAAAATTAACATAGTCTTATTGAAGGTTGAACTCATGGCCCTGTCGATACATACTACACAAGGGTATGACGTAGCCTTTGATACTTATGTTCCAACGATGGGGAAATAATGCAATATTTTCATCAATCATGGTGAACAGATCCAAGAGAATGTCTCCAGGAAAATGAATAATGTCAGCAACTAAACATGTTATAGGCAATGTGACATCATCTAACTTGAGTGGGAGGTCAATTTCACCCTGAACTTTTACTTTATTTCCTGAAACACCACTTGGAAAAGGTATGGGGCACTTCCTTATCGTAGTAGGATACTTACTTGCAATGTCTCTAAGAGCTGAGGGCTTGACAATATTAATTTTTGCACCTGAGTCAAGAAAAACTTTTAAAACTCTACCATGAACAATGGCTGAGACAAGGGGACCATCACTTGAGACTGGACAAGTTACTACTTGTGACTTATGTTGTCTGGGATATCTGCGTCTTGTCTGGGTCAAATTTACTGTGGTCCCATCAACATCTACAACTGGTTTAGAGTCAGTGTCCTCCTCTGTCAAGTGTCCAAGTCTATTTTGGGTACCTACTGAATACAGAAGAAGGGCACTAGGATTGGTTAGCGGATGGCCTTGGGGTTTCCCGACGACATGGAGTGAACATTCTGAACTCCAGCATTCTGTGACCGAGTATTATAATTCGAAGTCGCATTATAGCTGGGCTGGGAGTTGTAATTACGAGAGTTCTGATAATGTCTTGGACGATGTGTGCCTCGCCAAGACTGACCGTGGGAGTTGCGAAGTTGGGATGCCCTTTGCCTAGCTCTACAATCCGCAGTGTGGTGACCAACTTGTTTATGGTACTTGCAATATGGGAGCCTAGAATGATTAGATTGACGAGGGGACCGAGAGAATTGTCTAGGAGGTGATGATCTAGGGGCAGGCCAACAGTCCCTTGCGAGGTGGTTACTCTTACCACAATGCCAACATGAGGGAGTGGATGGTTGTGGACTATGGCGTTTCGGCAATTTATGAGACGGCGAATTTGACTGGGGGCTACGAGCATGGAAGTGGTTCTGCGACCAAGAGTTTTGAGAGTTTGTGGAAGGATGCTGAGAGCTTGTTACTACATTTACAGTATCAGAGGGTGGCAACAGTTGAGGACTTCGGGGAGCTAGTTTATCGGCAGCATTGTTAATAGCCTTAAACACTTCACCAATTTCATATTTAACTCCAAAATTCTGTTGCTTGATAATCGGTTTAGTATGCTCTGGGGCAAAATGCATTAAAGTACCAAATGCTATCATCTTGGTCAAAGCCTCAGGGGACAGATTATTGTCTTTATCTAACCAAGACGAACTATTCATAGCAGACACTAAGGCATACAGATACTGATCGAGACGGCTAGTAAACGCATTAAACGAATCACCAGGCTGCATGGTGGCATTGGCAATTTTCTTGACTAACCTATACGGGTCTAGGTCTCCTTTGTTAACAAAGCGACGGCGAAAGAAATCCTTAAATTCAGACCTAGACTGGAGGCTAACAATGGCTTTCTCATCCACAACGAAACGTGCATCACCTTTGGTTGTGTCCACAGCTGACCGTGCAATTGCCAAGTATTCGGCATCAGTAGGCTTAGAAAAACGTGCAACTGTTTTCGCTTCAACCTTACTGAACCATGACTTTAATAAGCGGGATTCACCAGCAAAAAAAAAGGAATAACCATTTCCTGAGCTGATCTCTGGACATTGGGACGAGCAACCGTTCCCGTTGAGTCTGAAGAGGTTTCAACAGTGGTAGGCATTGTCACAGCCATGGAAGTAATATTTGAACGCAGATTATAATTAAGTGCACCTGGCATCAGAAATAGTATACACAAAATTAAATACTAAATGACAAAATGACAGGTTGGATAACAAGAACTTTTCACACTAGAGATGCTATACCGATGATGACACTTTTCAAAACGCTTGTGCTCTCTAGAGTGGAGTACTGCTGCACAATGACAGCCCCTTTCACTGCTGGTGAAATTGCTGACCTGGAGAGCGTGCAGAGGTCCTTTACTGCTAGAATCCACTCGGTAAAACATCTAAACTATTGGGACCGACTTAAGAGCCTAAATCTGTATTCCCTTGAGCGCAGGCGGGAGAGATACATAATAATTTACACGTGGAAAATATTAGAGGGGCTGGTCCCAAATCTGCACACAGAAATAACATCACATGAGACCAGAAGACATGGCAGGATGTGCAGAATACCCCCGTTGAAAAGCAGAGGTGCAACTGGTACTCTGAGAGAGAACTCTATCAACATCAGAGGCCCGAGACTGTTCAACACGCTTCCACTACACATAAGGGACATAACTGGCAAACCCCTCACAGTGTTCAAGAGAGAACTGGATAAGCACCTCCAAAGGATACCTGATCAACCAGGCTGTGACTCATACGTCAGGCTGCGAGCAGCTGCGTCCAACAGCCTGGTTGATCAGTCCAGCAACCAGGAGGCCTGGTCGATGACCGGGCCGCGGGGACGATAAGCCCCGGAAGCACCTCAAGGTATCAAGGTAAGGTATCCTCAAAAAAATATCAACTTTGCTAAAGTAAGAAAATGGCAGAAATAAAATTATTAAATTGGGCTAGGTAACAAATAATTAAGAACAAGCCAAATTGTAAATTAAATTTGCAATCTTTCAGTAAAATGGCTGGAATTAGAAGTATGTAAATTAATTAAACCAGGCTAAGCAGAGCAATTTAGAATAAAAAAACTGAAAAGTGCAATTGCAAAATTTCATTAAAATGATTCAACACAACAAGTGGCAATGCAAGAAATATGGTTGTAGCACATAAACTGGACACAGAAATGTTTATAACTGCTATGGTAAAAATTCTAATATGAAATGTTGAAGGAACGAATTTAAATTTTAGGCCTGGAGGAATTAAAAAGAATTATATTGTACAAATCCTTAACTGCTACTAAAACAAGAATTTCTTACTTCTCTGGAATTTGAATTTACCAATAACACTCTAGTAGCACAATTAATATTCAATAAAATTACTCTGAGAAGCAGGAATGTTGAAATCACACAAGGAAACTGTGGAGAGTGGAGTACTGAACCGGCTCCAATATTTAACAATTCACTGAAAGGTTAATTCATAAGATATTATGGATATTATTGTGTAAGTCACTTTTTAGAACTTGGCACATTGTTCTCAACTAACAATTACTTATCTCAGGGTTGCAATTCATGAGAATCACCAGTAGCCAAAATTGGAGGAACGTCGTGAAGATCTGAAGAAGCACATGCGAGGGTTGTTTGCAAGCTGGTTCGACGGCAGCGCTTCTGGCGGCAGTGGCGCGAAGCTCGGGAGACCCCACACTAGGAATTAATGTTGGGAGCGCGAAGATAAATTCTGACGACGACGATACTGCAACGATGGTGGTGGAGGAAGCACGATGTGCTAGGCTGAAGTTCACACAAATGATGTAGTAGGGAGCTGGTGGCGAGTCACTTCTGGGGTGTGAGTTTTCAGTTGTATCTAGTCCTGGGGACCATTCAGGCTTGTTTGCATTTGTGTTCCTCACGTGTTGCCCCCAAAAAATGAGGTGATTTGATAAAATGCTATGCCCAAGATAACCATCCAGGTGCCGGCGGGGAAGTGGTTCATATAGCTCAGGCTATCACTTCTTTTTGTCCGGTCGTGATGGTCAAGTGGTTTAAGGCATCCCTGTACATACCAGTTGCGTTGCTCCTGGGAGTATGGGTTCGAGTCACTTCTGGGGTGTGAGTTTTCAGTTGTATCTAGTCCTGGGGACCATTCAGGCTTGTTTGCATTTGTGTTCCTCACGTGTTGCCCCAAAAAATGAGGTGATTTGATAAAATGCTATGCCCAAGATAACCATCCAGGTGCCGGCGGGGAAGTGGTTCATATAGCTCAGGCTATCACTTCTTTTGTCCGGTCGTGATGGTCAAGTGGTTTAAGGCATCCCTGTACATACCAGTTGCGTTGCTCCTGGGAGTATGGGTTCGAGTCACTTCTGGGGTGTGAGTTTTCAGTTATATATATATAATATATATATATATATATATATAATATATATATATATATATATATATATATATATATATAATCTCTGAATCTTATCTCTGAACACTATTTTCTTCTTCGAGGATGTGGGTCCCTTAATCAAAGCAGTGGTGGTACCCCTATATATATATATATATATATATATATATATATATATATATATATATATATATATATATATATATATATTAGATATACACACACACACTCAGTGTACTTGTTGAATATAACTTGTCCAATATATGAATATTATTTTAAATATTCATGTGTTTACTTGGCCATTTTACTAAAATGTTTATCTGCTAAAAGTATTCAGGTGTAACACATACATGCACAGTGGCCTTACCCTAGATATGATCTTGTGCTGATAGATACACGAGCCTTGCTAGACTAGGTTAGGTAACAGTTAACCCCCCTCTCTCTCTTTAGAGCATGGTTAACGCCCCTCTTATTCTAGAGTATACGGAAGGGGTTAACCATGCTTTCATATTAGAGAATAAATAAGTGAATAAAACATTCGCTTATCTCACTTAGGCGAATAAACATTCCCTCATGTAAGCCATCGTGTTTGCTTGCCTCGTCACCTCACTCAACTACCCACTATAACAACTCAATTCCACTTTACATATATATTATGGCCACAATAACTATGCAACCATGTGAATTGCTTTGTCACTAAGCTTCAAGCGAAGTGTGAGGCGAGCTCGACTGTATTAGAATGTCGTGGAGATCAGCAACAGCGACCTGAACACAGCGTGACTCTCCTTAGTGACTGCTGTGGGAGTACTAAGAATGGCGGCTGCTGATTGCTCGGCACCTTCCCTCTCATATTAGATGCTATATTTTTTCAGTAATTACTAGGGTCGTCAAAGATCTGTCATCTTAGGATAAAAAACTTTTGTATTTTATTTAACTAATTATAATCGAATTAGTCTTATTAAATTATGGAATTGATTTAATATGTTTTCAAATTAATGTTGGTGGTTATTTTGACTGTTGTGGTGTGACGTCACGAGCGCCTGTGTTCGTCTCTTGAGAGTGTGTTGCGTGCACATTATATCGTCACTCCTTTGTTTATTTATAAACTGAAATATAATTCTTGTAAAAGATTAGTTATATTAATTTAAGTTTAAAGATTATTAATTTCTTAGCATCACAGGAAATAATCCTTCCTCCTCAATAGTAGAGGTTAGCCTTACTACTCCTACAGACTTCACGGTTAACCCATTCCCTCTAGAGTGCATAGTTAACTTCTTCCTCCTTTTGCATGCACGGTTTTCACTCTCCTTCTTTAGAGTGCACGGTTAACTCACTCCTACTTCTCTAGCGTGTTCAATTAGCCTGCCTTCTCTTCTAGAGTGCACGATTTGCCAGCCTCCGTCGCTAGAGTGCACGATTAGCCCGCTTAGAGGCAAGATTGCCGGGTGACGCAAGACTACCAGGTGAGGCAAGACGACTGGGTGAGGCAAGATTGCCAGGTGAGGCAAGACTGCCAGGTGAGGCAAGACGACCGGGTGAGGCAAGACGACCAGTTCAGGCAAGACTGCGGGTGAGGCAAGACGACCGGGTGAGGCAAGACGACCGGGTGAGGCAAGACGACCGGGTGAGGCAAGACGACCGGTTGAGGCAAGACTGCCGGGTGAGGCAAGACGACCGGGTGAGGCAAAACGACCGGTTGAGGCAAGACGACCGGGTGAGGCAAGACGACCGGGTGAGGCAAGACTGCAGGTGAGGCAAGACGACCGGGTGAGGCAAGACGACCGGGTGAGGCAAGACGACCGGGTGAGGCAAGACGACCAGGTGAGGCAAGACTGCAGGTGAGGCAAGACATTACTGAAAGACGGTAGTTAGACTTGCCTCGTTCTCCAGCTCTGACTGAAGACCATCAGCTGGGATGATCCCGTCCATCTTCACCAGTATCCTCACTGGAGACATCGCCTGTTGAGGAGGAAGAGTGAGGTTGTGAGGCAAGATAAAGCTGCATGGTAACATGACGCTGTGAGGTGTGGTGATGATAATAGGCGGGGTGAGGAAAGGTGAAGTTATAAACTAGGCTTAGCTTGTGAGGTAGACTAAACCACACACCAGAAATTGAAGTTTAGTCTTCATATTTAAGCCACGTTATTGTGACTCCTTGTCTGTATTGTGAGGTAGGACTGGGTTGTAAGGTTATAGTGTAAGATATGGTTATTAGGTACAGTTAGGTTGTAATGTAAGATTATGTTATGAGGTAGGGTTAAATTCTAACGTAAGAAGTTGTTAGGGTTAGATTGTAAAGTTAGATAAGGTATGATGTATGGTTAGGAAGAACGGTTAAATATGAGGTTATGTTACAGCCTCATTTAGCCAGTAACCGGGTTCTTTACTTATCAAACTGTATATGGGGCCTTAGTGCCTCTTCCTACTCGATCCCTCCCCGGGTTATTGGTAAGTTAATAAGAACTGGCAGTAATAATCAATGTCTAGAGGAAAAGGGGGTAAATATCACTAAACAAAACCATCACCAAGTGTTCTTCTGAACTGTTTACACATATGTACAGCGCATGACACAGTTGGTGTCACATTCACACAGGACACTATAAAACATCTGCAGTCTTCTTTCCCGGCAAGTCCGCTTCTATCTTCTATCGAACGCCACTCAAGTTTCCCTCTCTGAGTCTGTCTGCGATGGTCCTCACGCCGGCGAGTTCACCTTTCTCAGTAAATCAGGGGCCAGTCCTATTCAGTATCGTCACAGTTCAAAACACTACTTCTTCTCTCAAGCAACACGCTGGCAGAGGTCTCCATCAACACACTGGCAAAGGTCTCTAGCAACACACTGGCAGAGGTCTCTAGCAACACACTGGCAGGGGTCTCCAGCACCACACTGGCAGGGGTCTCCAGCACCACACTGGCAGGGGTCTCAGCAACACACTGGCAGAGGTCTCCAGCAACACACTGGCAGGGGTCTCCAGCAACACACTGGCAGGGGTCTCCAGCAACACACTGGCTGAGGTCTCCAGCAACACACTGGCAGGGGTCTCCAGCAACACACTGGCAGGGGTCTCCAGCAACACACTGGCAGGGGTCTCCAGCAACACACTGGCAGGGGTCTCCAGCAACACACTGGCAGGGGTCTCCAGCAACACACTGGCAGGGGTCTCCAGCAACACACTGGCAGGGGTCTCCAGCAACACACTGGCAGGGGTCTCCAGCAACACACTGGCAGGGGTCTCCAGCAACACACTGGCAGGGGTCTCCAGCAACACACTGGCAGGGGTCTCCAGCAACACACTGGCAGGGGTCTCCAGCAACACACCGGCAGGGGTCTCCAGCAACACACTGGTAGGGGTCTCCAGCAACACACTGGCAGGGGTCTCCAGCAACACACTGGCAGAGGTCTCCAGCACCACACTGGCAGGGGTCTCCAGCAACACACTGGCAGAGGTCTCCAGCAACACACTGGCAGGGGTCTCCAGCAACACACTGGCAGAGGTCTCCAGCAACACACTGGAAGGGGTCTCCAGCAACACACTGGCAGGGGTCTCCAGCAACACACTGGCAGGGGTCTCCAGCAACACACTGGAAGGGGTCTCCAGCAACACACTGGCAGAGGTCTCCAGCAACACACTGGCAGGGGTCTCCAGCAACACACGGCAGGGGTCTCCAGCAACACACTGGTAGGGGTCTCCAGCAACACACTGGCAGGGGTCTCCAGCAACACACTGGCAGGGGTCTCCAGCAACACACTGGCAGAGGTCTCCAGCAACACACTGGCAGGGGTCTCCAGCAACACACCGGCAGGGGTCTCCAGCAACACACTGGTAGGGGTCTCCAGCAACACATTGGCAGGGACCTTCAGCATCAACTAGTAGGGGTCTCCAGAAGCACAACGACAGGCTGCCACACAGGCTTCAATTATAACAAGCCTTAACAGACGGACTGTACTTCTATCTCGTAATTCAAGTTGGTCATCCCGGGAAACGTCTGTCCCATCACCAATCACAGTCTCCACCGATTCGGCCATTTAATACCACTGGAACACGTCGTGAGTTCTGGACTGCTTTGGTGAACTGCTTCAAATCTACCAAGGTACAAACCACATCACTTCTGAGGAGTAAAAGATGAATAGTTAGAAGGAAACTACACAGGGGTCAATAAAATCACAGCCTTCCATCAGAGAACAAAAGGTGGTGGTCGGGTGCGCTCAACAAATGGCGTCGACATTGTCACAGGTTGTAAGGTTAGGTTGTAATGTAAAATGATGCAATTAGTAGGGTTAGGTTGTAAGGTAAGATAAGGTTATTAGGTAGGACTATATCGGAAGGTAAAATGCGATCTGAGGTAGGGTAAGGTTGTACAGTAAAAGGTGAGGTTGTGAGTAGGGTGTGGTTGTAAGGTAAGATGAGAATGAGGTGCGATTACGTTGTAAGGTTAGATAAGGTTATGAGGTACCTTACCTTGAGGATACCTTGAGGTGCTTTCGGGGCTTATCGTCCCCGCGGCCCGGTCATCGACCAGGCCTCCTGGTTGCTGGACTGATCAACCAGGCTGTTGGACGCGGCTGCTCGCAGCCTGACGTATGAGTCACAGCCTGGTTGATCAGGTAGGATGGAGTTCTAAGGTCAGATTAAGATATGAGGCAGTATTAGGTTGTAAGGCAAGATGAAGATATGGGGTAGGGATAGGTTTTAAGTTAGATAAGGTTATGAGGTAAGGTTAGGTAGTAAGGTGAGATGAGGTTGTGAATAAAGGTTAGCTTGAATGATAAGACAGGGTTAGGTTGTAAGGAAAGGTTACGGGGTAGAGGGAGTATGAGCGATAAGATGAGGTTCCGACTGATGATTTCATGACCCGGATTGCTTCACATTTCTTCTGTAATTTTTAAATTTATTTTTAATAAATATATTTTTAATAAATTTATTTTTAAATAAATTTGTTGGTGCGATCTATCCCAGTGATTTTACAGTGAGCCAACTGTGAGAACATGACGTAAGAATTAAGGAAACTGAAGAAACCTATTGGCCCATACGAGTATGCTCATAGCTTTGGGCATAACAAATGCCTAAACTCTTTAATATTTATGTCTAAAATACACTCATAAGAATCCATCGAGACGCCTATATGTTCCATGAATCAACATCTCTGTATTTTCTCTAACAAGTATTTGCCCAGGTCTATGAAAACTATAACTTATCAAATTTATAACTTTTTTTTATATTGTGTTGAAATATTTAAAACTTGTTTATTTCCTCCCTTGTTATAACTTATAACTTGTCTTTCTAGGGAATGTAAGAAAAGCCTAATAACTTTTTTCATTGGATAGGTTTCTAAATTCCTGTGATTACCATTATCGTCTTTCTACGTATTTGGTCAAGTGACTTTATATCGAGTTTATAGTACGGAGATTAGAGCTGACCACAATCTAAATGACGCCAAACCAGGGCAAGGTAAAGAGAAAGAATAATATTTGATGTCTCGTTACTAACTCTTCTAGAAATAGTTCCCAGTATTCAAGTTGCCTTATTCCGTAGATTTATGCATTGATTTTTGGCTTAAAATTCCTGCTAATCATAACACCGAGATCTATCGCATTCCGACCTCGGTATCTCAGTATTGTCCAACCCATATTTGGTAACTGTATTATCACTATCTTAGCTTAAAACATTGATTAATTTTTTTTATGGTGAACAACAAGAGGTCAGTGCTACATATATGTATATATCATATACCATATATAGTACCAATAACATTCTCTACCTCATTAAGAGATTTGCTCCAGGTTAATATTTCAGATTGTCCAGATAAATTTTATTTAAATTTAAATTTTATATGATGTATTTATAAATTTGGGAAGTGTTATATTTGATTATATATAATTTCTTTTTAAGTTATCGCGTTACAGCTGGCAAAATTTCTTGTCGGTTGGTGTGTTTGCATGATGTTATATTTTCTTGGTCACCAGGGACAAATCCCGGCTCCTGGGTTTCCCTAGTGTTAGCACACAACACCCCACGGCCTCATCACAAAGGACAAATGCTCGTTCACTCCAGTCACGAAGCACTCTATTTTGGACATAAAACGGTTTTACACAACTCACAACTGAAGACGTTCGAACATTTCTCGAACAGTGTTTGTGATGGACCTTTGTTTGATGCAGCCCATCCTCATAAACAAAGGCCAAAATTCATTCCATACACTCACCAAACTCCCGGTTATGAATGAATACATCTTTTCATACGATTTATAACTTATGTTCAAACACTTCTTTAACAGTGCTTCACTGACAAACTTTTGTTCTAACCACAGCTCTGTAATGCCTCAGCCCATCCTCAAATATGTTACGAACGTGTATCTCATTTATTGAATAACTGATTACATAAGTTTTTTAGATTAGTAATTAATATATATATTTCTATTTAGATGTAATAAAGATAGTAGTGTGCTTAGTTTACCTATTATTTTAAGAATTAGAGTTCATTCATGTGTCTTGGACGAATTAGCATATATCATGTTGGATTACAATGTGGATATACACTGAGGTGACACTGTGTTCGTATACAACACAGTGCTTTGCTCTAAGAGGTCAGACCCCACCCTGATCCGGTGCATTATACCGGTAAGAGACGGGAGACCCCTCTTAAAAAAGTGCAACCCTCTAGTTTAGGCTCTCTGCACCAAGCACTGCCGGGGGGTAAATATTTGTGCAGCACGATATAGAGCCCCGAACAAGCGCATGCTGTTCAAGAGTGAAGGTGCGGTTCCGTGGAACCGACACCTCATACAGCAAGATCCGAGATAATCGCGCAATATCTGTCCCATCGACCTCGGCGTAGCACCATCGACGGCGAATGGTGTTTGGACGCCATAGTCGACCCAAATTCCAGCGCCCTCAGTAGTGCTTGAGCAGCACTAGACGCCTTACTCATCACGACGACGACCACTGCGCTCGAGGCAAAGGCTTAACACTCCTGCCTCCCCACCAGTTCTCAGGCAGTAAGGAACATATTCATTCACAGAGTGAGTGACATCATCGCGGAAGACCAGCTACATGAGATCCTGACAGAGCATAAACGCACAAAATCGATCACTCACGGCCATACTCGGCCCACTCATTCAGCAGGATGAAACTGGGAGGCCAACCCTCAAGGTCACCCTCAAGACTCCAGCAGAAGATATTCTCGCGGCGGACAACGGCCTCAGGTGCTGTGGAGTGGCCTGCACTCCACACCAGATCACCAGGCAACGTATTTCCGCAACGACAGTGCTTCCGGTGCTATGATACACCCATTAGCTCAGGGAAGTGTCCAAACCCGCTGCAGAAATGCAGCATTCTGCACTGGAGAACACCATCACAAGGGCCTGCACCGCCACCATCAAGCGCTGTCTACTCTGCAGCGGTAGAACACCAGCCGTTTCTCAAGAGTGCCCCTCCAGACAAGCGGAAATTAAAAAAATGATCGACGCCAGACCGAGAATCTCCAAACTCCAAGAACGAAGAATTCAACATTCAAGAAGAATCTTCACCAGCACTCACGACAGTGGCGCCGCGAGCGGCAGCACAAATAAACTACTGGACCAGCAGCTCCGAGCCAGCCACTCAAGGTCACAGACAACACCTCTCAACCCAGCCAGCCAGCCGTCCTCACTCACGGCCGCCAGCAGCCACCCCTGATAGCACTGTTGCAGCTCTGATACACCTCGCAACGGAGCTCTCAGGGGGAGACCTCAGACAAAGGTACAGAATTCTGAACGAACTGTACAAGGTGAACAACCTACCACCGTTTGTGATACCAGAGGCCATGTTCACTACCTGCTCCACAACTACAGTGACTGATCCTACACCAGCCACCCCTGCCAACCAGACTATGGGAAACAACAGCGACACGTCGACTTCCCAAGCGGTCTCAACACCTGCTGAACCAGCTACTGTCATCACACCTGCAAGTCAACCAGAACCCAAAGCCACAGCCAGCACAGCTCCTCCGAAAATCTTCAACCCATACGTCACCTGCTACCAAGGTATTGACGACAACGCCGACCCAAGAATGCGAGAGTTCCATGTACCAATGCGGGACCCAGTATATGCAGACGAAGATGGTATCAACGTCAACTTGTCAGACTACGACCTAGAATCGGCCTCACCAGTGATCCTGGATGGCCTGAAAGCCCCCCGCAGATTCCTGATCCATAACCCGAAGGCATCAGAAACGCCACTATCAATCCTAGACATCGTAACAGGAACGATAACGACCAAACACAGAAATGGCAAAGAAACTGTAACCAAGGTAGAATCTGAATCTGACATCAAAACCCTGATGTGCAACAGTGTGTGGCGCGCATCAGGGGAAGAACTAAACGAAGTTGTAATAGTGGAAAGACCCACTGCTTCACCAAGCTCGCCAACAAGCCAAACTCCAAGCAAAAGATCAAGAAGAGGAAAAACATCCCAGCTTCAGCACTAGAATGTATCGAAGGTAGCTGCCTTCCCCCCCCCCCCCCTCTTTAGGGGTATGGGGACCTAATTTTGCTCGTTTTGAGGTGGTGGATCCCCTGGAAGAAGACTCTAACATCTAAGAAGAAAGAAGACTTCAGCTCCAAGAAGAAAGAAGACTTCAGCTTCACGAAGAAAGAAGACTTCAACTCAAGAGAAGAAAGACGACCTCACATCGCCGCCCCTCCCCTGGGACTCAGCCAGCCCAGCCTAAGCCGGCCAGGTGTTCAGAAAGCCTCATTATCAGCCGCGCAGATGGGTCTAGCCCTGGCTCTGTCTCTCCAACTCCGACGCTTCCTCTCACCCAAGCTATTCTTCCCCTGTCCCCACTTGAAAACTCACCCGAAGGGTATCTGACCCTATATTTAATTGATTGATTGATTGAGGAAGCGCACGAGCGCGAGCGAGGAGTAAGTTTTTATTTTATTTTTCACACCCCTACCTTTACATGCACGCATGCAATTAAATACAATATAAACAGTATACAATGATAAACATGCAAGCAAAGAATGACAAAAAAATAGTAACAGATCAAATAAACATTGAAGCACCGGCCTCTGAAAAACCGACAGCAAAGCAGCAACATGAATTAAATACACAGAAAAATACACAGTAGCAAAGCACTGAACCACCGGCCTGAAAGGCCGCCAGCAAAACAGGAACAGTGATTAGCACCTAGTAACAAGATAATATGGCAAAGAGCCAATACAAGACAACACAAAAAAACACAGAAAATAATATATACATAAAGGAACACACAGGCTATATACAGAAAAACTAGACAGGAACAAGCAAAGAAGCCGCCCAAAGGCCTCTCGCTAAAGACAAACAAGCCCACCAATAGCACAAACAAACCGAAACATGGCCCACGCAGGAGCCAGCAGATGCATCCACACCCACACAACACAACGTACCCCCACCCCCCCCATGCACGCAGGCACCTGGCAAACAAAGCACGGACTACTGATACTTTTCCGGAAACTGAGATACCGGGAATGTAAACAATACGCCTCCCAAGGCAACAGGCGTGTCTCCGGATTCCTGAGGACCGTAAACTACCTCCAGCCGAGGCATTAAGTGCGGCACACCCTGAGATAAAACACTGTCCTCGCGGAAGCCAAACGCAAGTAGGATCCCACGGAACCGGGAGCACGGGCTCAAGTTGTGTGAAATACACAGTGGAAAAAGTATGTACATCCCCGGGAGGCCAAGATGATAGGAAGGGATTCACTCCAGGGGGCCTGGTACAAGACAGCGCACTCAGAGGCACACCGGGGGGGGGGGAGGGAGACGCACAAGGCTGCGCACCAGCGTGGTCACTAGGACCCACCTCTTGCTCCGCACAGGCTGCCACACTACCCACGGGATGATGCGCCCGTTGGGACTCCCCACTGCGGGCATCCTTTTTCAGCACCATGACGATGCCACGGCCAGCACCAGTACCCACCGCATCAACAGCAGGAGGAGCTACCACCTCCAACCGCAAAGAACCGTCCGCCGGAGGCAGAACCAAAGGCACTGCAGAGAGACAGGTGACTTCATCACCAGCAACACCAGGCGCTTGGACCTCCACCACCACCAACTGCGCAGAGTGCAAGGCACCCTGAACCACCTCCTCGACACTCGAAGCCTTACCATCACTGAAGTCACCAACATCCGCCTAGGCAGAAGACGAATGCCAGGAACGCTTGTGCACCGGTCATACATCATCAGAGCCAGAAGCAGATCCAGAAGCACGGTCCCCACACGCCGGGCGGATGATCGACGATACAAAACGGCAGCAGCCTCAACCACAGCGGGAACCGGACTGCACACAGCAGGAGGCGGCGCCGCCACCCCAACTTCCAGCACAGTCGGAACACAAAGCAAGGGCACAGGGCCAGGCGCAGGAGCAGAAGACGAGGATGAGAAGAGCGCCGACGACGCACAGAGATCGCCTGGAAAGCCTGTGGGAGTAGCAGGGACAGCGACAGGATCAGAATGAACATCTGACGACATGGCACACCCGGAGGAGGCTCGCAACAACTGAAGGAAGGACAGGTGCCGCAGGGGATGCCGCAGCAGC
>WNGS01161153.1:25187-33205 GCA_020271785.1 Procambarus virginalis
GAGTAGAGACAGGCAAGAGAGAGCAATATGCAAGAGAGAGCTAAGGAGCAAAGTAAGGTGTAGTAGAGGGGATAGTAATAATAATAAGAACAGCAGAGGGTCTATTGGCCCATACGAGGCAGCTCCTATTATAACCACCGAATGAGAAGGAGATAGGAATAAGAAGAGGATAGCAAGGGAGCGTAGGAGAAGACAATGAACAGAAAAAGGGAGAAGAGAGAAAGAAAAGGAAAGAGAAATAAAGATAAATGGAAGGGGTAAGCTTATGTTAGGTCACGTTTGTTAGAAAGATTAGAGCATTTGAGTATATACTGTGAAAGGGAAGAGTCCACAGCAACAAAGCCAGGACTCAAGTTCATGTTGGGTACATTGTGTATTAGAGCCGATTCCACAAGACGGCGTCTGTGTAGAGAAGAGGCAGGAAAGATTATTTTGGAGGAAGACCAATCAATGGGATGATTAGAATCCCTCACATGGCAGAAAAGAGCATTGTTAGTGTCTGCAGACTTAACACTTCTCTTGTGTTCTTTAAGTCTGTCATTCAGTGTACGGCCAGTTTCGCCAAAGTATTGGAGAGGACAAGACGAACAGGAAATAGAATAGGCACCAGCAGCATTAGAAGCAGGAGGAGCAGTGTGAACTAGATTGCTACGAAGTGTGTTAGTTTGTCGAAAGGCGAGTTAATGTCAAGAGGACGAAAGGTATTGGTAAAAGTTTTGAGTTCAGATATGAAGGGAAGGCATAGTACAGTGCTACTAGTGTTGAAGCAGGTTTAGGATGAAAGAAATTTCGTTTAGCTTGAGAGTAGGCACAGTTGATGAAATGCAAAGGGTAACCAAGGCGAGAGAAGGATTTGTAGATAAAGGCAATTTCAGAATAAAAAAACTGAGGGTTGCTGATGCGTAGAGCCCGGAGGAAGAGAGAGACGAGGACACTTTTCTTAACAGTGCGGTTTCCGAGCAGAGAGATCGACCACTGACATGGTGTTCTCCCTGAGTCAGCTACAAGAAAAGTGCAGGGAGCAGAGAAAAGTCATGTACATTGCCTTCATTGACCTTACAAAAGCCTTCGACCTAGTGAGCAGGGACGGACTCTTCAAGATCTTGGCCAAAATTGACTGTCCACCCACCCTATTCAACATGATACAATCGTTCCACAAGGACATGAAGGGAACAGTCGTGTACGACGGCTCAACTTCTGAACCATTCAATATCAAGAGTGGTGTTAAACAGGGGTGCGTTCTTGCTCCAACCCTTTTCGGTATCTTCTTCGCGAACCTCGTCAAGCATGTCTTTGGAACAACCACAGTGGGCATCTATCTCCGTACAAAATCTGATGGGAAGCTCTGTAATCTATTCAGACTCCGAGCAAAGTCGAAAGTACAGATGCGAATCCTCAGGGAGTTCCTCTTCGCTGACGACGCAATGATCACCACACACACAGCAGAAGGTCTGCAGCAGCTACTCAACAGGTTTTGCCGCAGCCTGTTCCGCATTAGGCCTGATGATCAGCCTGAAGAAGATACAGGTGATGGGGCAAGACGTCAATGAGCTACCCTGCATAAACATCTCAGACCATGTGCTGGAGACGGTCCACAAGTTTGTATACCTGGGCTCCACATTCTCAGAAACACTTTCCCTGGACACAGCTCAACATGCGTATTGGGAAGGCCGCAACAACACTGGCCAGGCTCACAAAGCGCGTTTGGGAAAATGTCAAACAAACAGTGTACACCAAGGCATGTCTACATGGCATGTGTGGTGAGTACACTTTTCATCGGCTCGGAAATCACAGGGTCCAGCTACGGCTGGACCCTGTGCTCTCATCAGGAGAGACGGCTCAATACCTTACACGTGCGGAACCTGAGACACATCCTTGACATCACGTGGAAAGACCACGTCAGCACCAACACAATACTCGAGAGAACAGGAGTCACTTCAATGTTCACTCTCCTGAAGCAGAGACGCATGCAACGGCTGGGACATGTCACATGCATGGAAGATGGCCGCATACCAAAGGACCTCTTGTATGGAGAACTGGCATCAGGAAAGATACCCACTGGAAGACCTCAGCTGCGTTTCAAAGATCCCTGCAAATGCGACCTCAAGCAGATGAACATCGACATCAACACTTGGGAGGCAGCAGCTGTGAACAGATCTGCCTGGAGATGCATAGTGCAGAAGGGACCCCAGCAATTCGAGGATGAACTAAAGAGGCAGGCGGAGGAGATAGGTCATCTTATATTGCATAATTTAAAGTTAATTTGTATCAATTCACTAGTATGGAGGCCAAAGGTTAACTTATAATCAATATAGGGCTTTTCAGGAGCAAGAAAAATATAAAGAAACATATCTGATGATTTGTCGGGTGTCAATCTTATAGTCTGTCATAATTGTTTGCTGACCAGCATTAAACTGCATTTTAATCCTTAACAAAATGCAGAACAAAAGCAAATGCTCAGTCAATTAACACCAAGAGGTGAGGTGCACCTCACTGTGTGCATAACCTTTAACAGATTTTAATGTTCCTAACGAATTTAAATAAATTTCCCTTTACTATTTTATTTATTCCATATATTTATGTATTGATTAATATTATAGCTTTAGATCCCTACTAAGTATAACTCTCAAATCTCTCTCGCATTCAGGTTCTGCAGTTTCAGCATTGTCCACCAGATGTCTCGGACTATATTAGTTCAGAAGTTATGAACCTTGCTCAGAACTATATATTTTTTCTACATTAAACTGCATCTGCCGATCTATTGTGCATTTCAAAACTTGCCTACATTTTCTTGTAGCTCATTTGTGTCTTCATCTGAATATATATTCCGCGTTATTTTATGATTGTAAATTTTTTAATACTGAATCAATACCATTTACACATACGGTAAACAACAGAGGTCCAAGGACATAGCTCTGACTCACTCCAATTACAAAAGTTTCCAATTCGTGCTTAACTCCATTTATGCTAACCCTCGAATTTCTTTATTATAACCACTTCCTAATCCAATTTAAAATAACACTCATACTCCCAATCCAAACAAGCTAATATGTTCATACTGTCCTCATGCCAGGCTTGTTAAAGCTCCGGTCATCACCTCACTATGCATTCATCAATTTTAACGTATTGTGTATTCAAAATAGGGTTGTTCTCATATATCAATTACTATCATTATACATTAAAAGTTCTGTGCACAGTAACGCCCAGCTTCGGTTGGGTTAATCAAGGTATTTAGGTTTTGTTGGTGATTATTTGTAATTGAAGCACGTAGGTGAAGCAGTTTTTGCAACCTGTCCTCAGGCTAGACTCGTTAAAGGGGCGGCCATCCCTAAAACACATTCATCAATTAACATACTGTGTGTTTTAAGTACTTATTTTTTTAAATATACGGTAGTGCATTTATATATTAAAATGTGTTGAATAATTAGGATAAATTAGGTTAGGTTTGGTAGTTAGGTTCTGCTGGAAATTATTTGAATTTACAGTACGTGAATGAAGTATTTATAGTGATGAGATTTAGCAGAAGACGTGATTGAAACACTTATAGAAAAAAATACATACGTCATCCGACCCGTCCTCTTAAAAATAACGTCGCTTTTCACTCGTAAGTTCGCTATGGCCCAAAATGGACGTAATTTTAAATGAAATTGGCTCACGAAAGTGATGTACTGTCCCGTTTTCTGTTTGAGTCCTCCAGCCTACTCGGTTTGTCGGAAATCCCGACATCATTTACTAATATTCATAAAATAGGCAGATAATGTTGCTGCTGGATTGTAATAAATAAATTCACTCATAGAGACAGCAGTGGAATTTTCCATCAGTAGCAAATGGAATATTATTGCCAAATGCCGCTATTAATTTCACCAGCTAATTCTGTTGGGAACATTCCTAATACTGCAGTCTTTCGACTTTAAATATCATAAAACCAACTCACTTGAATTAACTGAATTATTAGTGCCAAAGTAAAGTTAATGTGACCTTTCTACCGCTCCTTCACATCTGGACAAGAGAGCCATGGCGTTAGTGGTGGAGGCCAGTACTCACTTATTTGTACTCACCTATTTGTGCTTGCGGGGGTTGAGCTCTGGCTCTTTAATCCCGCCTCTCAACTGTCAATCAACTGGTGTACAGGTTCTTGAACCTATTGGGCTCTATCATATCTACACTTGAAACTGTGTATGGAGTCAGCCTCCACTGCCTAATGCATTCCATTTGTCATTCACTCTGACACTAAAAACGCCCTTCTAATATCTCTGTGGCTCATTTGGGCACTCAATTTCTACCTGTGTCCCCTAGTGCGTGTGCCCTCTGTGTTAAATAGTCTGTCTTTATCTACCCCTCTCAATTCCTCTGAGAATCTTGTACGTGGTGATCATGTCCCCCACGTAACTAATTTGTTTTCCAGTGACGTGAAGCTTAATTCCCGTAGTCTCTCTTATTAGGTCATACCTCTCAGCACGGGTACTAGTCTGGTGGCAAACCTTTGAACCTTTTCCAGTTTAGCCTTGTGCTTGACTAGATATGGACTCCATGCTGGGGCTATATACTCCAGAATTGGTCTGACATATGTGGTATACAAAGTTCTGAATGATTCCTTACACAAGTGTCTAAATGCCGTTCTTATGTTAGCCAACCTGGCATATGCTGCTGATGTTATTCTCTTGATATAGGCTTCAGGGGACAGGTCTGGTGTGATATCAACCCCCAGGTCTTTCTCTCTCTCTGACTCATGAAGAATTTCATCTCTCAAATGATACCTTGTAACTGGCCTCCTGCTCCCTACACCTATCATCATTAAATTACATTTGATTGGGTTAAACTCTAACAACCATTCCTTCAGTTTGTTTAGGTCATCTTGAAGCCTCAAGCAGTCCTCCTCTGTCTTAATCCTTCTCATAATTTTGACATCGTCATCAAACATTGAGAGGAATGAGTCTATACCCTCCGGGAGATCGTTTACGTAATCAGAAGCAGGATAGGACCGAGCACAGAGCCCTGTGGGACTCCACTGGTTACATCACGCCAATCTGAGGTCTCACACCTCACTGTAACTCTTTGCTTTCTATTGCTTAGGAACTGAAGCAATCCTTATCCACTGAAGCACTTTACCAGTTACTCATGCCAGTCTCTCCAGCTTATGTACCAGCCTCTTATGGGGAACTGTGTCAAAGGCTTTCCGACAGTCCAAAAAATGCAGTTCACCCAGCCTTCTCTTTCTTGCTTAATCTTTGTCACCTGGTCGTAGAACTCTATTAAGCCAGTAAGGCAAGATTTACCCTCACTGAGTCCATGTTGGCGATTTGTCACAAAATCCCTCACCCCAGATGTGTTACTAGATTTATTCTCACAATCTTCTCCATCACCTTGCATGGTATACAAGTTAAGGACACTGGCCTCAGTACAGTGCCTCTTGTCTGTCACCATTTTTGTATATTGGGACCACATTAGCCGTCTACAATATTTCTGGTATGTCTCCAATTCCAGTGACCTACTATACACTATGGAGAGTGGCAAGCAGAGTGCCTCTGCACACTCTTTCAATACCCATGGCGAGATCCCGTCTGGTCCAAAAGCCTTTTTTCACATCCAGATCCAACAGGTGTCTCTTGACCTCATCTCTCGTAATTTCAAACCATTCCAAGGCCGCCTGGTTTACTGCACCCTCTCCTAGTACAGTGATCTCACCTTGTTCTATTGTGAAGACCTCCTGGATCCTCTTGAGTTCTTCACACACCTCTTTGTCATTCTCAGTACACCTGTCCTCGCCTGTTCTAAGTTTCATTACCTGTTCATTCACTGTTGTTTTCCTTCTGATGTGACTGTGGAGTAGCATTGGTTTGGTCTCGTATTTGCTTGCTATATCATTTTCATAGTTTTTCTCTGCTTCCCTTCTCACACTAACAGACTCATTTCTGGTTCTCTGGTATCTCTCTCTCTGTTTTCTGGTGTTCCAGTGATCAAAAATTGAGTAAACAAAGTCACTGGAGCAGAACAGCTCCTATAAACTTCCTTGGACGAAGTGTTATTGAGAGTAAACTAGTGCTTCCATTATCAACACACAGCCATCATCTAAACAAGGAAAGTGCCCAATTCCAAAATCTTATCTAGTTATTCTTGGCCAGTAATGTTAGGTAGATAGGATTATTTTCCGGTTAGGAAACGAGGCAGCGACATAACGCAGGAAATTATTAATTGGTTCTCATCTCTTTATAATCTATAACCAATATTTCCTCTGATATAGCTGTCATATATATATATAGGATTACTGTTATTATTGCAAGTGCCCTTTGACAGGAAGAATTGAAGAGGAAGAAATCTAGTAACCTTGTACTCCAGTTCATGAGTTGGGATCCAGCCACACCCACAAGCTGTATAGACTGACTTGCTCATCCATGTTCCTATTGGTTTCTAGGACAAAATCAACCATATAAGAAAAGGACTCTCAATTTTATTTACTAACATATGTAGTTTAATACTGTAGTGAATGTCTGCTAATCAATAATTTTTATTGACTGCATATATAAACCATAAAGCCCCCCATACTGTGTAAAGTAGTTGATTTGTGAGAATTTTTAGAAATACAGTTCACTTCATCATTCAATTTGATATCAAAATATAAATTAACATAAAATATAAATTCTATATAAATTCATATAAATTCAATAAATATAAATCTCACAGGTCAATTACCCACATCGTTTGGTCCTTCGAACCAGATTATGAATAATAGTCCAAAACGAACCAGAAATACTTCACTGGTCCATCAAATTTAATAAATTAGGGAACAATATATCATCAGCGAAGAGCAGCGGCTGTGACCTACCATCTGCTCACGAGCCCCCAGCCATGCCTCAAAGTGGCTTCAAGGACACCCACCAATTTCGTAGAGTGGTATTCATGGAGTGGCAGCGCTTATAATAAATGTCGCCAAATACGGCTCCGCCTTCTCAAGTTTAACCACGACATTTTTGGTGTTAATTCGTGAGGAACTAATAAGATTTATTTCTTCTAGATAATACTGGAGGCTATTGTGTATATAATTTCTCTTGAATAGAGAAATATTTAAAATATATTGCACTAGTCATCAATACAATATTTACTAATTGCCAATCCACTACAGGGTAGGATATTTACAATGACTAGAGTTTATTGATAACCTAGTCCCATATTACTGTGACTAGTTGAACTAATTGTTGTTCATCCCAGTCCCATTTATTATCATAGTCAAGTTGTACTACGTTGAACAATCTTGCACCATTAATGAAGGTGCAGACCCTATTTTGGGTGTAATTAATACTAGCTCGAGATGAGTTGTGAATATATAATAACCTATATTACTGCACCTTTCAGTGATTAATTAGTGTCTACACCACCTAGGGTGATAATTGAGGAGCTAACCTAAACGTACTTCTATTGACACTGGATTATCACTCAAATCATTTGTGTGGTGTGTTATATTATATGTTTGTTTAATATATATTTAACTTTTAAGTGCAAACCTCTAGAAGAGGTAGGATTATAGTCTAGGACTGCAGAATTTTACCCCAGGCTACTAACATCAGTACTTGTTCAACATTATGAGCCAATTACAAACCCCACAAGTCTTAACCAGCAAGCCAGTATTGATACTGAAGGAAGAATGAAAGGAACCCTTGCAAGTCCTAAAGGCCACTTAACAAGACAGATCAAGAAATGTGAGGATTTGTCACAACAATCTCCAGTTGATTATGCAGACCTGGAATGCTATTATCAAGCAGCTGCAGGTAAATTTGAGCAAATCAAGCACCAAATAGCAACATATGTGGCTGATCTTGCCAACACCAATTTATCAAAAACAGAAATAGACTCTATTATGGTTGATCTATCTATTAATGAAGATCAAACTCAGGCTATGTTACAGCCTTTCGTCAAAATAATTGCACAGAACAAGGCAACATCAGCAGTATCATCGAGTCAAGCTGAAGCTCGACTCGCTCCAATTAATTTACCCACTATCTCAGGAAAAGACGAGGAAAATT
>WNGS01161153.1:33230-77032 GCA_020271785.1 Procambarus virginalis
ATGCACAATTATCTTCTTCCCACTTCAAGACCCACTTCAAGACCCCGCTCCAATATAGAAGCATCAAGAAATATGGGCCAATAGGCCGTCCTGCAGTTACAGATCTATTCTTCCCTTTATCTTATACCCATTGTTTCGTGTTCTGTGTTGTGTTGAAAGTTTGTTTTCACCTCATCCAAAACTATTTATTGTATTACATCACCTCACCCAAATGCAGGTATAAAAAAGCCAAAGCTGTTCAGTTATAGTTGTGTGTGTGTAAATTAAAGTCTTTGAAAATGTAATAAGTTTTACGAAACGCGCTCAAGTGTCACGTCAGACTAAGAATATAAATGAATTTTGGAGAATTGATTTTTCATTTACCATCAACAGTGAAAAGAAATATTAAGTATGATCGAGAGGAAAATTCGTGTTAGACTTATTAATCTTACTTTTTCGGTCATATTTAATAATAATATATATATATATATATATATATATATATATATATATGTTGGCATTGATGCATATATATATATATATATATATATAATATATATATATATATATATATATATTATATATAGATATATATATATATATTATATATATATATATATATATATATGTTGTATCTAGTAGCCAGAACGTCGTACTCGGCCTACTATGCAAGGCCCGATTTGCCAAATAAGCCAAAATTTCCTGAATTAATATATTTTCTCTAAATTTTTCTTATGAAATGGTAAAGCTACCCATTTCATTATATATGAGGTCAATTTTTTATTGGAGTTAAAATTAACGTAGATATATGATCGAACCTTACCAACCCTACCTAACATAACCTAATCTAACCTATCTTTATAGGTTAGGTTAGGTTATGTAGCCGAAAAAGTTAGGTTAGGTAGGTTAGGTAGTCGAAAAACAATTAATTCATGAAAACTTGGCTTATTAGGCAAGTCGGGCCTTGCATAGTAGGCTGAGAAGTGCATTCTAGCTACTAGGTACGAATAGTAGGCATCCATCAGTCTCAGGAGACTATGGAGTTGCGCTCTGGTTGTCGGTCTGGAGTGGCCTCACCAGGGCGCAAAGCCAGGGTAGGTTGATACGAAGGAGAAGCTGTTACCCATGCAGCAGGTCCCCCCTCTCCACGGCGCTTAAAGTCTCCAATGGAAAGGCAAACGCCAATACGATTGGTTCCAGCGCCGTCGCAGGAACTGAGAGTTCCGGAGTTGACCTCATAGGTGGTGAAGAAGGGCACAGGGACCTCCAACCCCGGAGACCGCCGTACTCGGTGCCGGAGAAGAACCACCCCATCAAGGGAATGAACGACCTCAGCCTCCTGAAGCAGAGCCTGGGCCGCACGGCCCTCGGGAGTGGACGTCCCGGTCCACTAGGTACGACAATATATACTTATATCATATTATGTCGTACCTAGTAGCCAGAAGCATTTTAGACCTACTATGCAAGGGCCCGATTTGCCTAATAGGCCAAGTTTGCATGAATTAATTGTTTTTCACTAACCTAACCTACCTAACCTAACCTAACCAAACCTTTTATCGGCTACCTAACGCTAACCTAACCTATAAAGATAGGTTAGGTTAGGATAGGTAGGGTTGGTTAGGTACGGTCTATATATCTACTTAATTTTAACTCCAAGAAAAAAAAAAATTTGACCTCATACATAATGAAATGTAGCTTTAATCATTTCATAAAGAGTAATAGAAATAAGAAAATATATTAATTCAGTAAAAACTTGGCTTATTAGGCAATCGGGCTTGCATAGATGGCCAAAAAGTGAGTTCTGGCTAGCTAGAGATATACGTATTTTTATATATATTATATATATATAGAATATATTATAGATTATATATATATATATATATAATATATGTCGTACTAGTAGACAGAACGCACTTTGCCTACTACCAAGGCCCGATTGCCAATACAGCAAGTTTATAATTAATTGTTTTTCGACTCCTAACTCTAACCTAATTATTTCCTAACCTAACTTTTTCGGCTACCTAACCGTTAACCTACCTATAAAGATAGGTTAGGTTAGGTTAGGTAGGGTTGGTTCAGGTTCGGTCATATACTACGTTAATTTTAACTCCAATAAAAAAAAATGCTCATACATAATGAAATGGGTAGCTTATCATTTCATAAGAAAAAATTAGAGAAAATATATTGAATTCAGAAAACTTGGCTTATTAGGCAAACAGGCCTTGCATAGTAGGCAGAAGTGCGTTCTGGCTACTAGGTACGACATATATATTATATATATATATATATATAGTATATATATATATATATATATAATAATATATATATAATATATATATTATATATATATATATATATATATATATATATAATATATATATATATATGCGGAAAATCCACAGAGAAAATGAAAGGAGGTAACGTTTCGACTTTGTTAAAGCCTTTGTCAAACCAGACTGACAGGAGGAGAAGGGAATTGGGAGGATATATAGGCCGACACCTGAGCAACCCAACCCTAAGGAAAGGAATTAACCAGAGACAGGTAAAGCATAGCATAGAATGGTCAAAGAGGATTAAGCGGTCAGAGAAAAAAAAAAAAAAAGGATGAAAGATTAAAGAAAAGCATCATGAACATGCAATAAATGAATATATAAATATAAAATTATAATGAGACCTTGTAAGCTCTTTAACAATTACAGTTTTTCTTAAACTGTTGTGCAATATTATAACTTAAAAATGGATCAAGTTTGTACATTCCAGTACTAACATTAAGAAGATTTGGACACTGACTGATTAGAGCAGACTCAATCAAATTCCGTGCCACGAAATCCCCACAATTGGTAATGCTTTTTGCACCATTCCAGTTAATATTGTGATCGCATAAATTCGTATGTAGGTACAATGCATTAGACGTTTGGGCAGTTCTAATACTATAAGCATGTTGTGACAACCGTAATTGTAAGGACTTTCCTGTTTGTCCAAGGTACACAGAATCACAATCATTGCAGGGAATTGAATACACGCAACCTGCTGTATCAGGGGGAGTTTTTTATTAAATTGGATTTGATCGTACTATTAGTGAACACCTAATTTATATTAAGTTTCTTAAAAATCAAAGACAATTTTTCAAGTCCACTCGCATAAGGTACAACCAATGAGTTAATAATTTCTGTTTCGCCTTAGGGATGTGATTATAAAACGTACGCTTGGCTTGTTCAAGCGAGAAATCCAAAAACCTCTTAGGATATTGTAAACTCTTCCCGATTTCATATATTATAGCAATCTCTTCATCAAAAAGCTCAGGGCTGCACACCCTCAAAGCTCGTAGAAACATTCCTGAAAATACTGACTGTTTAACTATACTATGATGATTCGAATAAAAATGAACATACGACCCCACGTTGGTAGGTTTCCTATACACCTTAAATTTGAACTTTCTAGTGACTCTATGAATCATAATGTCCAAAAACGGAAGCATACCATTCACCTCAGTCTCACAAGTGAATTTTATTGAAGGTACCAAAGAATTGAGTTCATTAAGAAAAACTATATGGTCTTTGTCACTCGGCCATAAACACAAAATATCATCAACATACTAAACCAAACTACATTAGCCGGGATAATACTGGATAAGATTTTTGTTTCGAAGAATTCCATATACAAATTACTTAAAACGGGGGAAAGAGGATTGCCAATCGCCATTCCAAATGTTTGTTTGAAAAATTTTCCATTAAAACTAAAATAATTGTCTTTTATACACCTAATTGGCTGTTGATTGCTGGTGTTGACTTCTTAATGTGTAGTGACTTGCAGATATCAAGCCGCCTGCTATCGCTGTATCTATCGATGATTCCGTGTTTTTTGTAAGACTTCTCTTGTGATGGTCTGGTTGTGGGAAGAGATTAATATGTTCCTTGATAGAGCCTCTGGCTTATGCATCGTTAATCGCCTGGAAGAGATGTTGTTGTCTTGCTATATATACAGTGTTCTTTGGGGCTTACAGTCCCCAAGTGGGCATTTGAAGGCATAGACGACATTGGTCTCTTTCAAAGCGTTCTGCTTTGTGTCTGGAGAGTTTCTCATGAGTAGGTTGGCAGTTTTCTTGGTTTTATAGTAAATCGTCAATTGTATCTTCTGATTTTTGTCTGTAGGGATAACGTTTCTATTAACATATCTTTCAGGACCCTTTCCTCCGTTTTATGAGCTGTGGAAAAGACGTTCCTGTAAAATAGTCTAATAGGGGGTACAGGTGTTATGTTAGTTGTTTCTTCAGAGGTTGCATGGCGTTTCACCTTCCTTCTTATGATGTCTTCAATGAAACCATTGGAGAAGCCGTTGTTGACTAAGACCTTCCTTATCCTACAAAGTTCTTCATCGACTTGCTTCCATCCTGAGCTGTGGCTGAGAGCACGGTCGACATAAGCGTTAACAACACTCCTCTTGTACCTGTCTGGGCAGTCACTGTTGGCATTGAGGCACATTCCTATGTTTGTTTCCTTACTGTAGACTGCAGTGTGGAAACCTCCGCTCCTTTCCATGACTGTTACATCTAGAAAGGGTAGTTTCCCATCCTTCTCCATCTCGTAAGTGAAACGCAACACGGAATTCTGCTCAAATGCTTCCTTCAGCCTTGCAGATGTCTGACATCAGGTACCTGTGTAAAAATGTCGTCAACATACCTGCAGTATATGGCCGGTTTCAAGTTCATATGGCTTAGACCTTTTGTTCGATGGGACCCATGTAGAAGTTCGCAAACAGGACACCTAGGGGAGAACCCATGGCGACCCCATCTACTTATACATGTGCCCATCCGGGCTCAAAAAGGGTGCCTCTTTAGTACAGGCTTGGAGCAGTTTCCTTAGAATGTTTTCTGGTATGTCAAGAGGAGTACAGGCCGGATCACGATACACTCTGTCCGCTTTCATCCCGATTGTTTCATCCACAGGTACGTTGGTGAACAGTGATTTTACGTCCAACGAGGCTCTTATCCCTGTGGCCCGTGTTCCCCTCAGTAAGTCAACAAATTCCTTTGGGGACTTCAGGCTGAAGGTGCAAGGGACATAAGGAGTCAGCAAGCCGTTGATTCGTTTCACCAGTCTGTACGTGGGTGTGGGTATCTGGATGATGATTGGCCGAAGTGGGTTTCCAGGCTTATGTGTCTTGACATTTCCATACGCATATCCAGGTTTATATTCCCCAATAATCTTTGGCAGGTGGAGTCCTGATTTCTTGGCGTTCACAGTTTCAATCAACTTGTTGACCTTTGTTTTCAATTCGGCTGTAGTGTCCTTCGTTACCCTTTGGAATTTAGTTGGGTCAGAGGGTATGAGGTTCATTTTCGCCAGGGCTCCATTAATGAACATATACTCTCTTCCCACAACCAAACCATCACCAGAGAAATCTTAGCAAACAACACAGAAATCATTGATAGATACAGCGACAGCAGGCGGCTTGACATCTGCGAGGCACTGCACATCAAGAAGTCAACACCAGCAATCAACAGCCAATTAACACACAACTATATTCTACCCACTTCAAGACTCCGCTCCAATATAGTAACATCAGGAAATATGGGATAATAGGCCTTCTGCAGTTCTGTTACCCAACTTCTATGTGTTACCCAACTACCCATTGTTTCGTGTTCTATGAAAGTTTGTTTTTTCACCCCACTATTGTATTACATCACCTCACCCAAATGCAGGTATAAGAGCCAAAATGCTGTTTCAGTCATAAAGTTGTGTGTGGATAAACTGAAGTCTTTGAAAATGTAATAAGTTTTACGAAACGCGCTCAAGTGTCGCGTCAGACTAGAAATAAAAAATGAATTTTGGAGAATTGATTTTTCATTTACCATCGCCAGTAAAAAGAAACATAAGGAAAATCGAGAAAATTCGTGTTAGAATTATTAATCTTACTTTTTCGGTCATATTTAATAACATATGTCTACAGGAAAGACTGCTACCAAAATATACTAATATATATAAAAATATATATATATATGAATGAAAACTCACACCCCAGAAGTGACTCGAACCCATACTCCCAGGAGCAACGCAACTGGTATGTACAAGATGCCTTAAACCACTTGACCATCACGACCGGACAAGATGAGGTGATAGCCGAAGCTATTTGAACCACCCCACCGCCGGCACTCAGATGGTATCTTGGGCATAGCATTTTACCAAATCATCTCATTCTTTGGGGCACACGTGAGGAACACAAATGCGAACAAGCCTGAATGGTCCCCAGGACTATATGCGAATGAAAACTCACACCCCAGAAGTGACTCGAACCCATACTCCCAGGAGCAACGCAACTGGTATGTACAAGACGCCTTAACCACTTGACCATCACGACCGGACAAGATGAGGTGATAGCCGAAGCTATTTGAACCACCCCACCGCCGGCACTCGGATGGTTATCTTGGGCATAGCATTTTACCAAATCACCTCATTCTTTGGGCCCCAATGCTATGCCCAAGATAGCCATCCGAGTGCCGGCGGTGGGGTGGTTCAAATAGCTTCGGCTATCACCTCATCTTGTCCGGTCGTGATGGTCAAGTGGTTTAAGGCGTCTTGTACATAGCAGTTGCGTTGCTCCTGGGAGTATGGGTTCGAGTCACTTCTGGGGTGTGAGTTTTCATTCGCATATAGTCCTGGGGACCATTCAGGCTTGTTCGCATATATATATATATATATATATATATATATATATATATATATATATATATATATAATATATATATATATATATGTTGTACCTAGTAGCCAGAACACAGTACTCGGCCTACTATGCAAGACCTGTTTTGCCTAATAGCCAAGTTTCCCTGAATTTATATATTTTTATATTGTTTTTCTTATGAAATGATAAAGCTATCCATTTCATTATGTATGAGTTAATTTTCTTAAATTTGATTTAAAACTAACGTATATATACGACCGAACCTAACCAACCCTACCTATCCTAACCTAACCTATCTTAATTAACGTAATCTAATCTATCACAACTAAGATATTAATTTGTGCTCTTAATATCTATATAAATATAAATGAAAATGTTTGTTTGTTCAAAATCGCTAATCTCCGAAAGTTCTTAACCGATTGCTTAGAAATTTTCACACATCGTTCCATACGCATTTGAGCGGGTTTTTATATACATACTATATAGATGTCATGTCTGTGACGGGAAAAAAACATGATTGTTTGAAAAACTGTGTTTTTCATGTGATTTTCTTGTAAGGGAAGTCTTCGAAACCTCTTTACCGATTGCTTTGAAATTTTGACACAACGTTGCATTCGTATAGGCGCGTGTTTTTTATATACTTACTATATACATACCTCCACTTTGACAGGAAAAAACATGATTTTTTTTAAAACAGCCCCATCTGTTGGAAGTAATAGCAGCACATGCTTTAATCTCCAAAAGTTCTTCACCAATTGCTTTGAAATATTGACACAACGTTCCATTCGAATACGCGCATGTTTTTATATACTTACTACATAGATGTCTCACCTGTGACACTTAGAAACATGCATTAAAAAAAACAGCACCATCTGTTGCACGTAATAGCATCACACACGCAATACTAAATATATAACGATTCCATTTGTCCGATTGCATTGAAAAATTGAATTTTCACAGGTTACGATTTAGTTTCCTTTTGATTTAATTATTTGTGTGACACTGCGTTGGAATTGAGCTGTGTAGTTTACCATACCGTTCATTACGGAAGTATAAGTATAGATGCCACCTGTGACAGGTAAAAACATTTTTTTTTTTAAGAAACGACGTCATCTGTTGCACATAAGAGCAACTCACGCTATCTATCTATATAAAAAAAATGGAATATTCGTTTGTTGAAAATCGCTAATCTCCGAAAGTACTTCCCCGATTGCTTTGAAATTTTCACACAACGTTCCATTCGCATCCGAGTAGGTTTTTATATACATACTATATAGATGTCACGTCTGTGGCGGTAAAAAAAGAACATGCTTTTTCTGAAAAACTGTGTTTTTCATGTGAGGGAAATCTTCGAAACCTCTTTACCGATTGCTATAAAATTTTGACACAGCGATGACAAGACCACACACTAGAATGTGAAGGGACAACGACGTTTTGGTCCGTCCTGGACCATTCTCAAGTCGATTGTGATGAGGGAGTAGAGACAGGCAAGAGAGAGAGCAATATGCAAGAGAGAGCTAAGGAGCAAAGTAAGGTGTAGTAGAGGGGATAGTAATAATAATAAGAACAGCAGAGGGTCTATTGGCCCATACGAGGCAGCTCCTATTATAACCACCGAATGAGAAGGAGATAGGAATAAGAAGAGGATAGCAAGGGAGCGTAGGAGAAGACAATGAACAGAAAAAGGGAGAAGAGAGAAAGAAAAGGAAAGAGAAATAAAGATAAATGGAAGGGGTAAGCTTATGTTAGGTCACGTTTGTTAGAAAGATTAGAGCATTTGAGTATATACTGTGAAAGGGAAGAGTCCACAGCAACAAAGCCAGGACTCAAGTTCATGTTGGGTACATTGTGTATTAGAGCCGATTCCACAAGACGGCGTCTGTGTAGAGAAGAGGCAGGAAAGATTATTTTGGAGGAAGACCAATCAATGGGATGATTAGAATCCCTCACATGGCAGAAAAGAGCATTGTTAGTGTCTGCAGGTTTAACACTTCTCTTGTGTTCTTTAAGTCTGTCATTCAGTGTACGGCCAGTTTCGTCAAAGTATTGGAGAGGACAAGACGAACAGGAAATAGAATAGGCACCAGCAGCATTAGAAGGAGGAGGAGCAGTGTGAACTAGATTGCTACGAAGTGTGTTAGTTTGTCGAAAGGCGAGTTTAATGTCAAGAGGACGAAAGTATTGGTAAAAGTTTTGAGTTCAGATATGAAGGGAAGGCATAGTACAGTGCTACTAGTGTTGGAAGCAGGTTTAGGATGAAAGAAATTTCGTTTAGCTGAGAGTAGGCAGAGTTGATGAAATGCAAAGGGTAACCAAGGCGAGAGAATGATTTGTAGATAAAGGCAATTTTCAGAATAAAAAAACTGAGGGTTGCTGATGCGTAGAGCCCGGAGGAAGAGAGAGACGAGGACACTTTTCTTAACAGTGCGGTTTCCGAGCAGAGAGATCGACCACTGACATGGTGTTCTCCCTGAGTCAGCTACAAGAAAAGTGCAGGGAGCAGAGAAAAGTCATGTACATTGCCTTCATTGACCTTACAAAAGCCTTCGACCTAGTGAGCAGGACGGACTCTCAAGATCTTGGCCAAAATTGACTGTCCACCCACCCTATTCAACATGATACAATCGTTCACAAGGACATGAGGGAACAGTCGTGTACGACGGCTCAACTTCTGAACCATTCAATATCAAGAGTGGTGTTAAAAGGGGTGCGTTCTTGCTCCAACCCTGTTCGGTATCTTCTTCGCGAACCTCGTCAGCATGCCTTTGGAACAAACACAGTGGGCATCTATCCCGTACAAAATCTGATGGGACGCTCTGTATCTATTCAGACTCCGAGCAAAGTCGAAAGTACAGATGCGAATCCTCAGGGAGTTCCTCTTCGCTGACGACGCAATGATCACCACACACACAGCAGAAGGTCTGCAGCAGCTACTCAACAGGTTTTGCCGCAGCCTGTTCCGCATTAGGCCTGATGATCAGCCTGAAGAAGATACAGGTGATGGGGCAGACGTCAATGAGCTACCTGCATAAACATCTCAGACCATGTGCTGGAGACGGTCCACAAGTTTGTATACCTGGGCTCCACATTCTCAGAAACACTTTCCCTGGACACAGCTCAACATGCGTATTGGGAAGGCCGCAACAACACTGGCCAGGCTCCAAGCGCGTTTTGGAAAATGTCAAACTAACAGTGCACACCAAGGCATGTCTACATGGCATGTGTGGTGAGTACACTTTTCATCGGCTCGGAAATCACAGGGTCCAGCTACGGCTGGACCCTGTGCTCTCATCAGGAGAGACGGCTCAATACCTTACACGTGCGGAACCTGAGACACATCCTTGACATCACGTGGAAAGACCACGTCAGCACCAACACAATACTCGAGAGAACGGAGTCACTTCAATGTTCACTCTCCTGAAGCAGAGACGCATGCAATGGCTGGGACATGTCACATGCATGGAAGATGGCCGCATACCAAAGGACCTCTTGTATGGAGAACTGGCATCAGGAAAGATACCCACTGGAAGACCTCAGCTGCGTTTCAAAGATCCCTGCAAATGCGACTCAAGCAGATGAACATCGACATCAACACTTGGGAGGCAGCAGCTGTGAACAGATCTGCCTGGAGATGCATAGTGCAGAAGGGACCCCAGCAATTCGAGGATGAACTAAAGAGGCGGCAGAAGAGATAGGTCATCTTATATTGCATAATTTAAGTTAATTTGTATCATTCACTAGTATGGAGGCCAAAGGTTAACTTTATAATCAATATAGGGCTTTCAGGAGCAAGAAAAATATAAAGAAACATATCTGATGATTTGTCGGGTGTCAATCTTATAGTCTGTCATAATTGTTTGCTGACCAGCATTAAACTGCATTTTAATCCTTAACAAAATGCNTAAGGATGCCAATTTGGAGAAAAATTGGTTGATGTCAACCTCAGCCACAGATTTTAGAACCTTAGACTTTATTAATTTCTGTTTTTTTTCAATTGACACAAACGTTTACAAAACTTTTCATTTTTTATTCAATTTACATGAAACGTACACAGTATATAATGGAGGGCATGTCTCTACATGTGCAAGTATTCATTTTTCTCTAAGTTCATTTATTGATTTTATAATAGCAATAAACATGCCATATTTGCATAATTTTTGGGGAAACTTTGAACATTTGTATTAGGAAAACTAAAGATGTTTTGGAAATTCTAATACTTGCAATCCTTTATTATATGCCAATGTGTCAGAAAAGGGTCACAGAATAATTATATCTGAAACGTGTGTGAAGAAGTGTAGACTTGAAAATGTGTAAAAAACGTTGAAAAAAAAAACTCTCTTTCTATTTACGCTGCAGTACTGAAACTTGGGACAATTTCAGCCTTTTCATATACAACTAGTCAAATAAATTGGTTGACATTGAACAAATTTTAATATGGGATTCAAACGCCCCCTTATACAATTTGCACAACGTTTCGAACCTCCATGGTTCATTCTCAAGTGAAAAGAAATTGTTATAGATGTTGTTGTTATAGATTCAGCTACTCGGAACAAGTTCCAAGTAGCACGGGCTATGGTGAGCCCGTAACTTACCTGGCACAGGAGCTGGGCAAGAAGCACGGGCTATGGTTAGCCTCGTGGACAGGAGATGTCTCCCGCCGAAAAGAAATTGCAGGACTCGTTAATTTATACCAGTACGGGGTCAGGTGAAAAACAAGTACAGTAAAGGTAACAACATTCATGGGAGCCGGTCGGCCGAGTGGACAGCACGCTGGACTTGTGATCCTGTGGTGCTGGGTTCGATCCCAGGCGCCGGCGAGAAACAATGGGCAGAGTTTCTTTCACCCTATGCCCCTGTTACCTAGCAGTAAAATAGGTACCTGGGTGTTAGTCAACTGTCACGGGCTGCTTCCTGGTGGTGGAGGCCTGGTCGAGGACCGGGCTGCGGGGACACTAAACCCCCGAAATCATCTCAAGATAACCTCAAGACAAGGGGGGGGGGGATACATATGGGATAATGGGGGGCGAAGCACAGACAAAGATAATCAGGTGTAATAGGCCTGATATGTTGAGCAGTGTCTTCTGTGTTGCATCGTTATGTTCCGGTCTTGTTCTTACTCTCATGATGGGTAGAGTAAATAGTTCCGTGATTTGGGTGTTCATGGTAGGTTGTTCTATTCTTATGTGAATTGTTTCAAGAATTTGTAATCTTCTTACATCTTGGGTTTGTCTATTATAAAGGTATTTTTGTTCGACATTTCTCTTGTTAGGATGATGTCATGGGCTTGTCTCATGTGATCTCTGGGGGCACCGGATTGAAGATGACAGGTCAAACGCCTCGTCAGCTTGTTCGACGTCATACCTATGTACTTAGATTGAAGGTTACATTCTTCATGGGGGCAAGTGTACATGTATACAACGCTTGACTGCTGTAGAGGGTTCTCCGTCAGCTTCGGGCTGTTTTTGATAAGAAGATCGGAAGTCTTCTTGGTTTTCTAGAATATGATCAGGTCTATGTTTTGGTTAGGAGTAGTGCTTTTTACTCCTTTAAGGATTATTTCTTTCATTATTCTTCCCTCTTTTTTATGTTCACTGTGCATGGTTGATTAGTAATATAATTTTATTGAAGGTGTTGGGGTTTCTATACTAGATTCAGGCTTGTACCATCGGTCCAGGTGTCTTCTTATAGCGGTGTTTATTTCCGTGTTGCTATATCTGCTGTTCACCAGTACCCGAGTTATTCTTTCAAACTCTCTCTACTATTGCTCCATTCAGAGCAGTGTGTAAGCACTCGACGAATATAATATTGAGAACACTGGTTTTGTATCTTTGAGGGCACTCACTCTTACCGTTCAGGCATAATCCTATGTTGGTAGGTTCTGTGTATACGACGGTGCTTAAAGAGGTTCCTGTTTTTGTTATTAGTACATCTAAGAAAGGCAGACTGTTATTTTCACTGTTTTCATGTGTAAATCGGAGTATTGACTCTCTCTCTCTAGATGGCTTTTTAGATTAATTAGTTCGCCTGAGTCTTTTACTATGACGAATGTCATCCACATAACGGCAGTATACAGCTGGTTTTTGTCTGCTACTGAAGACTCTGTCTTCGATGGTTCCCATACAAAAATTAGCAAATAACACTCCTAAGGGGAGCCCATTGCTACTCCGTCTATTTGTAGACACGTGTCTCCTTGTGGACTGATGAAAGGGGCTGCCTTTGTACATGCCTCGAGAAGACTCTTCAAGTGTGGCTCGGGCATGTCTTCTTTGGGGGGTTCTCTCGTCTCTGTATACTCTGTCCAGTATCATTTCTATGGTTGTTTCGACTGGGACGTTGGTAAATAGGGATTCGACGTCCAGGGAAGCAATGATTCCATCGGGCTGAGTAGTTTTGATTAATTCTAGGAAATCTGCTAATAATTATAGACAATAGTTGCTTGGAGTGCATGGAGTTAGGAGTTCATTAAGTCCTTTTGCCAGGTGATAGGTTGGAGTTGGTATTTGGCTGATTATTGGACGTAGTGGGTTACCCGGTTAGTGTGTCTTAACATTTCCATAAGCATATCCTAAGCCATAGTCGCCCTGGAGTTTAGTGAAATGAACCCTACCTTTCTTTGCGTTGATTGCCGTAATTGTTGTGTTCACTTTTCGTTTGCGGTCTTCCACGGGGTTCCTCGTGATTCGTTGAAATTTAGTGTCATCACTAAGGATATCATTAATTTTGTTCATGTATTCTTGGGTTGAAATCAACACAAATGCTGCTGTCTTATTGTTACATCTTCCAGTTTTTTAAGTTGGTTTTGCTGCTTCTTTGAGTCGTGGGGTTAAAATTGTTGATGAGTATGTTCCTGGTTTTCCCCCGCTTCTGTTAGTAGTTCAGTCTGAAGTGTGTCAGTGGTGATGACTTTTTTGTTGTCTTCTAGCTTATGGATGTTGTCCAGAAGCATTTCAATTTCCAGGCGTTTTTGATGCAATTTGGTTTAGATATGAATTGACAATTTAGACCAAGATTTAAGAGGTCTCGTTAGTCCTGGGTAAGATCATAAAAAGTCAGGTTAATGTAGCCATCTTTAGGACGAGGGTTCTTTAACTGTCCACTGTTTAGGGCTGTTAACTTACGGAGTGTCTTCGTTTCTACATGAGTTTTATGTTGTTGTTTCAGGATAAATAGTTCACTGTTGATGGTTTGCTTGAGTTGGTTGGGGAGGCCGTACTGGATCCATTTGTTTAACTGATGTTTAGCTTGCTCTGTAAGGATTTCGAGGGCTTCCTTCTTCGTGTTTAGTTGATGCCGTATGAGCTCTTGCCTATATCTATAGGTAAACTCTGCTTTGCAGACTGCTGGGTCATGTGGGTTTATATTATATAAAATAGTTAGAGGGATAGGAGCCCTAAATCAAAAGAGAGTAAATACAGAATATGCGGTCATATTCAATGAGACATGTTTAAGAGAAAACCTGCTGCCAGTATACACAATATATATATGTCGTACCTAGTAGCCAGAACGCACTTCTCAGCCTACTATGCAAGGCCCGATTTGCCTAATAAGCCAAGTTTTCATGAATTAATATATTTTCACTAATTTTTTCCTTATGAAATGATAAAGCTACCCATTTCATTATGAATGAGGTCAAGTTTTTTTTTATTGGAGTTAAAATTAACGTAGATATATGACCGTACCTAACCAACCCTACCTAACCTAACCTAACCTATCTTTATAGGTTAGGTTAGGTTAGGTAGCCGAAAAAATTAGGTTAGGTTAGGTTAGGTAGGTTAGGTCGTCGAAAAATAATTAATTCATGAAACTTGGCTTATTAGGCAAATCGGGCCTTGCATAGTAGGCTGGAAGTGCGTTCTGGCTACTAGGTACGACATATATATATATATATATTATATTATATATATATATATATATATATATATATATATATGCAAACAAGCCTGAATGGTCCCCAGGACTAGATACAACTGAAAACTCACACCCCAGAAGTGACTCGAACCCATACTCCCAGGAGCAAAGCAACTGGTAACTACAGGGCGCCTTAATCCGCTTGACCATCACGACCGGACAATAAGGAAGTGATAGCTGAGCTATATGAACCACTTCCCCGCCGGCACCTGGATGGTTATCTTGGGCATAGCATTTTATCAAATCACCTCATTTTTTGGGGCAACACGTGAGGAACACAAATGCAAACAAGCCTGAATGGTCCCCAGGACTAGATACAACTGAAAACTCACACCCCAGAAGTGACTCGAACCCATACTCCCAGGAGCAAAGCAATGGTAACTACAGGGCGCCTTAATCCGCTTGACCATCACGACCGGACAATAAGGAAGTGATAGCCTGAGCTATATGAACCACTCCCCGCGGCACCTGGATGGTTATCTTGGGCATAGCATTTTATCAAACACCTCATTTTTTGGGGCAACACGTGATGAACACAAATGCAAACAAGCCTGAATGGTCCCCAGGACTAGATACAACTGAAANCAATCTACACTTGTTCTCCACCGTAAGAAGAGCCGACCTTCAAATAGTAATAAAAGGTTCATCCGATGAAAAAGACTGCCTGTGATCCAACAATCCTAAGGCGCATCATAGAAAAGCAAATGTGCAGTAATGCAGTAGCAGGAGCCACCCACATCTTCACAGATGGATCGGTGGACACAGAACATGATAGTGCTGGCGCTGCTCTTTTCACGGACAGCGAACAGGCATATTGGAGACTGGGAGGACCAGTATCATCAACCCAAATGGAGCTTTTTGCCATACTTTACAAGCATCCGAATATGTGATTGCACAAAACACTCAAAATGCAATCATACACACAGACTCAAAAGCTGCGCTTGAAATATTAGGGAAAAACAGTGGAAAGACATTTGTGGAAATAATTACCACCATTTTGCATCTTGGAACAGTAGCTAAAAACAAAAACTCACTATAACACTAAACTGGATCCCATCCCTTGTTGGAATCCCATTAAATGAGAAAGCCGATGAAATTGCTAAATTAGTAACTCGTCATCCAGTGATCCACAAAAGAATCCAATCTAGCCTAGAGTACATAAAAACACCCTCGCTAAAATACTCGCACACCTCAACAAAGTCCATCTGCAACAGAGGGTAGCGGAAGGTTCACCCTCTGCAATAAGGTATCTTCAGGCCACCAAGATAGACAAGTGAAATATACCAACAGGAATCCTCAGGAGAATAGTAGTTCGGTTATATAGATTGTCTAGGTTACAGATGCAACTGGGAAATTGGTGAACCCGCACAAAGGGAATGCATCTTCAGCCAAACATTCACAGAAAAGCCACTACTTCAAAGCCTGAAGCCATCAACACTGCCACTCTTCTGGTCAAAAAAGGTGTCCAGCAGCTGGACTCTCTCATAAATACTGTCAAGCATTATCCTCCCCCGCGATAGCAGCCTCACGATTTAAATGCGACCTCAGAACACTGTATGCATTCACTTAAAAAAATCAACCCCTGGCGGGCTATTCATGCCCGTGCCACCTCTTTGGTTGATGGATTTTAATGGTAGTAATATCTTTATCAGTCAATTAATCGCTTCCCACTTCGCACTCTATCTTGCTCTGATGAAGGCGAATTGAGCCATAAATGCGTTCAGCATTCTTTAATTCTTCACATGTGGTTATACCGCAAACTACCTTATTAATATTCATCTAATTATGCCTTTTCATCCTCTTGTAAACTTCATTCATGTCAAACCTAACTCTTTGCCTTCCTAGAGAATGTTAATTAAGCATTCAGTTTCTCTTTAAATAGAAGGTTTCTAATTCCTCGGATAAACTTTGTCATCTTCCATTGACCATGTTCAATTGAATGTACGTATGGTGATCAAAACTGAATTGCATAATGTAAATGGGGCCAAATAGGAGCAACACATATCTGAAGAATAACATTAATCTCAGCATTATATTTGCCTTGGTTCCAAGGTTTGTTACAGCCGGGGGAAGGGTTGTGGAGATAAGCTCCCACAGCCTGTAAAGTGCCCCTGATGGCGTGCGTCTCAAATAGCCTCTGACAACCAAGTCCAGCTCCTGGCCTGCACGTGTGGCTTAGCCTCTAGGCCTGGCGGAACTGCTTCTACCAACAGGAGAAGGGGCGAAGGCGGGTCTCTGGCGCCTTAAAACCAGTTGCTTCGGGCAGATGGGACTCGTTAGCCTGGAAAGGCAGCCCATCTAGGGGAAGGAAAACCCCGAATTCAAACCTCTGCTGTCTTGTGGCTAAACCCACTCATGGGAAAGACTTCGGGAGTCAACCCTGAGGAAAAATCCGGAGTCGGAGTCCCTAAGGCAGTTTGCAGCTGTTTACAGCTACATTCTGGCAACTCCTGCGACGACACTGGTGCCAAGCGTATCGGCGCCTGCCCTTCCCTTGGATCACATCGGTGGCGTGGAGAGGGTGGATCTGTTGCATGGGCAACAGCTGATCCTCCATAATTACTGCCCAGGCCTGTGCCCTGGAGAGGACACTCCAGCATCGCCTTGGCGATGGCTCAACACGGGAAGTGACAGTTACCGGTGATAAGTCTACCACTCAATTGGCGTAGAGTAAGGCGCCAGGGGTTGCTTCCGTCGGTGGGAGAAATCATCCGATTTCATAGGACAGCTACCGCCCGCCTCAAGCTGGGCAGCCCCCAGCCAATAAGGTGCTGTCCCGCCACGGTCCGCCTGCTCCACTGGGTGCGTGGGGCTTAGGCCACAATCCAATAAGCGGATCGTCAACTCATGCACCAGGCAAAAGAAAACAAACACAGAGCCACCCAGCTCTCAAACTGGGCACATGGAATGTAAGGACCATGACACCGGGTCTCTCGGAAGATCTACTGGAAGTGAACGACGCCCGCAAGACAGCTGTGATCAACAATGAACTGCGCAGACTCCAGATGGACATAGTCGCCCTGCAGGAGACACGTCTGCCGGCAACTGGCAGCATACGGGAGAAGGACTTTACCTTCTACTGGCAGGGCAAACCACCAGAAGAGGTAAGGGAGCATGGCGTTGGTTTTGCCATCAGGAACAGGTTGTTAGGGTCCATAGTACCGCCTATGGAGGGGTCTTCAAGGATCATCAAACTTCAGCTTCATACAGCAGTAGGAATGGTCAGCCTCATCAATGCCTATGCACCAACATTGACCTCCTCTACCGAAGCGAAGGACAAGTTCTATGATGACCTCGGCCTAGCTCTCAGAGACATACCTCACCAAGAGCCAGTCTTCCTCCTGGGAGACTTTAATGCAAGAGTTGGTTCTGACCACAGCTCTTGGCCTTCCTGCCTGGGCCAGTTTGGATTTGGGAAGATGAATGAGAGTGGGCAGCGCCTCCTGGAGTTCTGCTGCCGTCATGATCTCTGCATCACCAATTCCTTCTTCGACACCAAGCCCCAGCATAAGGTTTCCTGGAGACATCCCAGGTCTAAGCATTGGCACCAACTCGACCTGGTGCTTACGGGGCGTAACAATCTGAGAAATGTCAAACTGACCCGCAGCTTCCAGAGCGCAGATTGCGACACCGACCACTCTCTCGTCGTTTGCAGAGTAAAGTTCCAGCCCCGGAAAATCCACAGAGCAAAGAAGGAGGGAAGACCACGCATTAACGTAAACAAGACCCGTGACCTTCACAAGGTGGAGGAATTCACTGCAGCGCTGGTAAATGCCCTTCCTGTACCACCCTGCGATAGCGCAAGTGAGAGGTGGTTACATCTCAGGGGCACTATTTTCAACACTGCCATGTCCACCTTCGGTAAGAGACAGAACAAGTCAGCAGACTGGTTCGAGGCCAGTGCAGAGGAACTGTTACCCCTCATAGAGGAAAAGAGACGAGCTCTCTCATCCTACAAGAACCTGCCCTCAAGAAGGAACCTACAGGCCCTCCGTATTGCCCGCAGTAGAGTTCAACAAACTGCGAGGCGTTGTGCTAACGATTACTGGCTTCGACTCTGTTCCAGCATCCAGACTGCAGCCACTGTCGGCAACATAAGAGGCATGTACGAAGGAATCAAACAGGCAACAGGCCCTACACAAAACCGGACGGCTCCTCTAAAGTCTGCCACTGGAGAGATCATTAAAGACCGTGATCAACAGATGAATCGCTGGGTGGAACATTACTCCGAACTCTACTCCAGAGAGAACTTGGTCAGCGTAGAGGCTTTGGATGCAATTGAATGCCTGCCCATCATGGAAGAACTTGATCTTGAACCAACTGTGGAAGAAGTTGAGAAAGCGCTGGATTCACTTTCCTCAGGGAAGGCCCCAGGAGACGACGGGATTCCGCCTGAAGTTCTCAAGTGCGCTCGTGGAACACTTAAATTTGAGCTTCATGAACTTCTGTGCCAGTGCTGGAGGGAGGGCTCGGTGCCACAAGACATGAGAGATGCAAACATCATCACTCTCTACAAAAATAAAGGTGACAGAAGCGATGTAAACAACTATCGCGGCATCTCCCTCCTCAGCGTCGTTGGCAAACTATTCGCTAGGGTCGTTTTGGTCAGGCTTCAGATTCTTGCCGAAAGAGTGTACCCTGAGTCACAGTGTGGTTTCCGAGCAGAGAGGTCGACCACTGACATGGTGTTCTCCCTGAGACAGCTTCAAGAAAAGTGCAGGGAGCAGAGAAAAGCCTTGTACATTGCCTTCATTGACCTTACAAAGGCCTTCGACCTCGTGAGTAGGGACGGACTCTTCAAGATCTTGGCCAAAATTGGCTGTCCACCCATCCTACTCAGCATGATACAATCGTTCCACAAGGACATGAAGGGGACAGTCGTGTACGACGGCTCAACTTCTGAACCATTCAACATTAACAGTGGTGTTAAACAGGGGTGTGTTCTTGCTCCAACCCTGTTCGGCATCTTCTTCGCGATCCTCGTCAAGCATGCTTTTGGAACAACGACAGAAGGCATCTATCTCCGTACAAGATCTGATGGAAAGCTGTATAAACTATCCAGACTCCGAGCAAAGACAAAAGTACAGATGCGAATCCTCAGGGAGTTCCTCTTCGCCGACGACGCAGCGATCACCACACACACAGCAGAAGGCCTGCAGCAGCTACTCAACCGCTTTGCCGCAGCCTGTTCTGCATTCGGCCTGACAATCAGCCTGAAGAAGACACAGGTGATGGGACAAGATGTCAATGAGCTACCCTGTATAAATATAGCAGACTATGCGCTGGAGGCAGTTCACGAGTTTGTGTACCTGGGCTCAACAGGCGTATCGGGAAGGCCGCAACAACACTGGCCAGGCTCACAAAGCGCGTTTGGGAAAATGCCAAACTGACAGTGCACACCAAGGCACAAGTATACATGGCATGTGTGGTGAGTACACTTCTCGACGGCTCGGAATCCTGGACCCTGCGCTCTCGCCAGGAGAGACGGCTTAATACCTTTCACATGCGGAACCTGAGACGCATCCTTGACATCACGTGGAAGGACCACGTCACCAACAACACTGTACTCGAGAGAACAGGAGTCCCTTCAATGTTCACTCTCCTGAAACAGAGACGCATGCGATGGCTGGGACATGTCACACGCATGGTCGATGGCCGCATACCGAAGGACCTCTTGTATGGAGAACTGGCATCAGGAAGGAGACCCCGGAAGACCTCAGCTGCGTCTCAAAGATGCCTGCAAACGCGACCTCAAGCAGATGAACATCGACATCAACACTTGGGAGGCAGCAGCTGCTGACAGATCTGCCTGGAGATATAAAGTGCAGAAGGGACTCCAGCAATTCGAGGATGAACTGAAGAGGCAGGCGGAGGATAATAGACTTCAGAGGTCTCGACCACTGTCAGACGCACCCGCTTCGGCGTTTATCTGCGCTCGCTGCAGTCGAGACTGTCATTCTCGGGTTGGCCTTCACAGCCACAGCAGGCGCTGCATCCAACTAGACTACAACAACTAGACACCCAGGGCACAACTCCATAACCCCACGGGATTGACGGATGCCTACTACTATATTTGCCTTAATCCGAACATTTATGCACTGATATTTTGTCTTTAAATTCCTACTAATCATGACCCCAAAATATTTTTCACAATCAGACTTTGCAATTCCAATATTATGCAGATGATATCTAGTAACTCTATCATCATTACCTAGCCTCTTAACTCTTCATTTGTTAACATAAAATAAACTTTGTCAATCTTTCGACCATTTCAAAAGCACATCTAGATTATTTTGTAGTTATTTTAAGCCGTCTGAATTTATTTTTCATCCCTATTTTCGTATCGTTTGTAAATCTGGAGCATAATTGGTGACTCCTAAATCACTGCTCAGTTGTGAATTAAAATGATTTATATTCGTGATAAGAAACAAAATTTCAAATAAAGATCCATGAGGCACTCCACACACAACGTTTTCTCAATCTGACTACCTTCATTTATACTAATGGTTTGTTCCCTTTGATATGACCATGATCTAACCTCTAACAAAATCTTTCTACTATCAACTGCCTCATGCTGGAATAGAATAAAAACTAATTTGCTAAACATGGGTAACCCATAGTAAAACGATACCTTTGTGAAACATTTATTGATTTATAGTTTTCAAAATGTAAACGATCAGCTTTTGCGACTATCGACTGAAGGAATTTTCCTACAAAATACGCAAATAATCTACCTCCCTTCTCAAAAAATAATAGCATCAACATCCCTCCGCAAATCCGATACTTTTCTCGACTCTAATGATTTATTAAATCTGCTGGACAATGGCTCATTAAGCTCTTCTTTAAATTTCTTAGCACCACGGCAAATTATTCACGTGGCTCTGGGGACGTGTTTGGCGTCAATTAATTTATTTAATAACTTCCCTCTTTATTCCACTAAACTTGTCAACCTTTTTCTCTTCACAACCAATGAACATAAAGATCAGGTCAGCTGATCCTGTGGTTCAGCTGACGGCATACGTTCTTCTCCAGTAAATTCAGACAAATTATATATTTATGACACTACTAATGTCTTTGTCATTATCAGTTACCTGACTGATCTGAGTTGTTAATAGCCAAGTCTTTTCTATAATATTTGTTTCATATAACAGAACAAGCACTATAAGAGTTATTTTTTCCTGCCTTGCTGTACTTATATCATCGTTTCGTTCTCCTTTCAACATATATATGATTGTAACATTTCGGAATAGTTTTACTTTGATGCTCCATAAATTTTATCCAAACAGGCTTTGCTTCCATTCTGTTGAAATTGAGAGGTCTGTGTAACTCGTATTATTCAATTATTACTATTTTCATATAATTCTAACCAAATAAATTCTATATTAGGCTCTATATGTAAAACTTTCCCTGTGATATGTAGCTACTCCTCTTTCTCCTCCTCTTTTGATATATAGCCTTTCTCAGCCGACAAGGGCATTTATATCGACTATATCGTTTTAAAAAGACCTGATATTTGAGTACTTCCCCACCCACATAGACTTGTTTGGCTGAAGGCATAGTATTAAATTCCTCTTTAGTAAATACAGGGATATAATATTTTTTTAAAAATACTACTCATCTCTTCGTCATTTTTAGTTATCTGACCTGTCTCGGTTTTTAATGAACCTAATGGACCTTTCCCTAATCTTTGTTCGAAATACCTGAAAAAAACCTTTAGGATTTGTCTTTGCTTGCCCTGCTATGCAAACTTCATAGTTTCATTTTGCCCTCCATATCTCTGTTTTAACATTTCTAACAATTGGACGAAATGTTGTTCTAAACTGACTCCCCATTTTTAATCCTTTTCTGCCAAGCTCTCTTTCTCCATATAAGGTTCATCAGATCCATTTCTTATTCATTTCGGTCATTATTATTCGACCTATTCAATTTGTATGGTATTCTACGTTCTTGTACTTTGCTTAAAATATTTTTAAGTAAGTTATATTTTGAATCTACATTGAAATCCCTTTTACATCACCCATCGCTAGGAGTTCACGTCTCACTCCAAGACCGGCACTCCCCCCCTCCCCCCAAAGACTTTCAATCTATTTCACCCAAAAAATTCTTAGACCATTAAAATCAGCTTTTAAAAATTCATTCACTTTAACAGAATTTTCTCCTACAAATCTATTCCATTCTATGTTAAATCTGATTTCTTTGTGGTTACAAAGCTCACTCCCTATTTCGATGTCAATATTTTGTGTTTTTTGTTAGTTAATACTAAGAATAAAATATTATTTTCACACGTTGGTTCCTTAATGTGTTGCTTACGGAAGCAATCCGCTTCATTGTTCCCTGTTCTGGTAAGCCTGTTTATTCCAATAATCTTAAAGTCACCCATGACACAAATACTGTTTGACTTAGATGCTCTAGATATTTCATCCGATAGATGCTTTGCTTCCATTCTGTCTAACTTTGGTAGCCTGTATATAACTCCTATTATAATTGTTTTACCTTTTTCGTTTAATTCTAGCCAAATAATTTATGTGTGTGGCTTAGATTTGATTACCTCTTTGAGACTACATTTCAAATTTACCCTACCTACATATAAGGCTACTCCACCTCCTCGTCAAATATATTTATCTCTGTGAAATAGTTTAAATACGTATATTTGATATTCAACTAATAGTTGTTTGTTTTCTACATTCATCCATGTTTTGGTAAGTGCAATAATATATATGGTTTTTGTGCAGACAAGAGCATTTAAATCGTTTATTTTGTTTCTTAGACTCCTACTGTTCGTGTAATGTACCTTAAGAGTATTGTTATTTTGAGGCCTTTCGCTTTCCTCTGTTCATTTTGCCATTTCGTTCCCCACCAACACATACTTTAATTGCCTCCTTCCGGCACATCAATTCCCATACCACTATCCACTAACAGTCTAGACCCAAACAAACCCCTCCAACCACAGGTTGCAACGAGTTGGCAAGAGCAACAACCCCGGCCTTGATAAATGCACCCCATCCCAAGCATACGTGTCATTCCTTCCATAGAAGTGCTCACAGTTATTAATGAATGATATTTGCATCTGATTTAAAATATTTGTCCAGTCGGCAATTGACACCAAGTGCCCTCGACAACCATTCATTCCAACTCCCTTTCTTGGAAGAATGCCACATATGATCGGGATTCCTCACCTGCTCCTAACTAATTCAATGGATGTCATAAACCTATGTATCAGTTCCTCACTCCTAACTTGTCCCACATCATTTCCACCCGCACTGAAACAAATAATGCTTAAATCCCTCTGTTCCCATTTCCAGTCACAATATTCATGTTGTTTACTATATCACCAATTCCAGCTTCCGGATAGCAAATCTTTAACTTATTCCCCCTATCTCTGGCATAAAAAGCTCTATCCAAATACCTTACCTGGGAATCTCCCACAACTAAAATTTGCTTAGCTGCGTTGCCTTGACTTCCGAGCGAGCTGCAGGCTCCCTACAGCACTCGTCTTCCAACACGGCGATTGGGTTGGAAGTCTTTATGACATCTGTAGGCGGCTTTATCATAGTCTTCTTAAGACCCTCGTTCTTTAATGCATTTCAAAGACGAAGACTTTATACTGCTAATCTCTTCATTTGCTTCCGCTTGAAGAGTGGAAGCAAATGAAGAGTTTCATCACTCTTAGCTCCTGCATCTGTCGTAGCTCCTCCTGCAGGGAATCCAACTCTCTCCTCAGAGCTCCATATAGCTCTCTCACTAGCACCAGTTCATTCATTACACCTTCCATTTTCAATATCAAGACAATTAACAGCTAACACACCCTCTCACTGTGGCTGGCTGCACCGGACGAAGTGTTTGCCAGCTCCCAGGCAAACATTTCGTTCGGCCTTGAGAATTTGTTTGGTTAGAGTGATCACCACAGTGCTAACAGACCAACCAACAGGTACACTTTCGTCCTAAGTGTAAAGTTCAGGACTAAAGTAAACTCATTGTTGTACACTGAGAAGTGTACTTGCAGTGTAAAAATCACTATGTTTTAGATGTGATACTTCAAACCATTCTAAATATAAAGGCCAGTATCCTAGGTTCTTAAAATCATATGTTTATTGATTGATGTTTTTTCGTCTAAGATCACTACTAATCGTAATTCCCAAATCTATCTTACATTTAGGTCTGCAGTTTCAACATTATTCAGCAGATTCTTAGTATCTATTATCATTACCTCGTCTCAAAACTCCGTATTTATCATCAATAAATGTCATCTCCCAATCTTTCATCAAATTTAAAAGACTAGAAAGATCGTAAAGTAACAAGTTTGAACGTTCTATTTTTTATCATCAACTAATTTGCCAATATTGCTTCTCAGTATTGTGTCTAATTCATTTGTAAATATGGTAAGCAACAGCGGTCCAAGGATAGAGCTTTGTGACACTTTATTTACAACAGTTCCCACTCAGTCATACCTCCATTATGCTAACTGTTTAATTTGAAATAACTGTGTCCCAGTCCTACTTAGTTTGTACCCTTCAATGCAATGTACCTCTATCTTTCTAATGAGTCTTTTGTGCCGGCCGGCCGAGTTGACAGCACACTGGACACATGATCCTGTGGTCCCGGCTTCGATCTCTGGCGCCGGCGAGAAACGATGGGCAGAGTTTCTTTCACCCTATGCCCCTGTTACCTAGCAGTAAATAGGTACCTGGAAGTTAGTCAGCAGTCACAGGCTGCTTAATGGGGGTGGAGGCCTGGTCGAGGACCGGGCCGCCGGGATACTAAAGCCCAGAAATCAACTCAAGATAACCTCAAGATAGGTACATATTCAGAGGCTTTGCTAAAGTCAAGGTGTACAATGTCAAGCGCTTGAAATATTCTTGCAAGGAATGTGTGATTTTTTTTTTAGACACTATATCGGCCTCTACTGAAATTTTGTTGTAAATTATCTATTAGTCTGAGTTTTTCAAAATGTAAGTAAATGGCAATTGTGATGACGTATTCAAGCAAACGTACAACAAAGGACATTAAGTAAATTATACGATAGTCCAACACTTGTGATCTATCTACTCTCATAAAAATAAGCACCATATTCGCAACCCTTCATGATTCTGGCACTTTGATCAACTCTTGACGATTAACTAAATATGCACTACAAAGGACCACTCGACTCCTCTCTGCTTTATAGTAGGATCCAGTGTATTAAATTGCTTGGTACCTGGAGTATGATGGGTTTTAACTTCCTTTCTGGTAACTTCCAAACAAGTTCATTTGTTCTCTTCATCGCCAACATAGTTTCGTTTAAATATATGCATAATATCAAAAACTTTCCTAGTAATACAGACGCTAAATATATATATTTGTTTACATACCACTATTTTCTTTGCAATTATCATTGACCTTTTGTTAGGTTTGGTTATGTTCAAATGATGTTTTACTCACAAACATGCAATATATATTATTATACTGCATTTGAAATATAAAAACTATTTGAGTGTCTCATAGACTTTTGTTTACAGAAAACCATTAGATCTTTTCCAAGAAAACGACTTAAGTATAGACTTGTATTATTTTAAACCAACAATTTATAAAACAGTGATGTTATAACCTGAAGATATTCTGTGTATAAGATAAAGTTTGACTTGCCATTTTACAAGTAGATTATCACTGAAACCATAATTTCTAACCTTCAGGAAAATGTTGATAAATATCTAGGTGTTTAACAAGGGCAGCAGCCAGTCATTAGAATCACTTTACCCTAAGAACAGCCTACTTCACTGACCTTTCACATTTTTCAATGGCTCAATCTTCTTTGTAATCTTTTGTGCCATATATCTGAAAGAACCCCTTTTATTTACGATTCGTTTCTGCCCTTTTCTTGTTACTTTTTCATACAATTTATCTGCAAGTTTGATAAATTGTTATCAAATACAGACTTCATGATTCTTAATTTATTTGAAAAGAACATTTTTTCAACCTCAAATTCTTAAACACCCAAAGGTTAAAAATTTTGGGTTATTATTGTACCTAATCAATTTGTTTGGTATTTTGAGTCCTTGGAAGTCACATAGAAAGATTTTTATGGTATTAAATTTGTTATATTATTTGGAATCATTACTGACAAGAATACGATAACTAATAATGGCAATGATGTAGACGATATATATATATATATATATATTATATATATATATATATATATATATATATGTATATATATATTATATATATATATATTATATATAATATATATATATATATATATATATGCCCTCTGTCATAATCCTTCAAGAACAGATCGAGAAACTGAGAAGTGTGTTTCAGCACAGAAAATGTTTCTGCTGTAGTGTAATATCTTCAGACATTTCAGATATTTTTACTCTTAAACATTTATAATCGTAGTAGCACACATTCCCACTGACGTTCAGAAAACAGGAAAAATTACTTAATTTTGAATAATATTCAATAGTTTTCTTTTTCTTCACATTATACTAGAAAATTCTTACAGTATTACTTCATTTCCAATACAATTTGTAGTATGTGCTGATGTATATTAATAAATATATAAAACTGTTTACATATTTTATTGTATAGTGGAGAAATATGTTAAACGTTATAACAATCAGAAAGTGCATTATAAAAATCTGATTGGTTATAAAATAACTGAATTTCAAATGAAAGTTGACATTTGTTTTAGAAGTTTTCAATTTGCTTTTCTTTGTTTACAGTCGGCAGGATGGTGTGGATGTTCGTGAACTTTTCTAAGACTTTTATGGTAAGCAACGTGTGTTTTCTGTCGTCTCGAACGTTGCCCCCGTTGCCCTGGTGGTTATATTCATCGTTCAAGGGGAACTTGCAGTGCTACTGCACATTTTGAGAGAACTCTTGCTCCTGGATGACTGCAAGATAATGTCCTTATATTCTCTCTTAAACATCTTGGTTATTCTCATTGTACCCACTCTTGATATTATTATACGGGTACAGTGGAATTTAAAATTAATGTTGATTAGCGATAACAATTTATTTTATTGTGGATTAATCTATTCTCTCTTTGCCCCAAGTTTATTATGGAGCTATTCACTGATACTTCATTGGCTGGAAGTCATATTATCACAAACGCATATATTTGCACCAACGACACACTGGAGCGTTTCTTCTCAAACAAGATAGTTATCGATGGTCATTGTCATCTCTGTCCAATCTGTCCGCAAGATCCGCCACAAGTATCTGAAACTCCAACAAGCTCACCACCAGCTCTCCAAAACTCTGTCGCTTCCTCTGGTATTCTCAGGCTCAAAGACAATACTAATGAACATCGTGCTTTTGGTGTATATGATAGTCTACCCTAATTGTGTTGAGACTACTTTTGAATACTTTATCTACTGCACTTGCACTTTGGGTTCCTTGGCTGAAATCTACATCCAGGGCTACACAGCCGACGGACTACAGAAAGAGGTATGGAATATTTGAAACTTTGTATTTTAATTATTCTCTATACAAAATTGTTTCAATTCTTACCTGAAAAATAATACAATTAATAACTGATCAAAATTGTTTGGCCCCTGAAGTTCATGAACCCAGACAGCCAGGAGCACTATGCACCATGGCGTACCCGGTTTCTTTAACCACTCGACAAAATATGACTGTACAAAAGATATTGGAAGCCGAGGCTATTTCCCAACATCCCCACAGCACTTGGTGGTAAGCTTGGGCATAGATATTTCATCGAATCACGTCACTTTGTGGGGCCACGTGAGCAACACAAATGTCTCCTTGTTATATATATATATATATATATATATATATATAATTATATATATATAGATATATATATATATATATATATATATATGTCGTACCTAGTAGCAGAACGCACTTTTCAGCCTACTATGTAAGGCCCGATTGCCTAACAAGCCAAGTTTTTCCTGAATTAATATATTTTCTCTAATTTTTTCTTATAAAATGATAAAGCTACCCATTTCATTATGTATGAGGTCAATTTTATTTTATTGGAGTTAAAATTACCGTAGATATATGACCGAACCTAACCCACCCTACCTAACCTAACCTAGGTTAGGTTAGGTTAGATAGCCGAAAAAGTAGGTTAGGTTAGGTAGTCGAAAAACATTAATTCATGAAAACTTGGCTTATTAGGCAAATCGGGCCTTGCATAGTAGGCTGAGAAGTGCATTTGGCTACTAGGTTACAACTATATATCTATATAGATATATATATATATATATATATATATATATATATATGCTTGGCCCTCCGCCTTGCTGCCCAATCCACACCAGATATAGGTGTATTTGCGGCGAGGTGGTGGCTGACAGGTACGGCCACCATGGCCTACTCTGCCAAAGCACGGGAGGATGGCACTCGAGCACAGTGAAGTAACGACATCATCAAGAGGAGCCTCACCACAGCTGGATGCCCAGCTGAGAGAGAGCCTCGTTACCTAACGCCCCGTAACTCTGATGTCTTATTGGTCGCCGGATGGTATCACAGTGAACCCTGGAAGAATGGCAAGCAGTTGGTATGGGACGACACGTGCGTATCAACCCTGGCTAACACCTACATTGACCTCGTGTGCACAAACAGGTGGCGCTGCACCCCACAGGGAAGCGCCAAATCCCGTAAGTATAGAGAACTTGATCACCACTACAATTTGTCCCCATTGCTTCTGAGACACTCGGCGCCTGGGGTAAAAGTGCTACCAGTTTTTTGAAGGAACTGGGTTCTAGGCTCATTGAAANAGCTAACTCTTAAAGTTTTCCCCTACCTTTAGCACAAAAAGTTCTATCCAGATACCTCACTTGGGAATCACCTACAACCAAAATTCCCTTTCCAACTCTCCATTAGTTGCCTTTCATTTAAACAGCAGTCTCCCTACAGCATTCGACCTCCAATGCGGCGAATGAGTTTGAGGTCTTCATGAAAGCTATAGAAAGCCTTGTCAGATTCTTCTACGTCCCCTGTCGTGACAGTCCTTCTTTTCATTTTAGCAATCTAAATTTCTGCTATTGGCTTCATATCCCTTGAAAGTAGCATCAAGTAATCATAGTCAAAGCTAAAGTCTAGGGGAAATGCTGCTTGAATATTCTGAACACGTCCTATTGAATGACCTTGTATAATTAATACTAATTTCTCTTGCTAATTTCACATGTTGTATGAAAAACTGGTCAACATGGTTCTTTGTGAAGATGGGGACTTTGTAAATTTGATTGGGTGCACTGGCCCCATTTTGTAATGTGAGGCAACGACAAAACAAAATATATATTAATGTTAAGCTTTCACCTTCATTTCATTTGATTATCCGGTTCAAGTTTTTTGAAATATCTATTCTGCTGCAAGTTTAGCTTTACTGTCGCTCTCTTTATACTCTGACTCTGCTCTTTCTAAGTCTAGCTTTGCTTCCCTTTCTCTCCCTTTTGCTACTTGCCTTGCTTCTCTTAACTTTTCTCTCAGCTTTGAGCCTTGCTGTCTTAAAGTTTCCTACAAAGTCACGCTTTGCGTCAGTAACATGTCTTTCTGAAGCGAGCCTTGCTTCTCTATCTCTCTCTCTCTGTAGGCTTGTCAGGGTCGCACCTAATGAGATGTTTCAAGGTTGGCTCGTCAAACATTTGATCATCAACCAGATGGTGAAGAAGTGCATTAATTAGTTTATCATTACTCTTATTTTTTCCTAACACTACCTGGCTAGACGTCTCCAGAGTCAACAGTTTCCTCACAGAAAGATGTTGAAAGAATGAGGCAACATTAAAAGGACATAAATAATGGATGACATTAAGAAATTAAAATGGAGCAAGACGACCCGCTACTGGAAAGTGATAATTACACCAGTTAAAAACGTTACCCCCGGAAGAGTAGTATACTCTAGGCCTAAAGGGGAACACGTCTAGAATGTCTGGCCTACAACTGACTGTACTACAATCTTCAGGAGTCTGCGTCACTCTGAAGTGGCTCGTCACTGTCAAGTGGCTCGTCACTGTCAAGTGGCTCGTCACTGTCAAGTGGCTCGTCACTGTCAAGTGGCTCGTCACTGTCAAGTGGCTCGTCACTGTCAAGTGACTCGACACTGTCAAGTGGCTCGTCACTGTCAAGTGGCTCGTCACTGTCAAGTGACTCGTCACTGTCAAGTGGCTCGTCACTGTCAAGTGGCTCGTCACTGTCAAGTGGCTCGTCACTGTCAAGTGACTCGACACTGTCAAGTGGCTCGTCACTGTCAGGTGGCTCGTCACTGTCAAGTGGCTCGGTACTGTCAAGTGGCTCGTCACTGTCAGGTGGCTCGTCACTGTCAAGTGACTCGACACTGTCAAGTGGCTCGTCACTGTCAAGTGACTCGACACTGTCAAGTGGCTCGTCACTGTCAGGTGGCTCGTCACTGTCACGTGACTCGACACTGTCAAGTGGCTCGTCACTGTCAAGTGGCTCGTCACTGTCAAGTGGCTCGTCACTGTCAAGTGGCTCGTTACTGTCAAGTGGCTCGTGACTGTCAAGTGGCTCGTCACTGTCAAGTGGCTCGTCACTGTCAAGTGGCTCGTCACTGTCAAGTGGCTCGTCACTGTCAAGTGGCTCGGTACTGTCAAGTGGCTCGTTACTGTCAAGTGGCTCGTACTGTCAAGTGGCTCGTCACTGTCAAGTGGCTCGTCACTGTCAAGTGGCTCGTCACTGTCAAGTGGCTCGTTACTGTCAAGTGGCTCGTCACTGTCAAGTGGCTCGTCACTGTCAAGTGGCTCGTCACTGTCAAGTGGCTCGTCACTGTCAAGTGGCTCGTCACTGTCAAGTGGCTCGTCACTGTCAAGTGGCTCGTCACTGTCAAGTGGCTCGTCACTGTCAAGTGGCTCGTGACTGTCAAGTGGCTCGTCACTGTCAAGTGGCTCGTCACTGTCAAGTGGCTCGTCACTGTCAAGTGGCTCGTCACTGTCAAGTGGCTCGTTACTGTCAAGTGGCTCGTGACTGTCAAGTGGCTCGTGACTGTCAAGTGGCTCGTCACTGTCAAGTGGCTCGTCACTGTCAAGTGGCTCGTCACTGTCAAGTGGCTCGTCACTGTCAAGTGGCTCGTCACTGTCAAGTGGCTCGTCACTGTCAAGTGGCTCGTCACTGTCAAGTGGCTCGTCACTGTCAAGTGGCTCGTGCCTATGTAATCCTTTCCACTCCCGGCCTTACCATGGGTATTGGACCCATAAAAATTGATCTAAACTAACTTATCATCTTCCATGTCTGAAATAACTGAAAAATAATTACCGACTATTTCTTCCCGGGACTGGACGCCACTTTGCTACCTGCACTTGTGGTTAAATTCATTACTTCAATGTTTAAAAAACCTAGATAGGAAGAAAATATGTTACGTGTTTAAACAACCTTGGGAGTTTTCCTCCCCAGTAATGGAAAAGAGGAAGATAAAACATGAATCAAAATCTAAATAATTTATTGACAATAAAATGTTAAATAAGGCAACGTGACCGGCTGGCTGTAATCAGCGAATTAAATAATTTCAAACTAACCTGAAATTAACATCAAACTGGAATGAAACAACCATATGAAAATATTTAAGTTCTTCGAGAATACCACCAGACAGCCTTTAAAAAATAATTATATTTACATTTAATTAAGTAAAACAAATCATTCTTAGTTCCATTTAATCTCAACTCTTCCTATCCTAAGTATCTAATCAGCTACTTATAAATTCCTACTCTCTAATTGCTCTGCCGAGGTGAGCATGTTTCAAGTCATATATATAAATCTGGTAGCAATACTGCCTCGTGACATAGGCAATTACAGAATCACCTGAAAGGTTCGTCTGCATTCATATAGAAAACCCTTGAGCACACAGAAGAATATATGTCAGCAGAGGGCAACTCACCTAACACAACTTATTGTAAGAGATATCTAACCTAACCTTGAGACAATCAGGTGATACCATGTCTGTTGCGTTACCTGCAAATCTGTTCCACAAAACAATATCCCAGTTTTCAAACCAATATGTAATCAGGTGTTTAATCAATTTAAACATATATGCACTGTTCCTTGTTCTATTTTGTGTTCATAAATATAATACCTTATATTTAGGTGACCTGTCCCTTCCCTGACGGAAGGTTGTAAAAGTCTGCCCACCATGCGTCCCTCACCAATTAAATAGGTGGACACCTATCAGTATCTAGAAATAATCCTGGACACACACATAAATTGCAATGCTGAAGTCACTTACTTGGCAGAGAGAACTGCGGCCCGGACGGCAATCCTCAGGTCGCTAACCTTCCTCTCTGGAGTAGCCAATCTGCAAGTCCTTCGCACATACTATGTACAGATATTCAGGTCAGTGATCGACTATGCCGCACCTGCACTCACAAGTCTATCACAACAACAGTGAAAAAACTTGAAGTCGCCCAAAACAATGCTATGAGAGCTGCACTGGGAGCCCCTTTGTGGACCAGGCTTGAAGCTCTAAGACTGGAAACGGGTTTGCCCTCAATTTCAAGAATGAATATCTCAAATAAAACAGCTACGATTATCAATAAGATAATCGTTCCTCTGATCCAGTCCCAGTACGACAGGTCTTGGTGATTTGACTTGGTCAAAACACTAGAAACTCTTGGACTCCCAGAGTGGGAGAAATCCTAAACAGACTACAACTGAAAATCATGATTTTTGATAGAACAGGTGATCATCAACACCCAATCTACACTTGTTCTCCACCGTAAGAAGAGCCTACCTTCAAAATAGTAATAAAAGGTCATCCGATGAAAAAGACTGCCTGTGATCCAACAATCCTAAGGCGCATCATAGAAAAGCAAATGTGCAGTAATGCAGTAGCAGGAGCCACCCACATCTTCACAGATGGATCGGTGGACACAGAACATGATAGTGCTGGCGCTGCTCTTTTCACGGACAGCGAACAGGCATATTGGAGACTGGGAGGACCAGTATCATCAACCCAAATGGAGCTTTTTGCCATACTTTACAAGCATCCGAATATGTGATTGCACAAAACACTCAAAATGCAATCATACACACAGACTCAAAAGCTGCGCTTGAAATATTAGGGAAAAACAGTGGAAAGACATTTGTGGAAATAATTACCACCATTTTGCATCTTGGAACAGTAGCTAAAAACAAAAACTCACTATAACACTAAACTGGATCCCATCCCTTGTTGGAATCCCATTAAATGAGAAAGCCGATGAAATTGCTAAATTAGTAACTCGTCATCCAGTGATCCACAAAAGAATCCAATCTAGCCTAGAGTACATAAAAACACCCTCGCTAAAATACTCGCACACCTCAACAAAGTCCATCTGCAACAGAGGGTAGCGGAAGGTTCACCCTCTGCAATAAGGTATCTTCAGGCCACCAAGATAGACAAGTGAAATATACCAACAGGAATCCTCAGGAGAATAGTAGTTCGGTTATATAGATTGTCTAGGTTACAGATGCAACTGGGAAATTGGTGAACCCGCACAAAGGGAATGCATCTTCAGCCAAACATTCACAGAAAAGCCACTACTTCAAAGCCTGAAGCCATCAACACTGCCACTCTTCTGGTCAAAAAAGGTGTCCAGCAGCTGGACTCTCTCATAAATACTGTCAAGCATTATCCTCCCCCGCGATAGCAGCCTCACGATTTAAATGCGACCTCAGAACACTGTATGCATTCACTTAAAAAAATCAACCCCTGGCGGGCTATTCATGCCCGTGCCACCTCTTTGGTTGATGGATTTTAATGGTAGTAATATCTTTATCAGTCAATTAATCGCTTCCCACTTCGCACTCTATCTTGCTCTGATGAAGGCGAATTGAGCCATAAATGCGTTCAGCATTCTTTAATTCTTCACATGTGGTTATACCGCAAACTACCTTATTAATATTCATCTAATTATGCCTTTTCATCCTCTTGTAAACTTCATTCATGTCAAACCTAACTCTTTGCCTTCCTAGAGAATGTTAATTAAGCATTCAGTTTCTCTTTAAATAGAAGGTTTCTAATTCCTCGGATAAACTTTGTCATCTTCCATTGACCATGTTCAATTGAATGTACGTATGGTGATCAAAACTGAATTGCATAATGTAAATGGGGCCAAATAGGAGCAACACATATCTGAAGAATAACATTAATCTCAGCATTATATTTGCCTTGGTTCCAAGGTTTGTTACAGCCGGGGGGAAGGGTTGTGGAGATAAGCTCCCACAGCATGTAAAGTGCCCCTAATGGCGTGCGTCTCAAATAGCCTCTGACAACCAAGTCCAGCTCCTGGCCTGCACGTGTGGCTTAGCCTCTAGGCCTGGCGGAACTGCTTCTACCAACAGGAGAAGGGGCGAAGGCGGAAGGCGCCTTAAAACCAGTTGCTTCGGGCAGATGGGACTCGTTAGCCTGGAAAGGCAGCCCATCTAGGGGAAGGAAAACCCAGAATTCAAACCTCTGCTGTCTTGTGGCTAAACCCACTCATGGGAAAGACTTCGGGAGTCAACCCTGAGGAAAAATCCGGAGTCGGAGTCCCTAAGGCAGTTTGCAGCTGTTTACAACTACATTCTGGCAACTCCTGCGACGACACTGGTGCCAAGCGTATCGGCGCCTGCCCTTCCCTTGGATCACATCAGTGGCGTGGAGAGGGTGGATCTGTTGCATGGGCAACAGCTGATCCTCCATAATTACTGCCCAGGCCTGTGCCCTGGAGAGGACACTCCAGCATCGCCTTGGCGATGGCTCAACACGGGAAGTGACAGTTACCGGTGATAAGTCTACCACTCAATTGGCGTAGAGTAAGGCGCCAGGGGTTGCTTCCGTCGGTGGGAGAAATCATCCGATTTCATAGGACAGCTACCGCCCGCCTCAAGCTGGGCAGCCCCCAGCCAATAAGGTGCTGTCCCGCCACGGTCCGCCTGCTCCACTGGGTGCGTGGGGCTTAGGCCACAATCCAATAAGCGGATCGTCAACTCATGCACCAGGCAAAAGAAAACAAACACAGAGCCACCCAGCTCTCAAACTGGGCACATGGAATGTAAGGACCATGACACCGGGTCTCTCGGAAGATCTACTGGAAGTGAACGACGCCCGCAAGACAGCTGTGATGAACAATGAACTGCGCAGACTCCAGATGGACATAGTCGCCCTGCAGGAGACACGTCTGCCGGCAACTGGCAGCATACGGGAGAAGGACTTTACCTTCTACTGGCAGGGCAAACCACCAGAAGAGGATAGGGAGCATGGCGTTGGTTTTGCCATCAGGAACAGGTTGTTAGGGTCCATAGTACCGCCTATGGAGGGGTCTTCAAGGATCATCAAACTTCAGCTTCATACAGCAGTAGGAATGGTCAGCCTCATCAATGCCTATGCACCAACATTGACCTCCTCTACCGAAGCGAAGGACAAGTTCTATGATGACCTCGGCCTAGCTCTCAGAGACATACCTCACCAAGAGCCAGTCTTCCTCCTGGGAGACTTTAATGCAAGAGTTGGTTCTGACCACAGCTCTTGGCCTTCCTGCCTGGGCCAGTTTGGATTTGGGAAGATGAATGAGAGTGGGCAGCGCCTCCTGGAGTTCTGCTGTCGTCATGATCTCTGCATCACCAATTCCTTCTTCGACACCAAGCCCCAGCATAAGGTTTCCTGGAGACATCCCAGGTCTAAGCATTGGCACCAACTCGACCTGGTGCTTACGGGGCGTAACAATCTGAGAAATGTCAAACTGACCCGCAGCTTCCAGAGCGCAGATTGCGACACCGACCACTCTCTCGTCGTTTGCAGAGTAAAGTTCCAGCCCCGGAAAATCCACAGAGCAAAGAAGGAGGGAAGACCACGCATTAACGTAAACAAGACCCGTGACCTTCACAAGGTGGAGGAATTCACTGCAGCGCTGGTAAATGCCCTTCCTGTACCACCCTGCGATAGCGCAAGTGAGAGGTGGTTACATCTCAGGGGCACTATTTTCAACACTGCCATATCCACCTTCGGTAAGAGGCAGAACAAGTCAGCAGACTGGTTCGAAGCCAGTGCAGAGGAACTGTTACCCCTCATAGAGGAAAAGAGACGAGCTCTCTCATCCTACAAGAACCTGTCCTCAAGAAGGAACCTACAGGCCCTCCGTATTGCCCGCAGTAGAGTTCAACAAACTGCGAGGCGTTGTGCTAACGATTACTGGCTTCGACTCTGTTCCAGCATCCAGACTGCAGCCACTGTCGGCAACATAAGAGGCATGTACGAAGGAATCAAACAGGCAACAGGCCCTACACAAAACCGGACGGCTCCTCTAAAGTCTGCCACTGGAGAGATCATTAAAGACCGTGATCAACAGATGAATCGCTGGGTGGAACATTACTCCGAACTCTACTCCAGAGAGAACTTGGTCAGCGTAGAGGCTTTGGATGCAATTGAATGCCTGCCCATCATGGAAGAACTTGATCTTGAACCAACTGTGGAAGAAGTTGAGAAAGCACTGGATTCACTTTCCTCAGGGAAGGCCCCAGGAGACGACGGGATTCCGCCTGAAGTTCTCAAGTGCGCTCGTGGAACACTTAAATTTGAGCTTCATGAACTTCTGTGCCAGTGCTGGAGGGAGGGCTCGGTGCCACAAGACATGAGAGATGCAAACATCATCACTCTCTACAAAAATAAAGGTGACAGAAGCGATGTAAACAACTATCGCGGCATCTCCCTCCTCAGCGTCGTTGGCAAACTATTCGCTAGGGTCGTTTTGGTCAGGCTTCAGATTCTTGCCGAAAGAGTGTACCCTGAGTCACAGTGTGGTTTCCGAGCAGAGAGGTCGACCACTGACATGGTGTTCTCCCTGAGACAGCTTCAAGAAAAGTGCAGGGAGCAGAGAAAAGCCTTGTACATTGCCTTCATTGACCTTACAAAGGCCTTCGACCTCGTGAGTAGGGACGGACTCTTCAAGATCTTGGCCAAAATTGGCTGTCCACCCATCCTACTCAGCATGATACAATCGTTCCACAAGGACATGAAGGGGACAGTCGTGTACGACGGCTCAACTTCTGAACCATTCAACATTAACAGTGGTGTTAAACAGGGGTGTGTTCTTGCTCCAACCCTGTTCGGCATCTTCTTCGCGATCCTCGTCAAGCATGCTTTTGGAACAACGACAGAAGGCATCTATCTCCGTACAAGATCTGATGGAAAGCTGTATAATCTATCCAGACTCCGAGCAAAGACAAAAGTACAGATGCGAATCCTCAGGGAGTTCCTCTTCGCCGACGACGCAGCGATCACCACACACACAGCAGAAGGCCTGCAGCAGCTACTCAACCGCTTTGCCGCAGCCTGTTCTGCATTCGGCCTGACAATCAGCCTGAAGAAGACACAGGTGATGGGACAAGATGTCAATGAGCTACCCTGTATAAATATAGCAGACTATGCGCTGGAGGCAGTTCACGAGTTTGTGTACCTGGGCTCAACAGGCGTATCGGGAAGGCCGCAACAACACTGGCCAGGCTCACAAAGCGCGTTTGGGAAAATGCCAAACTGACAGTGCACACCAAGGCACAAGTCTACATGGCATGTGTGGTGAGTACACTTCTCTACGGCTCGGAATCCTGGACCCTGCGCTCTCGCCAGGAGAGACGGCTTAATACCTTTCACATGCGGAACCTGAGACGCATCCTTGACATCACGTGGAAAGACCACGTCACCAACAACACTGTACTCGAGAGAACAGGAGTCCCTTCAATGTTCACTCTCCTGAAACAGAGACGCATGCGATGGCTGGGACATGTCACACGCATGGTCGATGGCCGCATACCGAAGGACCTCTTGTATGGAGAACTGGCATCAGGAAGGAGACCTACCGGAAGACCTCAGCTGCGTTTCAAAGATGCCTGCAAACGCGACCTCAAGCAGATGAACATCGACATCAACACTTGGGAGGCAGCAGCTGCGGACAGATCTGCCTGGAGATATAAAGTGCAGAAGGGACTCCAGCAATTCGAGGATGAACTGAAGAGGCAGGCGGAGGATAATAGACTTCAGAGGTCTCGACCACTGTCAGACGCACCCGCTTCGGCGTTTATCTGCGCTCGCTGCAGTCGAGACTGTCATTCTCGGGTTGGCCTTCACAGCCACAGCAGGCGCTGCATCCAACTAGACTACAACAACTAGACACCCAGGGCACAACTCCATAACCCCACGGGATTGACGGATGCCTACTACTATATTTTCCTTAATCCGAACATTTATGCACTGAATATTTTGTCCTTTAAAATTCTACTAATCATGACCCCAAAATATTTTTCACAATCAACTTTGCAATCCAATATTATGCAGATGATATCTAGTAACTCTATCATCATCATACCTAGCCTCTTAACTCTTCATTTGTTAACATAAAATAAACTTTGTCAATCTTTCGACCATTTCAAAAGCACATCTAGATTATTTTGTAGTTATTTTAAGCCGTCTGAATTTATTTTCATCCCTATTTTCGTATCGTTTGTAAATCTGGAGCATAATTGGTGACTCCTAAATCACTGCTCAGTTGTGAATTAAAATGATTTATATTCGTGATAAGAAACAAATTTCAAATAAAGATCCATGAGGCACTCCACACACAACGTTTCTCAATCTGACTACCTTCATTTATACTACTATGGTTTGTTCCCTTTGATATGACCATGATCTAACCTCTAACAAAATCTTTCTACTATCAACTGCCTCATGCTGGAATAGAATAAAAACTAANTTTTCAAAACTTTTCTCTGCTTCTCTTCTCACCCTGACGTACTCATTCCTGTTCTCTCCTGCTTTCTGGTGTTCTGTTATTCCGGAAGTTCCTCCACGCCCTTTTGTTCAGTTTCTTCGCTTCCGTACATGCCCTATTATACCATGAATTCTTCTGTTGCTTCTCGGATTTTTCCCTTTGGGCCGGGATGAACCTGTTTACTGCCTCCTGACCTTTTGGGTAACATAGTCCATCATACCCTGTACAGACTTATTTCTAAGGTCTGTGTCCCAGGTATTTCACTTAGGAACTTCTCATCTGTAGATAATCCCCTTTCGGTATGCCAGCCTTTTGATTCCTAGTTCTTTTTTGGGGAGTTAATTCCTAGCTCTACCATACTCAAAGTTCAATACACTGTGGTCACTCATTCCCAAGGGCGCTTCCATCTTAACTTCCCTTATCACCCACTCATTTAGGGAAAATATCAAATCAAGCATTGCTGGTTCATCTTCTCTTCTCATTCTTGTTGGTTCTTTGATGTGCTGGCTTAGAAAGTTTCTTGTTGCCACGTCCCAGCAGCTTAGCTCTCCATGTTTCTGGTCCTCCATGCAGGTCTCTGTTCTCCCAATCTATCTTCCCATGGTTGAAGTCTCCCATGATTAGTAGTCCAATCCATTCCTGCTAGCATTAGAAGCTGCTCTTTCTATTATGTTAATGGCGGCCATGTTGTTTATATCATAAGCCTGTCTAGGTCTTCTGTCATTTGGTGGTGGATTATATATGACTACGACTATAATTTTTTTCCCTCCATTAGTTATGGTACCTGCTATGTAGTCACTGAAACCTTCACAGGCCTGAATAACCATCTCCTCAATATCCCAGCCTTTTCTTACCAGTAGAGCTACACCACCACCACCTCTTCCTTCCCTCTCTTTACTCATAACATAATAGTCCTGTGGGAACACTGCATTTGTTATCGTTTTCGTTAGCTTTGTTTCTGTGAGGGCTATTATGTCTGGGTTTTCCTCTAGCACCGTTCTCCAAGCTCATTTGCTTTATTTGTAATTCCATCTATGTAAGTGTACATTGCTTTGAGGCTCACTTTCTTCTGTCCCTTCTCAAATCGCCTCCTTGGTGAGTGTTCTGCTGGTGGGGGAGCTGTTCCATGGGTGTGAGGACCTGCGAGGTGGATAACAGGGTCTCAGAGGATACTAGGATGAGGGGCGGGGGATCCAGTGAAGGGGGAGGGACAGAGAGGGTATGGGGTGAAAGGGGAGGGAGGACAGGAAGGAAATGGGGGGAGGGAGGACTGAAGGAAAGGGGGAGGGAGTACTCGGCGGGAGAAGGGAGGGGTAGAAGGGTGGGATGGGTGTGGGGGGGAGGGAGATTTGGATGAACATTTGAGTGGGGGTAGGGAGGGTTTGGGGTAGGTGGGTTTTTCTATGCAGAGGAAGGTGGCGGGTTGTCCTCCCCTCTGGTGTTACTGGGTAGCTGGTTTGGGTTCCCCCCTCGCCTCTGGGGGTGTTGTGTTGGGAGCTGTGACTTCCTGGTTTTCCTCTCTCGCCATGCGCCTCTTCCTTGCTTCTGCCGCCACGGCTCTCTCCTCCCTTGTCATGTCTCTGTGGAGGAATATATTTTTAATTTTACCACGTTTTCAGGGAGCTCTTCCTTGATAGAATCTTCTCCTTTGTGCTCTCGTTTGCAAACACTATCTTTATCACTCGGTCTCAATCTTTGTTGTCCCAACCTAGCCTGAAAACCTTCTCAACGCTATGCTCAGCCCCTTCCATGTCTAGTGCCTTCAGTACTTCATTCACTGCTGCTTTGTCCTTGTCATTCCACTCTGTCCTGTTAGATCCTTCCTGCTCTTTAATACCCACAGCAACCACTGATCTGTTCCTTTCCAGCAGTTGGCTAGTGGAGCGTGCCGCCTCCTGTGAGGTGGCTGCTTTCATGGCCACCTCCATTACTGCAGTCATTACTTCAGAGTTATTTTTTTAGCATTTCTGCAAATGTTGCTTTTATTGTCGCATTCTCATCCAAAAAACTATTACCTGTGTGTGTGTACTCACCTAGTTGTACTCACCTAGTTGTGCTTGCGGGGGTTGAGCTCTGGCTCTTTGGTCCCGCCTCTCAACCGTCAATCAACAGGTGTACAGTTTCCTGAGCCTATTGGGCTCTATCATATCTACACTTGAAACTGTGTATGGAGTCAGCCTCCACCACATCGCTTCCTAATGCATTCCATTTGTCAACCACTCTGACACTAAAAAAGTTCTTTCTAATATCTCTGTGGCTCATTTGGGCACTCAGTTTCCACCTGTGTCCCCTAGTGCGTGTGCCCCTTGTGTTAAACAGCCTGTCTTTATCAACCCTGTCGATTCCCCTGAGAATCTTGAATGTGGTGATCATGTCCCCCCTAACTCTTCTGTCTTCCAACGAAGTGAGGTTTAATTCCTGCAGTCGCTCCTCGTAGCTCATACCTCTCAGCTCGGGTACTAGTCTGGTGGCAAACCTTTGAACCTTTTCCAGTTTAGTCTTATGCTTGACTAGATAGGGACTCCATGCTGGAGCCGCATACTCCAGGATTGGTCTGACATATGTGGTATATAATGTTCTGAAAGATTCCTTACACAAGTTTCTAAAGGCCGTTCTTATGTTAGCCAACCTGGCATATGCTGCTGATGTTATCCTCTTGATATGAGCTTCAGGGGACAGGTCTGGCGTGATATCAACCCCCAGGTCTTTCTCTCTCTCTGACTCTTGAAGTATTTCATCTCCCAAATGATACCTTGTATCTGGTCTCCTGCTTCCTACCCCTATCTTCATTACATTACATTTGCTTGGGTTAAACTCTAACAGCCATTTGTTCGACCATTCCTGCAGCTTGTCCAGGTCTTCTTGAAGTCTCAAGCTGTCCTCCTCTGTCTTAATCCTTCTCATAATTTTGGCGTCGTCAGCAAACATTGAGAGGAATGAGTCTATACCCTCTGGGAGATCATTTACGTATATCAGAAACAGGATAGGTCCAAGTACAGAGCCCTGTGGGACTCCACTGGTGACTTCACGCCAGTCTGAGGTCTCACCCCTCACTGTAACTCTCTGCTTCCTATTGCTTAGGTACTCCCTTATCCACTGGAGCGCCCTACCTGTTACTCCTGCCTGTTTCTCCAGCTTATGCATCAACCTTTATGGGGTACTGTGTCAAAGGCTTTCCGACAGTCCAAAAAAATGCAGTCCGCCCACCCTTCTCTTTCTTGCTTAATTCTTGTCACCTGATCGTAGAATTCTATCAAGCCTGTAAGGCAAGATTTACCCTCCCTGAACCCATGTTGATGGGTTGTCACGAAGTCTCTTCTCTCCAGATGTGTTACTAGGTTTTTTCTCACAATCTTCTCCATCACCTTGCATGGTATACAAGTTAAGGACACTGGCCTGTAGTTCAGTGCCTCTTGTCTGTCACCCTTTTTGTATATTGGTACTACATTAGCAGTCTTCCATATTTCTGGTAGGTCCCCCGTTTCCAGTGACTTACTATACACTATGGAGAGTGGTAAGCAAAGTGCTCCTGCACACTCTTTCAATACCCATGGCGAGATTCCATCCGGCCCAACAGCTTTTCTCACATCCAGCTCCAATAGGTGCTTTTTGACCTCATCTCTTGTAATTTCGAACCTATCCAAGGTCACCTGGTTTGCTGCCACCTCTCCCAGCGCCGTGATATCTCCCTGTTCTATTGTAAAGACCTCCTGGAACCTTTGTTGAGTTCTTCACACACCTCTTTGTCATTCTCTGTGTACCTGTCCTCGCCCACCCTAAGTTTAATCACCTGTTCCTTCACTGTTGTCTTCCTCCTGATGTGACTGTGTAGTAGCTTTGGTTCAGTCTTGGCTTTGTTAGCTATATCATTTTCATACCTTTTCTCAGCTGCTCTTCTCACACTGACATACTCGTTCCTGGTTCTCTGGTATCTCTCTCTACTTTCTGGTGTTCTGTTATTACGGAAGTTCCTCCATGCCCTTTTGTTCAGCTCCTTTGCTTTCATACATTCCCTATTAAACCACGGATTCTTCCTTTGCTTCTCTGTTTTTTCCTGTTGGGCTGGGACAAACCTGCTTACAGCCTCCTGACATTTTTGGGTGACATAGTCCATCATGTCTTGTACGGACTTGGTTCCGAGTTCTGTGTCCCAATGTATATCCCATAGGAATTTATTCATCTCCTCATAGTTTCCCTTTCGGTACGCCAGCCCTTTGGTTCCCAGTTCTTTTTGTGTGTGTGTGTGTGTGTGTAGTCATCTATTTGTACTGCAAGACCAAGCTTAGCTTTCGGATCCAGCCTTTCTAGCCTCTAGTTGTCTGTGTGAGAACTCACAGCTTATTTCTGTCATACGTATTTTTTTAAATTGTGAATGAAATTTGCTTGTACTACCTGCTGAATTAGTTTAAGCCATTTTCCACATCTATTACACTAAATAAAAATTTTCTAACATCTCTATGGCTCATCTGAGTCTCAGATTCACATCTCACTTCAAGAGCAGCCCTATACCATGTCTAAGTCTGTCCGATCTATTCCACCCTAGGAATTTCT